>WFKH01006014.1:18329921-18349463 GCA_016163765.1 Magallana hongkongensis | reverse complement strand
AGAGAGAGAGAGAGAGAGAGAGAGAGAGAGAGAGAGAGAGAGAGAGAACGTTTCCTGCCTTCGTTATAAAAAAGTAAAACAAGGCCTCAATTTCCGTTTCCGGTCTACAAACTAAAGTTGTGGGTAAGATTGGCTCGTAATTCGTTCTCTAAATGACATTTCAATCAATTAGCGTGCGAAATACGCATCCCCATTGACTGGCGAATCAGAAAAGATTTCATTCATAACTTCATTCGGTGCTAATTAAATGTTTTGGCATCTAACCGTCTTTCGGCATTTCCATTATCAAGAGAGTGCATCAGTATTCATTCAAACCTTACACGCAAAACGTCTTATTGGTAATCGATGCTGATTGCAACGTTAACAAATTGGTTCACTAAACAGATGATGGCCGACTTCAAGCAAAGAACTGTTGTAGTACAAGACACCGGGACCCTATCATCAATCCATGCTACCCTGCAACAATTTTGCATTTGTTGTTTTTTTCATGTTTTTAAATTTGAAAACTTCACACGGGGTTCAATATTTTGCAGTAATCTGCTTACTTACCTTTCCCTATCCCAGAAAGAAGGAGCCAAATAAAATTCAATCTTGAATGAAATGCTCATTAAAGTACAGTTAAATGATGTTAATTGCTATTGAATGAGCCGGGTGATAAAACAAAAACGCTTACTCATCAGACTAAACTGGGATAATTATATAAACATGATTCACATGAAGCTAAATATGTAGTTATCGGTCACCAGTGTGTGTGCTGATGAATTGCATTTAAGACAGGAAATTACTGTGCAATATGTACTTTTTCTCCCATGGAGGAAAAAATCGTGACAACAAATTATAAGGATTGAAAGATATGCGGGAAAAACCAAGGGTAGATAGTATCTCGCATTTAATTGATAACCAGGAAGGTTTTCAATGCTGATGATATTAAAAGAGGAATTTGGATGTTTCCGGATGACAAGTATTTCAGTATGTCATAGAGTTTCAAACGTAGGCTGACATCCTTCATTTTTATCAGGATTGGCACATGACAATAAAACATAACTCTTCAAACAAAACGAAAGAATATGAAAAAGTGTTCATGTCATTCGATGTTTATTTACATGTTTAGTTATTATATCATGTTAAATTTTTTGCAAGTTAGAATCAAACATATCAATTTCAACATTAAAATATTATAATGAAATTTAATAAGCTTTATTAAGAGAGAAACACTGGACAAACACACACAGAGAGAGACAGAGAGAGACAGAGAGACAGAGAGAGATTTCCAACTTTTTTTTTGATAAATGCACGAATGCAGGAAATATCAAAACCAAATTTACACTGGGATTTGCTTAGAGAAATGTAACGTGTTTCCGTGATTCAGTTGACTTGTGCATCAATAACAACACTATAAAAGACGGTGTTACCTGAAAGAACCGGAAACTTGAAAGAAGAAAATAAAAGCGAGCAAACATCTAAAATTCAATGAACGTAGCTGCAAAAAAGTATGAAATCAATCTGCAAAACAACGGAAGCCATGATCGCTGATCAATGGATATATCATTGTCACGTGGTCGGTGAAGGATTACGACAGTCGATCAACAGCAATGTCGTAAAATTTATGCATTGTAACATCTTTTATTTGGTAATGATGTACGGAATGAAAAAATCCTACTTTATTCTCCTTCAAAAGATCATTACATGCAATAATTCTCCTGTTAATTCTTTGCCATCTCCATATTTATCCGAAAAAACACGGCCTTCTGGTGGTTATAGTGATAAGTAAAACTAAACCTTTACAAAAGGACATGCCCTAAAACAGCACAGGTGTTCTCATGATTCATACTATTAAGGTAAATAACCTTTGTTGAGATAGATGCAAAGACAATATAATGACTCAAGTCCAGTAAACTGGTACAGAACTTTTGTGGGTTTTTTTAATCGTTCGGCCATGACACAGTAAGTAAGATGACCTTGCATCCAATTACGCAAGAGAGTGTCTGCAGGGAATCATTCTAAGCCACGACATTTAGAGGGAGAAAAACCCATGATTAGAACAGGCGTGCATTTCTACCTCTCTCATAGCTTGTGGTATAAAATTACGTACGAACATTTTTGTACGTATTGTATAATAAAACTTTTTTTAAAAAATAATTTATGAAACAAATAATCATTAAATTTTATATGATATTTACTGATGATATAATTGATAACTTATATCATTCTCTAAAACTGAAGATTCTTACTTGGTATTCAGAAGATGTTTGGTAAAAGATCTACAAATGTATATGATTATATCTAACATGTTTTTATTTCTCTATCTTTTAAATTACATTCTATCTCCCTGCTGAAATCGAACTACAGTGTACTTCTATCATTGGAACACAGTTTTGAAAACTACAGTTATAACGGAAAAGAAATGATATCTATGCGACTTTTTCATATCTTTGAAACTAATAGAAAAGTAATCGATAAACTTGAATTCCTTGACCAAAATGCAACCCAGTACATTTGCATGTAACCAGTACTTTTACATGTTACAGTCAATATTCAACACACTCAGATTCTTTCTGAACCTGATATACTACAGTATAGTACAATACTGCATCGTCAAAACCCACTGCCATTTACCATCAGTTTCGTCAGTTTTGCATACGCTTTCTGACCGTGGGCTAACTCATCGAGTCTTTCTCGTTTTCATGAATATTGATAGTTTTTGAAGGTATGGAAAGGATAGCTGCAGGTCTATAGCTCCCGGTCCAAAAAAATTCGGATGGAAGGTCTGGAAGCTACAGTTCCTTACGTGTTAAAAACTTGCGCAAGTTTTGGACTGACAAACCTTATTATAACTTTGAACCTACGGCTGCATGAAAATAAAAAAGATGTGCAGGCATGCGCACTCGAGAACTGTACTCTGACTCGTTAAGTTTATGCAAAGTTCAGAAAATATTTTTTCATTATTTTGTAAAGGGTTCTTAATTTCCAAAGGCTTTCACGTGATATTACATGCCTAGCTTTAGGATACCAATAAATTAATGTCTTCAAGTTTAGCTTTGATCTGTAAAAGACGATGCAGATCCATGGCTTATACCGGTATTATAAAGGTACAGTTATGTGTATCATCTATACACAGATGTTGATACGTGTCCACGGAGTTGGGCAAAGGAGTAAAAAAAAACAAACCTTTCGTTGCTATTGTCATTAGTAAGAAAGTAGGAAGGAACATGTCTTGGGAAAAAAGGTTCAAGACTTCTGGTTCAGTGAAAGGCCATACGTCGCCTTCAACCACACTTCATTTTTGGCATTTTGATCTTAATATGTCCATGCAATCGGTAGCTAAACAATAACAATAACGCTCAAAACATCTTGGTGTGGTATTCATTATTTTACACATGGGATTGCCACGAAATTCATGCGTAATACTACTGATAAAAGTGTTTTCATTGATTCAATGATCCCAAGTGAGAAATTACCAAATTAGACAAAATATGACACAAAACGGGGTTTGCCTTTGAAATTCGGTGAGATTTTATTTGGGGGTGTGGAATTCCATTGTTATTTCACGTGTTTAGATGTCTAGGACCAGACTATTTAGTGTTTCATGTTAGAGTTTTACGAACGAAACATCTGTAATAGGAAATTGAATTACATACGATATATAAATATGTCAGTAGACTTTTGCTGTCGCGAAAGTCCGATAGAAAAAACCATCTGTAAGATGATAATGTTTACTCTGAACGTTTTTCGATATTTCTTTAGAAGTAGTGTAATTTAATCAAAATGATATCTGATTCAGCATCCATCAAAATTCGTAATTGCATGTTATTAGTTTTGATGTGCTGTATTAAAGCAATAGATTATATTGATTCTTTCTTAGTCCAAAGAAGTTAGGTGTTGCGTAATTCACTAATGTGATATCTAATGAATATTAAGATCAATTTGAAAATTTAATTTTCCCTAGATTTTAAAGTGCAACTCGAAAAGGGAGGCATTTTTACTATCTAAACTGTTTGTTTTATGAATGGTCTGCCTGAAAATTACTTTGTCGTTATAGAATATAAAAAAGGAATAATTACAATTTCCCGAAGGAAAAATGGGATGGATATTTGGTGATGTACAATAATTTTTTTTTGGTCAAAAACAATCATCAAATGGAATAGTGTGCGCTGAGCCTTCCTAATTGAAGTTGGGATTTACTGTTGTAAAAAAGAATATATTTGCTCAATGCCTCCATCACAATTTCCTTTATTTTCTAGTTTAATTGAAGAAAAGTTGAAATGCAAGCTAGAATAATCTTCAAAATAAACACATGTCACAAGAATCAAACTACTAAACTGATATAATGATTAGTGCGACACAGGTACAAAGTTATCAAGAGTGAAACACAATGAAATGTGTACATAACGGAACTCAAGTTTTACTTCGAGAGATCAAGAACTTCGAGAGATCGAAGTTCGAGCCATCGAGTGTCACCTGTATATATTTATTTTATTAATATTCCAGATAGTACTTCTGGTTCATTTTCATCATGCAGCGAATATTATTTTTGATATGATTCTATCTTTGAGTTGTTGTCACGACTGATATCAACCTATGCATGTAAATATAATTTTTAGAGATTGATTTAGAATACCCCTATGCAAGAAACATTTTTACTTCCATTTTAACATACTCCAATACTGAAAGCTGCTCTAGAAGCCAATCCTTGTCATGCTATATATAGTAACTCGAAACCGACGCAAACGTTACGGCATAGTTTTCAAAAAATTCCAGAAAGAACACTTTTTTAAAGTCAAGAAGTTGCTGCTGACATTTAGAACCATTTATATAAACAAGACCTTGGACCAAAGGTAGGATGTAACTATCTTTTTTTCTTGCATCAAAACAAGTTAAAAAAGACTCTGTTTTCAAGTGAAATATGCACAGCTAGATTACGTAGTCTTATAGCTCAAAAGCCAGACAAATCTTGTTGATTTCAAAGAGCCATGGCTAAGTGGCCTACAATGAAATAGACCTACGTCACATTGCTGTTTGACACAACTACCCAAATCCAAGCTCCTGTTATAATAGTTCTAATCAAATCTTTTTGTGTATTCTAAACTTAATTCTGATATATCCTCCTTTCTTTAAAAAATATATATCACAAGTGATCAATGCTTTATATTTCAACTCATCAATGTAATTTTATTTTGCATTTATTAAAACGAAAAGGTACCGAACAAAACGTAGGCTTTAGATAAAAGCCGAGCTTTCTAATATTAAGACACGTAACCATACCGCAAGTCATATTACACTGAAAACGTGAGAAGAGAAAAACCATAGACAGCACAATGGCATCTAGGATTGGGATAAAACAAAAAGATGCAGCAAAAGAGGAGCGATGGAAATTTCTTTTTATGCGTTGAGGCGGCAGATTTTATATTTCAAGGGCACATTTTTATTCATCACTTGTCTATTTTTTTACTTGTAAGCAACAAAAATAGACTAAATATTCCAAGAGTGTCCTTGTTGTGTATTGACAACAAGGACAGATTTCAAAGGTAGATACCAGACCAAGATCCAACAATAAAATCCTTTAATTCCAAAAAAAAAAATATAATGTTGTTTAAGTAGCTTTATAAAGAATAAAGAGTATCTGCTGAAAAATCAACTTTCCTTTTTTATGAAAAAACCTAACCGGAAAAAAACTACAGGAATTAAGTGTTTATCTGATACAGGGCAAATGTGATCAAAATAAAATTTGCATATATTCATTATAAAAATACATGCTCGGAATAACTAAATTATATTTTTTAAAGCTTTTGTTTGTATTTGTCCTACTTATTTGCCAAAGGTTATCAAATAAACTGCTACTTCGTTATGGTAAACATTTGCTACCGTACGACTGGAGATATTATAACATTCTAATAATATAAGATAATCTCTTCAAAGAATGACGTCATACCTTTCAAGCCCAAGTTTTACCCGATAAATATCAAGTATGACATAAAACAAAAATAGACCAATTGCGCAAAAATTCTACAAATTAGCCCAATTAATTGCAACTGATATGCAATTACCATGGAAAAAGCAATAAGTTGCAAGTATATATCAGCGTCAACGAGCTAGTGTTTACCGTATAACCCATTAATTAATATAAATAAAGATACCGCCAATGTTTCATTATACAGAATAATATCATCGACTGTGATTAAAGAAATATCAATGTTTCCCTCTGGCTGTAAAAATCACCGCTGTATTGTCGGATTTCAGTGTACCTGCTTTCATTTACCGCAAGATTATTATAATATAAAGCATCCCAAAATGTTTAGTTTTGTACAAACACGTACTACCATTATCTTATGATTGCATTATGATGTAATAAAACTGATTTAAATCTACGTAACTTTCAATCATTTTTTTAAAATTTATCTTTTATAAAAAAAAATTACATCTTTACGACGATAACCACGAATGTAATACAACGTGAGTACATTTCATTTTACAAAAAAAAAACAAGTTTAAACTGGTTTGCACCAAATGCCCTCAATATTACGCCAGTCAAATAGGCTGACGTCTTAATGGCAGTGAGTGCTGTTTGTACTGCGTCTTGTCTGTAATAACAACGAGGTGTATGTCTTCGGGGGTGATGTTTGAAATAGGTTTTTCTTCCGTTTTCTCGTGGTCAATAATCTCCAAGACAAATTCTACAAGGTCTTTGTTCACCTTTTTAGGTTATAAATTATCTTAAAAGAGAGTACCCGGATTCAGAGATTTAAGCGGTTCATAAAGTTCAAATACCAGAAGTCATACCACGTGACGGTATATGATGGGAGTCTTTAATCAAATGTAATTATCTTATCATTGAATATATTCTTCTCGTTTTTTCTTCATGAGATTTCTTATATTGAAATCCCAAAAAGAACTATGATTTTTTTTTATCGCACTTAATCTCCTTACAAAATAAATCCACTAGCGGTAAGTTGTGACATCCTTGTGATTTATCTTAATTTGCTTTTAATTTTCGTATCGATTTGATTAAACAATTTTTTAGGCATGGAAAACGCCTTTATGCAAGCCAAGAAGCATCGGCATTATTTTGAAAGAATGCGGTCGATCGCGGATAATCTGTTAAATGATTTTTCCTTTTTGTTTGATTAAACTCTACGACTTTTATAAGTATCATGTGGAACATAGCGAGAATGATTTGTAGTTTGATAACAATATCAACACAACATTGAAAATTAAAATTGATGTGTATCTTATAACTATATTTTTGTTACCATGCATATGGGATTCCATCACTTTTCCCACGTTTTTCTGTTTCAGTTCAAAGCCATAACAATATAGGTACGTATTGTTTAAAAACCTCAACGTTAACGTTACATGATCTCACGAAAAAAACAAAAGTGCATTCATTGTAGAGCCGCAAAGTTATATTCATACATTACCTTTACACGATTGTGGTCTAGCATCTGGGATCATCTAGAATCTCCTGTAAGGCCTTAAGACTGGACTGGAGACACCCCCAGATGGTTTCCAATCTTCACTGGAAGTTTGGACTACATCCCTTGCTTAGCCCATTGTAATGACCTTTTGCTGTGCGACTCTGAATGTTAAATTTCCTTTTTCTCATCATTGGGATGACATAGTCATCGTAATGCTCTTTCTACACTCTTACCATTTCTTTTCCTTAAATGTCTGCGTGTCTTTGGAAAAGTTTCCACATGAATATGAGAGAAATCCACGACATTCCTCTTTTGTTGGCACCCCTAGCGCCCAATTGTTGGCATGTATAGGTCAAGCTCTTCCTTTGCCCGTTCATCTCACGATGTACCGTTTGTGGTGACATAGGTCTAAACCTTTTCTGGGCTACTTTTCCGTGTATGGCACATGTATATTAGGACTTAACGGTTTTATCTTATTTATTTATATATTTTTGGCTATTTGAACTTTTATGGGTATTTCTTCTCTTCATAGATTTTTTTTTTGGGGGGGGGGGGGGGGGGGGAGAGCAAACCATGAAATTATTGAAAAAGCAATTTAAAAACAGGAAGTAAATTAGAAAATTATAGACTATTTGCATGCATTCATTAAAAAAATTGGAGGAAGGGTTTATAGATTCTACGACGCATAGACATTGCAAATAATTATTAACAGAGAAACACAAAAAAGAAGCTAAAATGGGGAATTCCAGAAATTTTATGTGTATGGCAACTGACAGGTTGTCATTTACTGTATCAATGCCAATGATAGAATTTAAATTAAACCATCAGCTTGACATGCAAACACGCACTCCCCATCCCCTGTTCGTTTTGGTCCCAATTGCAGCAAGCAGGATATCACTGCTGCAATGTAAACAAAACTCCCCCTGCTGAATATATTCCTTTTATATCGATACAAATTAAGGATTTTAGTGTGCGATATATCGATCATTCCTAATCTGCGAGAGAGAGAGAGAGAGAGAGAGAGAGAGAGAGAGAGAGAGAAAGAGAGAGATATCTGGCTAAAATCCTTTAAAAAATAATATTCCCTTTTCATATTCTAACGAGGGTTTTGTTAGTATTTTTACATACTTTCGGGAAATCATAAAACTATTTATTTTTTTCGAATTCCAGATATTCATTACAGAGATAAACATTGATATTTGTTCCACTTTCAAATTTATCGTTTAATTTATCCGGAAAAAAGAGAGATGATAAAAAACAGTTAACACAAAAGAATCAATGTTATCAAATAATGATAAGTCTCCGAAAAGTCAAAATCTATTATTATGCGGAGAACAAATTCAAGAAATCCAATCAGTTTTGAACTCTTGTAATATTTTTGACGATCTTTATCATAAATGACATTCATTTGGCTTATCTTACGAATAAAAGCTACTGAAATGAGAGTACAGAAGAGCGATGGAGTGCGCGTTTACTCTTGATTACCTGTACTCTTATTTCATAAGCGCTCTCTAGAAATTTTAGGCCAATCTGATCTTAAATGTGCCACAATCTGGTCTAGTCGGTGTCGTACTTTGTTGTCGTAAAGTGCAGACACTGCCTTTATGTTTCTTCTGCACGCCGGCTGTTCTTTCTGTTGCTTTTTAATGACGAAAAAACCTATAAAATGCCACAATTTCCCCATAAGGTAGATATTGGTACTTTACAGCACGTATATGTATTTCAAAATCTTTTATTTCATAAACCTTACACTTCAGAGTTTTTTTCTGCACAAAACACACAGTGAAGAATTGCTGTCAACGCATGTGCAAAAATTATCTTAAAAATAAAGCAACAAAGAAACGAATATCGAATCGGATATGAAATTCTAGATTTTTAACTTCTATACAGTATACGTGAAAGTGTTTGCTTGAGGTGGAGTTAGCGAAATTGACGATACAAAGGTGTCACTACGCGAATCATTTTAAATATTATAGCTTCGTGCGAACACAATATTATTAAAGGAATAAGGAATCATTTTTTGAGTATTATGAGATGATCAAATACGGTCGAGGTGATTAAATCCAATAAAGACCGAAGAGCTTTATGATAGATTTAATCAGCCGCGACCGTGTTTGATCAAAGAATGATTCCTTATTACTTATATTTATATATTTTTCAAGCAATTGTTCGGTTAAATATAAAATTAGTCATTGATGAAATGCATTATTGAACTATGCATTACAAAATAGACTTGTAGTGTTATCGTAGGAAAAGACACTCGAGAATGGAAATATATAGCTATAATTACAATTTCCGTAAGAAATAGAGAGAATCATACTTGGTGTATGTAAAATCACAAAAAGTATTGACAAGAAAATCTACGCTAAAATATCTACAGTTACAGAAATAGAGGTCCATTGCAAAATAAGCCAAATGTTGGGTATTCTTAGGAACTGCATGTTATACATTGTAGCTTGTTACGTAAAATAGAGTTAAATGTTTCCTTTGAATGTTACTGACATCTTTTTTAACATTACGTTATACGAATGTAAAATCTAAACAAAGTAACGAATTGTCCACTACTTGTATTTGTGGGATTATTCTAAATACCGCTTTGGGTGATATATGACCACTTGCAAATGTTACTGTGTTTTCAACATTTGTCAGGTTGGCTATTTCTGGACATTTTATATAGTTCGTGCACAATTATGTTAACAAAAACTATCTTTAATTTTTTTCTGAGGCGGTTAATGTCATTCTCTGCCCAAGCATAATATGAGATTGAATAAAAAATATTATTAAATGCCAAACTGTTTTATTATTAAAGCTAATATCTCCAGATATATATTATAAATTATTTTTGGAAGCCTAGTTGTGATTTTCCTTCCAAAAACATACATGTATTCGTCTTCAGAGAGAAAATAGAATCAAATGTATTAAAATAAACCTCAAATTGAATCATTAATAAAATACTTCTTCAAAGGGAACCAACTATCAATATTTATCTTTGATTTTGCACACTAAGTACAGGGGTAATTCATTCGAAAAACTTTACGCCTCAATTGTCATTATATTGAACATATTTTATTGAAAATATTAAAACGTAAGAAATATTTTTTTTTTCAATTATAACAATGAGCTATGATATAATATTTTAAAAAAAATGCGACATATGTTTATACATGATATATTTACATTCACTTTCTTTCTCCCTATTAAATTGCATTGATTGATTTGAGTGATATTAACGCATAACACAGAGGATCCAATCACCAAATATGGTGCGTATGATTACTATTTTAACACTTTCAATTCTCGGGGACTTTGAAGCGGATCACGACCTAATATTATACCTACGCTGATAAATATTTCGTGAATGTAAATATATTTGTTAACTGTTAACCGAATGCAATTTATCAAATTGTTATTAAACCAAAGATTATATTCTTCGAATTATAGAATGAAATCATTCGAATTAAAAGCGTTGTTTAATATATCTGTCAGCATAATTCGGCTGTTCCAATGGCTCTTCCGTTAATTGCGCATTACTTGTAGAAAAAGGCGGGGATTTTGAAAAAACAAGTTATCATTGCGGACAGGGGAATAAGGGTAAAAAACAAATATAAGCATTGAATCATTATTTTTTTGACAGATTTTTATAACTTTTTCATAAATTTTCATAACGCGCTAGCGCGCGTTTCTCAATTTGTATGCAAACACCGTTGCAGTTATGAGACCACATATTTCAAGAAATAATGATTCAAAGCTTAAATATCATCTGTTTTTGGTTTTATCTTTTGATCAAATGAGTTCATTGTATAATATCCAACGAAATTAACTTACATTTTATCTCAATGATCATAAAAAGGGGGATGGAATGGATGCCTACGCTAAAATAATTTTCTGTTTTTCGAAAGGGTTAGAGAAGTTTTTCTTTACCATTTATATTCATTTATTGTAACGAGATGAGCGGAGGCTACTCCAAACAACAACAAGACATCTTAAATTTAACAAAATTTATTAACAAAAAAAAGAGAGAGAAAGAAAAGATAGAAATATAAACACTAAACCACACAAACACTCACACACCTTTCACACAACTAGAAAAAAATATTATGTATATATAAATGACCAAAAAAATATGATTCAACAAACACCTCTTTACATCTTATTAACTATTATCTATATTAGAAGAGTGTCCAAATCTCCGGGGCTGGTGTCCTGGACCATCTACGGACAACCACAACTAAAGTACGTTACGTCACCAAAATCATCATCATCACCATCGTCATCATAATCATCGACACTATCGTCAACATCATCATCTACAACACCATAATCATAATAGACATCATCGTCATCACCATAATCATCTACTTCATCATCGTCACCGACGTCACCATGAACGACATCATCTACTTCATCATCATCGACATGACCATCATCATCATCGTCATCGTCGACATCACCATAACATCATCGTCGTCATCAACAGCACCATCACATCGTCATCGATATCACCATCGTCGTCGATATCACCATCGCATCATCATCGTCCTCAACATCAACAATATGACACTACAATAAGTGTACAAGTGATACCATAACACCATAATTAAAACAATATTGTATAATACATTATATAAGTATCTCACTGATAGTATCAAACTATGATAATGTATAAATAGTATTATATTAAAGGCAACATCTCAAAATATTCAAGTATATCGTAACTAAGTTATTCGTTTACAGTAAACAATATGGCGTCTGAAACTTCCGGTGACGCACTTCCGCCCAAGTAGTTAAATGGAAAAAGTGACAATAAATTGTAAAATAAAATAACGCATAGAAAATAGCCCTTTAAATCACCGTTTCTTTATACAGCAATATCAAAAACTGTACTATAGAAAAAGACGAATTCTATCTAAACACTCTCGCTAAAGTCACACCTCAGTGATCACACAGGTAACTCTACAGTGAACAATGGCCAAGGTAACTTTATAGGACGACTGCGTAAAACTAATAAAAAGGCAAAAATTTACAAATAAACTACACAAAACTAAATAAATACTTACCACGGTCAGCTATCCGTGTCCGCGTCAAATGCTAAACTTGAGACTAAAACATGCCACACCGGCTTCTACCACGATACCCCCTTCTACCACTGAGCACGTCTTTATCTCTGGACAGCTCGGCCGGGTATAACCTAGCGCCTATTGTTAGGGTCGGCCAAGCCCGTTGCAAAGAATTATGGGTAAAAAAAAACCAAAATCGGGTGCGTTCGATATGAACAGTGATTGTCACATTTATTTCTAGCTTATTCTGATCAGCTGATCATCTTGTAAAATTTTAATTTACTAATACAAGTGATAATGCAAGTTTTGGACGTTTCCATGCATTTGATCTTGTATAAGCAATACTTTTTTGTTGGTTAACTAAGGCTTAGTGCATTAGTGAATGTCAATTTTATTTACAATGGTTTGTAAATTACTTTGCATTTTAAAACTTCGCCACTATTCATATCTTGAATTGTAAAAAGCAGGGAACCGAAAAAAACCCTCCGAATAAAGTAAGGTTGGAATGAGAATCAAATAAACTAACTTTTATTTGCGTGCGAAAAAATTTCGCGAGGTTCGCGAGAGCCTCAGCGTCGCGAATAATTATCGCTACGAACAAGTCTTTGTCGTAAAGTTGTTATGACAACATGGGTGTGAATAAGGCTTGGTCGTGAAAGTTAGTCGCCGCAAACCAGTTTATATCGGGTTAATCGCGAAATAAAGTCGTCGCGAATAAAACTTGGTTTAACAGTATAGGGATTAATTTATTAGCTATTCGTATTAAAAATAGTTCTAATGTTTATACATGCAAAATGATATCGATGCACAAATGCATGTTTTATATATCAAAATATTTGACAAATGACCGTGGATTTTTCATTTTTAGATCCTCAAGCTTGTCCTGAAAGATGATCTTTGAACCATCTCGAATACTATTGTTGATTAGAATGATCGAGAATTGGACCCTATCTTGCTGAACAAAACATCATTTAAAATAACACGACTTTCAATAATTCAAGACACACATGACAGGGAAAGCCCTATTTGTCCCGTAGATTATCGCTCAATCATCGTTACCGCATTCTTCTGAACAAACAGCCCCAACAGAGGGCAGTTTTTGACTTCCGGCGACCGGGCGAACGTACTAGATTCACAAACAATTCTGTTTTTTCTAGGAGTGTTCCAAAGGAGCAAAGGGCACTGCTAATATCTGTCATAGTTCTACAACATCGATCGCTCAGAGGAAATTGAAGATTTAAAATTATGGGGTTTTTTTTTACAAAGAGCGTCATTGTTTATGGCTTATTTTGGAGAGAAATGCGCCTTTTCCAATACATTTTCTGCAAACGTTGCGTTCTCCGTTGTTCCACGGATGCTGACAACCTTACGACAAACAATAAACTACCGATTTCTAACATCCTTCCATGTCAAGTCTCTTTACGGAAATCGAAGAAATCAGTGTTTGTCAGTGAAAACAAAAGCTTACGCTCCTTGAGAAACGCGACACTTGTATGAGATCTCATTGTAAAGATACCATTGATGTTAACCCATCATGATTGAAACAAAACAAGTCGAAGCTCTGCAAAGCCAATCTTTGACAATATCCTCGTCAGTTAAACTTTTTGTAGAACAGGCAAAGTGGCAAGGAACAAGATAGATGTACATTTAGTTTTTCCAACAGTCCAATGACCTCTTCGGCCAGGATTCTACGTCAAACTTTTCTAAATCCGAGATAAGCATCGCCAGCCTTGGGCTGCGAGTTATACCATTTAATCTCGACTTTTATCTGAGTTGAAAAATATGACAGCGCGGGGCTGATTAACGTTAATTAACTATAGTCAAAACGCTTAATGACGGGACATAATACCTTGATGTCAGAGAAAGACAGGCGGCATCTCGAATTGACAGCGGTTGCTACCCGCTGATGGCAATTATTTTCCGATAACGGTTAACGTGTAGGAGGAGGCCGAGCCCGACTGTGTCATCAGTTCGTCTCTCGTTGTGGAGACTTTCTCTGAGAAACGCGAAGCATGTGGGGTTAACAGGAATATTCTGTTCAAAAGCTTTTGCATTTATTGTGGAATTTTTATTTTCTTCATTCTACAAGACCTGAGGTAAGATATTATATAAGTCTGTTACAAAAACAAAATTGGTTAATATTGTTCCATCCTTTTTAGCATGATTTCTTTCTTCTTCTTTTTTTTTCTTCAATCGATTTAATTTTAGACAAGCGCGATGGATTTATTTAATTATCTAACGAATGAAGAGAATTAAACTAAAATAACCATAGTTTTAATAGGAAGATCTGTATTCAATATAAGCATTGCTAGTATTTAGATATTTAGCGTTTCGACTACTAATATAGTTATTATAAGGTCGTTATTATACGTACGTACATAAAATTGACTGAATATTTATTCAATCTGTAGATAATTTAAGTTTTATATCAGAATATGTTAAATATACTTGTGATTTTTTCTCAATCCAAACACGTCTCAGCTAGAGTTAATCCTGAATAAGTTTGATGTTATCTAAAAGCGTCAATTCAACTTTGATGTCTCCACAATAATGGGTCTGATAGACTTAGACGGGTAGGCTTTTTAATTACACACTTAATAAAAACCTGCAATGTGATGAGAGCAAACGTAGCTTTCTTCAAAAGAATCACATAAAACATCGGTGTTTTCTCATATTTTATCGAACTTTGGGTAATTTAAAGTTTTTCTATCGCACAACATTTTGAAGTTCATTCATTAAATAATTAAAATCTTAGAACATACTTTTTTAATATATTAATTGATTAGCTATAGATATGTGTATACATGCATTTTTTGTAATTCATTTTTTGTTAGAATGAAGTCTTAATAATTAGCTCGCTCATGGATCCATTTAATCTCAATCATAAGTACCGATTTGTATTTATTCCATAAGTGTTTCCACTCAACAGCAGCATTTCGGAGAATGAATGCAGTATATACAATCTTTTTTTAATGTCCGATGAATTTGTTTCAAGGGAAATCTATGTGCAATGTGCTTAACGTCTATGTGAACAAAGTATGATTGATATGATGTTTGATGAAACCAAATCTCACAGAAAGATCAACAAAATTATCCCAAGATAGCGGAAATTTGCTCGACTGCTTATCGTGAAAGTTGATGCTTTGTGGAAGATCTTACGGTATTTTTGTTCCAATTTCGTAGAATATTGACGACCAAAGCACTATGTGCACTTATCCGAGTGTTCCACTTGACACTATTTTGTTCAGTGATTGATTTCAGATGAAAAAGGCTACAGTGTATTTTACTGTTAGTGTTAGTGAAAAATTTATTGCAGAATAAAATTCAACCAAAGCAAAAAACATGTTTCGTAAAATGTTCGAATAATCGAGCAACTAGTATTCATTGAATAAGTGTAGGATTTTGAACGACAATAACCAAATATGGTGAATTAAACGCGTGCATTTGATTTGGAATGGCAATGCCGGTGACATCGTCATTCTATAAAGTGTAATGCTTTTTCCTTTCTTGTCAGGTCTATTATCGACTTGTCACTTATTCAATGTTTAAAAAGAGCCAAAATAGAAAAACACCCGTACGGAAACGTATAACCACCTCGTGATGTTGTATTATATCTCAAAATGGTAGAATAAAAAAGTGTCATCTGCCAATAAAATGTACATATCTAGTTTTGCCCAATTTGTGCCATCCAGTTGTCGTCACATTTTTTCTGACAAGTCGACATAAGGATCTGACAGACAACATACAACATAAATGTCTGACAAATTAGTACAACTTTCTTGAAAGGCGTCAGAACAATCGATAAGTCGACTTGTCAGATAATTTAGTTTACTTGTTGTACTTGTTGGACACTTGTGTCGACCTGTCAGATAATTTTGTTTCCTTGTTGTACTTGTTGGACACTTGTGTCGACTTGTCAGATAATTTTGTTTCCTTGTTGTACTTGTTGGATACTAGTGTCGACTTATCAGATAAATTTGTTTACTTGTTATACTTGTTGGACACTAGTGTAGACTTTCAGATAATTTTGTTTACTTGTTGTACTTGTTTGACACTAGTGTCGACTTGACAGATATTATGATATCGGAAAAGAATAATGATAATCTTGAATCAATAAGTCGACTTGTCAGATCTGTCGACTTGTCAAATATTTTAATGACGAATAGATTGACTGTTACTGGCAAAAACACGTTTAATAACAACATATTGGGCTCCTAGTGATGTTGATAAGTTTCTGACATGTCGACATAAAGATCTGACAAGTTGACAGAGTAACATCATGATAAAGATCTGACAAGTCAACTTAAAAATCCGACAAGTCAAACTTAATTATCTGACAAGTTCTGGCAGACCTATGTCACCATATTCTCATGCATTACAACTGAGTTATTAATCGTGTGACCCTACCATATGCCCTTGAAGCCATGGTATCCCTTGTCTATGCAAATGATCATTGCTCTTTTTGTACATATCTTATTGAATTGAATTTGCATTCAAGGTGCGTACTCAGTCTATCGCTACCATTAAAGACGTTTGAAAAATCAATTTCTCTCTGAATTATCTGAATTAGGATTTGAGGCTGTATTTATTAAGCTGATGCAAATTATAGCAGGGAAAAAGACTCGTTTAATTCAAGGATAAGGTTATATCAGTGTATGTATCCTTAAAATCTTTTTTTTTCTTTGTCATAATTATTTTATGAATATAAATTTTATAACACGTATATAACTCATAGGAAAAAATGGTTTATCTAAGCATTGGTTAAATTTTTTGTTAGTTGACTGTTTAAATCTACTATTATTCTGTTGGTTTTTTTTAAATATTTTATTTGCTTGCTCATTTAGTGAAATCAAAATCTACTCAATACACACTTTCCAATCTCCTATTTTAAGAATTGAAGTAAGATTCTATGGTAATCGATATTCTGTACATTTTTTCCCACTCCTTGGTCGTAAACTGAATTTTATTTGATCAAATTATGTAACTGAACTAAAAATACTCCACAAAAGAAAAGTTCAACTCTGTCTAGCCAGTACTTCAAACCTCTTGGTTGTGTTATTCAAAAGAAGTTACATCCAAGTCGTAAATCCTTTCAGTCCCGTGGAATGACTTTCAATGTGCAAAATTTAAAAAATACTATAGGATCCAAACCACATAGTTATGGTTTTCAATTTCTAAAAAAAAAATATTATTGGTTTTAAGTTTGAAATATTAATTAAGGAAGCTAATAAATAGTTAGCATTCATATATTTGGTCGGAAGTCGCAAGTTCTTTCTCTTAAAAACACATCCCTGGGAAGCAACTTATTACTTTGCAAGTTGAAACTTTTAACCAATAGTGGTGAAAATATATTCGAAGTGCCTTTTCTCCTCTCAGACAGGCTTGGGATGTTACGATTGCGCATGGAGGAGGGGGGTGGGATCCTATTCCTTACGCTCTGAGAGTCTTAAACATAATGGAAATGTAAATTTTTTGTTAATCAACAAATACTAGTAAGAAAAGGACTATTTTGCATTGAGGTGTACCAGAAGTCTCAAATGTTTTACTCCGGAATTGCTACCATTTTTGCAAACGGTCATCTCATGCTTTATTCATTAGTTGTTTGACTGTAGCGAGGTGATTTGTTCGAGGATCTTCAAGGTCTTTGCAAAGACGGTTTCGTGTGTAAATCTAAAAAATAAAACGCTTCATCTGTAGCGGATGTGGAAACATACATAGCTAATTCAAATACCCATTTTCTCCAAGTCTCTTACTCCCATTGAAATTGAAATTGATAACCCTTTTGTACCGAGATATTTATCGAAGCGAGAGGATGGCTTATTCTCATGTCCATTGTCAATAAATTGATGTGACAACTAGAAAAAAAAGAGAGAAGAATCAACGGCCTCTATTTCCTGAGCTAAAATCTCTTCGCTTGATCATTGCATTCTTTGTGTTAATTGGGCAGGGAGAATCGGGGCTAATTGCGGCAAAAATTCCAACAATGCCTCAGATTTGATGACGACGTGTCTAGTCTGACAGTAAGTTACTTGATTATGATGATGAACATGATTGTCAGTGCCTAGGTTAATGTCATTTTCACCTCTCTTATCTGCTTTGGACCGACTTTGAAGTCAAGGGAATTCATTTCTCAAAATCGACAGACAACTTGGACAAAACGATTAAATCGAAAATCAAACCATTTATTCAAATCCCCATAAAATTTATTGATCTTTACCAAACGAATATTTTTCAGAATTCTATAAAAAAAAATTTAATTTATGATAAGCTTCCCCTTCAGGAATAGCTTTGGATTTCCCAATCCATGATTTTTGGTCCTCTTTATTATTTTGTATATCTCTCTGACTCAGAGATAGAGATTATGGCCATGGGAATTTTAACATTTACGTTTAGTTGAAATAAAATCTTGTGTAATACTATAGCATACTACATCCAAAATTTGTTTTCAAAACTATTTATAAATGATATACCGAAATTTTGCCACGATTGTTCTTTTTTTATTATGCTACTTCCGCATCCGATATACTTTACTGATGAAATTGACGGCTTAGATACTGTCCCACGTGAAATAATTATTGCTAACCACTTTGTCGACTACCTACATTCAGTAACAGCCTGCCAATACTCTTTACATAAGTATTTTGGTCTCTAACACAATCCATGATTTCCCATAAGTAGGGGAAAAATGAATTAGAATTAGATTAAATGTATGCAGATGAATTAAAGAAGTGCAACAGTTTTGCTGTGTTCGGGTTCAGTACGCCGTATATTACAGCCTACCATTCCCCAGGAGGCGACTTATCTTTAGAATGGGCGAGGTCACCAGATACTGTTCTGTGGGTTTCTTCGGTGCAGGTGGGATGTTGTTATAACATTACTCTTCAATCGAGAGCTATAGTGTAATAGTGATAGGCGATAATTACGGACACCTAATTGTTCTTGTAGGTGGAATTAAAACATTTCATTGGGAAGCTATTGTGTAATAGTGTTGCACTATAATTACGGACACAGTCAGTGAAACCTAATCCTAAACGTAGACTAAACTAACTCTAGTAAGTTTAATGTTAGAAATA
>WFKH01006014.1:18315768-18329166 GCA_016163765.1 Magallana hongkongensis | reverse complement strand
CGGCCCATCTAATAGGTCTCTGTATCACACGAACTGCCACATTGTGCATACAGTGCTGCTTTATCATTTGATTGATGTCGACTATAGTAATCAAATAAACAAGACAGTTAAAAAAGAGGAAAAAAATTCCGTTCTTCAATATATGACATCAGAGTGGTTCTAAGAATCCTATTGATTGGCTATGTATTGAGGTCAGGTCCGGGATAATTATTGAAACTCCCCAGGCATTAAATAGGGTGTGCATGCCCCATTAAAGTTGATCATATAATGTCACTTATCCCCAAGGAAGGCTTATATACATTACCAATCGTGTTTTGGAATCGTTACAGAATGTTGCAAATGAAAGGTACGCACAGAATATTATAAATGTCCTTTGCGCAGAACCCGGAACGCGAAGATAGTACACAGAAACTTCAAAACAAACTATTGCCTTTATCATTGTGCCTAATTTTGGGTAAAATGGCAATACCTTAGGATTATATGTACTTTGATGCCTCGCTCTAAAAAAAAAATAACAATCATTTTTTTCAGTTTGAATACATTGTACTTTTACTACAGCGATCGAAAATTATGATGACACATGGTTGATATACATCGTATATATATATATAGTTTTTGGAGTGCGCGAATTCCTCAATGTTCCGACATAGATTGGTCAAGTGGTTAGGTTATGCTCTATGCCCAAGGCTGTGTGTTCGAAGCATTGATGAGACTTTCATGTATCTCTTCCGTAATATGTTTGACGGATAATAACCGGTGCTAGTAATTAATGGCGAAAAATCTAACGCAGGAATTATAAGGAATGTCGTTAGCAGTTATTAAAGCGGTTGTCGCGTCAGTGATTTGAATTCTAATACAACAGGGACAAGAAAGTTTTTTTGTTCTAGTTTTAATTGGATTCTCCCAACCAAAAGGAACCTTTTGAACTTTCATATATGCACAAATTTTGTATAAAACAACATCCCCCCCCCCCCCCCCCCCCACTAAAAAACCGAAACAAACCAATTAACCAACCAATCAAAAAACAAACAAACAAAAACAAAACCAAAAACAAAATCCCCCAAAATTAAGTATTTCGTTAACTCAATTGTAGAACATTTTCAAAACACTTATTTTGACAGGTTAAAAATTAATAACTATTACATAATAATACTTTTTAAAACTTTCAACTGATCAGCATTAGATGAGCATACAACATGCCTTTTTTATACCCGACAAATATGTATGATTTGTATGGGTGATTCAGTACGTATTCAAGCCGTTACCACGATTCGGAAATAGATTCTCCAATGCTATAAATGCTTTACCACTTGATCGTTAGCTAATCATTAATTTCATATCTAGAATCACGGTGCAGATCGTGTCTTCTGAATGGAGTTGTTTGATAAATCATTCTAAAAATATTACTTGAGCTCAGCCGCTTCATAAACAGCTACTGTAATCCTAGTTAAACAATTATATCATACAATACCTGAACCTTTTTAGGCTTTCAGGATCGGTGCCAACACAATTTCAACCAGTATCATTTAAGCAGTTCTTTAATGACTCCAAGTACCGCGGAAATTGGGAAAATTCACCGAGCAGCACTGGGTGTTTTATTTGCGGGCTGTGTCCCTGACAGAATACACATTTAACCAAGGACGTGAGTAAGTTATTTAAACAGCGTCAGCATTTCTGGTTTCATGTTATTTATCTTTTTCTTTTTATTGAAACCGTTCGGGTATTATCGGCCTATACATGCATTTCAAAAAAAATAATATAAATATAAAAATTAATATACAAGTAATTAAAACTTTTTTAGTCATCAAAATTGATTTATCAATGTTTTGCCAGAGAAGCGAGCATAAATAAAACCTTAAGCGTCTCGTTATCAAAGATTTAGATATAAAGAAAATCGAAGCCGTGTTACTTTGTCATTAAAAAGCAAGCAAGCAAGCATGCTGTTGGCTTTGTCTAATGTAACAAGTTTGGTTTGAGATTCCCATTGGCTCCCACAGGTTGTTGTCTGTTCGTACAATCCGCTGGTTTTACAAACCGCCATTTCACTTAATCGCACACGGGCATGTCATCGCGCGGCCATGATTAGTCTCGTTTTCAATCACGAGCCCATTTTCCTCTCAAGTTTATTGGCATCGGAAGAGAGTCCTCTAACACGAACACGCTTCTTTAGAACTTCTGTTGCTCGGGTCGTAGTCTGTTTCCTGAGATTGTTCGGAAACCATGTCATTCTTAGATACAGCGATGCCATTGATATCACAAACACCGTGCATGCATCTTGCTGAATGCATCTCATCTAACCACTGGGAAGAAAACGTACGTTTTAATTAAATGATCATCTGAAATTGTTTTAAAATGAAATTCTCAATACAAGTTTGTTCTCTTGCAGTGGATCTTTTCAAGCACATCCAAACTAAATAGTTCTTTACAGTGTAAATCATCTTTATTTTTTCGTGTTTTATTTTACTTATCTTTAATCTTTTTTTCACAATTTAATTTGATTTCTGGGAAATTGCCAATATATGTGTTATGCATTAAAATACGCGTAACCCTGTCAGCTTTTGCGAGCGTTTTCTTTTGTTTGAACTTACGGTTCAGAACTAATTAAATGTACCACCCACTCTCTGAAATATTACAAAAACCTAATATTTTGTGTTGATATTGATCAATATAAATACTCTGGTAATGGCTGTTTGATGTTCCAAGGACCCCATTTCCCGTTTTATTGAAATATTAGCGATTTATTACTGATTTGAAAGTTAAAAAAGGAAAACAAAAAAAGTTAGGTCAGTTTCTTCATAGAAATTATAACCTGAGTCACATGTATGCATTATCGAACGACATTGTTATTTCTGCCATCGTTTATTCTAATTTGAGCTTGCTTTGCTTTGATCTCATACATCTATACAGTTTTCTAGGAAAGATAAAAATTATCAAATCAAGCAAGTCACAACAAAGGTTAAAAAAATCAACTAGTTTTTGATTTATCAGTTTTATGTACACAACTGAGAATAAAAAGTACATGTATAGCTATTTTGGGTCAAACTGCATTTGAAATGCATGGCAGAAGAAATATATTCTCATTAAGATAATAATGCAGATATCACATGCATTGCTTTTTATATCAAATGTATATACAATGCGTAATATACAATTTGCCAAATCTTTAAAAAATCAGTTTTATTTTCACCAAGTCATATGATTTGAAAAAAATATTACGAGCTTTTTTGCAAGATTGACTGTCAACTTGGGGTATAAAATACACCGAATTCGCGGGAAGAAAATATTCGCATTAATATTGAATCATCCGCGATTTGACTTAATTATACATTGTACATACCATTATTATTAACAACACGCGAAATATCTATGTTTACAGTATAATGCTTTTCCTGTTGCTCAGTTCATTTGATATGATCAGTGAAACATGCTTTAGCCAAGTTTGAATTGATTTTTATCATGAAATATATTCTTATGGGAGAGAACAATAATACAATAAAAAGACAGTATAATGTCAATACCATCTTTGTACATCTGTACTGTAATTATTTCACCACAGTCCTTGTATCTCCCTCAGTTTTGGATCGAATGGTCAACGACATCTTTAACGACGTATAATATGAGCTGCTTCTTTTGTGATTGGAAGGTACTGTTCTTGTAGTTAAGGACATGTACACTCAGTCTGTTGTTTGTTTGCGAGGCGCCCACAATGACATTGTTTGCCAATGCTTTTTTGTAAAAAAATTACTCATCTGTATGCCTGTCCCCTCCCACCTACAGTTCTTTGCTTGCGGGTATATTGGAAATGTTTTTACATGTAAATTAAACGTACTCACTCGTTTTTGATTATAGAAAAGAGTCGTAACTGAACGTGCATTTATCAATATTATTTTCTTTGGAGTGGAGAATGGGGTACTGATTCAAGCATTGTTTGCAAGGTTCGATGTCGCACGTATTTATCGTTATAGCGGCGCGGCTAATAGCCAAAGAATATGGTACCGTTATATGCGAGCGCGTTCGATTAGAATGGGTACACAAGGTAAAACAATAATGTTTGCCAGACACATCTTTGGGAAAAGGCCCCCTCTCTTGTATGACCAAATATGGAATAAATTCATTGAACATTCTTCTTTTCTTTTCTGTTTCCATTTCTAAGTGACACTTATAAATTATTTGAAAACCTTTCGATTATATCACTCACTTAATCTTAATTACAATGAAACCATGTTTAAATTATGTGGCATAGTTAGATAATATGCAAGATTTCAAAACTGAACATTAGACGAAGAGACGAATATGTTACATTATGAATAAAACAACATGCACATTAGAAAACATATATTGGGGAAAATGCTGGCCTTGGAACTTTTTCATTTTGAAAGATGTGGGTGGGGGTAACCGTTTCCCAAGTGCCAGTGATTTCCTAGCCTTACCTTGTGTAGATCCCTGATACACTGTCCTACCCAAAGAGAGCTTGGACCCCAATCGCGTATCAGGTTTTACTTTACATCAAATACATGCAAGTAAGCAACTGGAAAATGAATTGAATTTTTTTATCCAAACGTGTAAACCTTTATTCAATCCGAACAATATCTAATAAGTTAATGCAACATTCTGATGGTTATAAATATCGTAGTTCAATTTTAAATAAATGTAACCGTAGATACAGATGATTTTATACATCCTGTTGTGCATCAGGTTTATTTTGCACCTACTCAGCGGAAGTCCATATTGGATAGTAAATATACGCGTATCACCCATAAGATTACATAAATAGATTCTTATGATATTGACAATACTCCTCCGCTTCTATAAATCAATTCGGATTAGCTATTACATCTTCAGCAACAGTCCAACTGCCAAAGGTTTTCTCTTGTGTATTTGTCGAATTTGCCGCCCACGAAATAATTAACAATATTGAAATGACTCTAATCTCCAAACATCTCTGTTGTTTTCATCACACGAAAAGCAATAACGTTTTCGCTGTAAATGCTGATGAACACCTTACCCTGAGTAGGTCGTGAGGTGTGTGTCGGGTGGGGGAGCTAGGATTGTCACGTGGTCACAAATTAATCTAGAGAGGGCAAACGTGCTCGAATGGTCTTTGATCGACACAATCATCAAGGCAATATCTGAATCTTGTAAAAAGTGTCTGAATCCTGCGGCGTGTAGTAATTGTTTTCTATTTTCAACCTTTTAATTTCGATGGGCATTCTATTTATTCCTTAAGTTTTTTTTTCACTTCGCAACGAGAGAGAGAGAGAGAGAGAGAGAGAGAGGAGAGAGAGAGAGAGAGAGAGAGAGAGAGAGATTAACTTGCAATAGTATCCAAATGAAATGATAATCGAGAATAGGGCCATAAATCACATAGCAAAATCATGCCGTGTGATATACGGGACATCTTCGCTAGCCAAGGGTTTCTGATCCGCACCGCTCCCCACTAACCCTTGGCATATCGTGCTATCAAAAGTCGGGATTTTTTTTTGTCACGTGATCAGCCAGCCTATTTATAAATCAGCCAAATAATGCCGTACTTTAAACGTCACTGGTGCAGTAATGGCAGCCTCCATAGACAATGATATTGACATGTTGAAAGAACCTTTTAATGCCTAGCGTATTCAATAAATGGGAATATTGTTAAATGTTACATATAGATCGGATTCATTCGAAAGTTGTAAGACTTGGAACGGTAAATCCTTCACCTATGAGTGCATGCCTCTCTTGATACACAGATTAGGTGGTACTTGTTATTGCACCATTGCAAGGAATGCAAGCTACATGTATCATGAAGGCTCAAACAGAAAGACTCAGAAAAATACAGGTTTTGAGCTATGCGTGTTAGAGACACTCATGAATAAACAGTACGAAAACATTGTCGATTAAATCAGATATGTTTTGCATCTTTTTGATTGGTCGACCGGTTTCAGTAAACCCCAATCAAAATCCAGGAAAAAAATCCCGACTTTTGATAGCACGATATGCCAAGGGTTCGTGAGAAGCGATACGGATCAGAAACCCTTGGCTAGGGAAGATGTATACGGGAGGACTGGATGACTTGTCCTTGGTAAAACTTTTCTTCAGTGTATTCGAATTATCGTAATTCTTCGTTAAGTTCTCTCAATTTCTGCGATATTTTAGCATGCATTTAAGTTTTCCAGCTAAGGATGGCTGGCATAGAGATGAAATCGTGCTATGTAAATCATAATTAAAAGATGAAAATTATTTTGCATCCCGTTTTATCAGTACTTTGCAATCATTTTTGCGATTTATTTTAGCAACTTTGCTTTCACGCAAACAGGTCCATGGGGAATTTGGTATCGTACGACATCGTACGACGTATTGTAACAGTAGCTTTATAGATAGCTTATTTACTTGTGCTTCGATCCTTCGACAAGCCTACTCATTATCACATGAGGTCACAATCACACTGTCACACTTTCGACATCACTATTATTTGATTTAAAGTGAATAACGAGCCCGATCAAATTGTTTTGCTGCGAAAACTCAATTAATCCTGTAGAATATATAGGCATGGCATGGCCGTTCCATAAAGTTAAGTTGCACTGATCATACATCCTAAAGGCAGAGATAAAATGTGCTAAGAAGCAAGGGTAAGAAAAAACTAGGGACTCGTGCTCTATTTAAGGAATATTCCGACAACTGTACGGTGCATTGTAATTACTCTTAAAAGGGTGATTAACTGTTAATTGGTATTTCATGCAACCAAAATTAAAATAAGGTTCGTATTCAAAAATCAATTTCGTATTGTCAACACTCTGGATCTGGAATACGACATGGAGTATTTCAAGGAATAAATGACATCCGAATTAACCGAAAAATAAAAAAAAATTGGAAATTATTGCACGGGGGATTGTTGTGATAATTTATACAAAAAGGGAGAATATATATCCAATATATTCAATAGTGGTACAAAAATTCATTATTATTATTATCATCGAAGAAGCCAATTGAAATCGTGTGGAGTCTCCATACACGAATGAGTAAGAAAACCGCAGACGAACTATTTTTTTTTACAGAAAAATGTCAGTGAAAGAGTATGCCCGAGAGACATATTAACAAAATGTTGTTTTTTTTTCACCCTAAACGTATGATGATAAGTCAGGTTTTCATTTGCCTCCAAGGACTCAGTGCTTGATGTGAAAAACTCTACTCTTTTTTTCTTGAACGGCGAGAACTTCAATCAATATTTTAACATATTTTGCAACTTAAGTATATCGACTTCATTCATAAGTTTGCTGCGTGTCGTTGATCTGTGCTGTTGGGAATTTTTTTTAAATTGTGATAATGCCATTTAAACAACTCTAAAATTTTCTAGTTTAGGAATTATTTTTTTTTTCTAACAGGTAAGGCTAAAATTCAGTTTTAAATGACTTATTAATATTGAGAATTTTACTTGCTGGGAACGATTTAAATTTCTAAACTACAGATTTGCAAAATATTGTATGCAATGCCAGGGTGCAATTTGCACTTCAGTCGATCCCCCACCACAGGGGGCCCGTCCAAGTGGGGTGGACAGGGGTCCGCAGTCCTCAGCTTAACGGCCACTTGCACTTTTGTTCAAGGTCAAAGCGGATCGAAATCTAATTGCTAAAAAAAAATAACCTATTATAACACATTTTTAAATACATAGATCATATAGTTATGTATAACACTGATAAAACAACGTGTATTTCCTAAAAAAAAAAAGGCGAAACAGCGTCTGTATTTTGTTGAACAAATAATATTATCTGCAGTTTGTCTTTCTTTACATGTGGTATCTTTCGCTTGATTTCGCTGGACTTCCAATTCGTATGCGTGCAATTGCACCGCGTAAATTATAAATTGTACATTTCTTTCACTTGCAAGGTGCTTTTGAAACAAATGAAGTGTTCTTTAGTTGACAAAGTAAAAACATTTTTTTTATAAATTTTAACACTTCTCACTGAGAAGCTGTGATTTGTGTATTTCACAAATAGCCTCGATCAGATTTTGCATTTTCTAAAACCATATGGCCCATTTCCATGATAGCTTTCTCCTCGGTATGTTAGATTGATTTTTACAGAAGAGTTTACTTCTGTTTTTCTGTTTTAGCCTATAAACAACACGACCAGGATCAGGATGCGATCCGCCGATCATTTGAGTTGAGCACAGGTTGAATAGACCAAGAGAGATAACTGCTACGCAAGATCAAGATCAATATTTTGCTCGGATAAAGAAAAAACATTGAGTAAGAAGTTCTTTGCATATGTTAGGTTTGCTAATCAAAAGAAATTCCTTGATAAAATATTTATTGTATATCTTTCTACTTTGAACATATAGACGCACCTTTATATTTGAATGTATGTTTGAAAAAAAATAATCTAAAATTACTATACTTACATGTACATGTATTTCTTGTGTAACGGGATGGGAGAAATAATGAAGGACCAAACCAGGATTCGAACCCAGGCCCCCTGAATCTCTAGTCAGGTGCTCTGAGCTATCTGGCGCCGGTATTCGAACCGGTCTGACCATCACATTCCTCCCCCCTTAAATGATCTTCGACCTTGAAGATCACCCCAGGCTCTTTCCCTGGCAGGAGTTTACCTGTCAGTTCCAGGGGTTGGTCACGGCACCAAATGTAACGGGATGGGAGAAATAATGAAGGACCAGACTTGGATTCGAACCCGAGCCCCCTGAATCTCTAGTCAGGTGCTCTGAGCTATCTGAGCTATCTGGCGCCGGTATTCGAACCGGTCTGACCGTCACACTTGTATTAAGCTAAGTGCTGTACTAAGTGCAGTTTTAAGCTTAAGCTCTGTATAATTATACACAATGTACACGTAAACTTTAGAAAATCCAGGATGAAAAACTGATTAAAAATTAAGGAAATCATATAAATATCACAATATGGCTGTGTAAATCAAAGATATACCCTCGTTATAATACATGTGAGAGTTACCTCCCTTTTTTTTTTTTTTAAAAAGTAGTTTCATAATTTCGAAAAGATAATGTCTTAAAACAAAGCAAGTGTATCTTTTGACATTTAGGTAGTAATACTTATTTGAGATGACACAGGTGTTATATATAAATGCCAAAAGAATTTTTTCTCAATAGTTCATATAACCTGAGGTTCTGCTCATGTTCCAAAGCAATACATGTATATGATCTGGAATTTTCTTGTCGAAAATCTGTATATTGTAATTTTGTTTTGAATGCTAGGAAAAAAAACGAGGTTTATGAAAATCTGTTTATCATAATTACCGGTATGTTAATGAGAATTAATATTTCGAGGCTACGATGTAATTGTCATCCTGTACAAAAATTCATTTCTTCTTTACGGAGGCTAGGTTGTTAACAAAATAGCCAACAGATCGACCTTTTTCATATATTATTATTTTATATATAAACTATTATTTAGTAAAGAAATATTTCATTTATTTTAGCTTTAAAATTTGAACATAATGATCACAACTAACACGATTCTACAGCAAAAAAAATACTCTTAAAAATACAGCTCACGTTGCTTTAATGAACTCCATAAATGAATATGTAGAAACAAATCTTACCTTTATCGGCAGAGCTATTGTGCGGAGTCTTCTATACGCAGGAATTAAATTTTTTTTATTCTGCATTCTCTGATATTTCTCCTTTCAGTGGAGACCTTGGAGCTAGTCGCCATGCTGACTGCCATTGTGAGCCTTGTGCTTTTCAGTGCGGGGTTCGTTGGATTTTGCTGCTGGAAACACCCTTCTATAAGGACTAGAACATACTGGGACAAACAGACCAAGAAGATACTCCGAGCTCTTTATAGTGAGTTCCTAGATTAGAACTTTTGAAATTATTTTAATTACCAAGTGGAAGAAGAAATAGTTTCTAAAATATCGAACGTAAACGATAAGAATTAAGATGTATAATTACACGGATGTAATAATGATTAAAATTGAAAGTTGCAAAACATGCATTTTAAAGAGTACTTGTTTGGAAGCTTTGAAGGGTTACTCTTGAGTTATCTCATTAAAACACAATGAGACGCTATACAGTTTAAAATTTGATATATAGTCTCTCCAGAAGTCTTACGTCAGTCCGTGCGATCCGTGCAGTCCGTGCAGTCCATGCTCTAATTCTAGCTTTATTTTCGATCGATTACAAAATACATGTACTAAGCCACTCCTGATCATGTCTTATTGTAAATTTTGAATTTACTGGGTGTGTGTGAATACAAAATTTTGTATTTACACCCACCAAGTAAATTTAAAACTCATCACATGTATGACAATTAAAATTGGACACCTTTTGATGTAAACATTATTTCAAATATTTATTTGATTAAACATTGTCACTCAACGATACACTGGTAAAGGAAGTTTTAAAAACTTCAAGAAAATTTTAATGCTTACATTCAGATGTGGAGACATCAAGAAACAGAATAGAAATTACCCAGTAAATGTAAATTCTAAACTACGAAAAACAGCAGAACGATAACAACAAAAAACCAAAAAAAAAAAACCCCAAAAAACCCGGTTTACCTTATTAAGACATTTTGCTATTTTCGCTAAATACGGATTTCAAACCCGTTTCTTAGTTCAAAGATATCGTATGATAAAGCACATATTAATCAATTTTCATTTCATCCGCCCAAACCATATGCATCCTTTGGTTTTTTTTATTCTCTTTAATTTATCACAAATCCAAGAGTATCAAATTTCTTGATTATTGGGAAGATTCTTTGTTACATGAAATGAAGGCAAAGTCGTAGCATCAAAAGAATACCTGTGAAGTAAACCTCTATTAAACCTTAACTCTAACTTCAGTTCAAATTAGTCTTCATAGTTTGTTTTCAGAGATTTGTAGCTGAAAACTACATTAACGTCTTATTCTAGCTGAATAATTTTTAAAGACAATATCATTTAAAAGATTATTTTCTCATTTGCGTAGCTATATAAAATCAAAGTACTGAAAGTACAGAAAGACACTAGCCCTACACCTTTTGCTTCAAAACACTTTGCAAATGCAGGAATATAACACCAATGCGAGGAATAGTAAAAGCCAAAACATTTGTCAAAATGGCACTGTATTCTATAATCGTTAAACAACCGATACAATTTTATTGGTAAAGATTATCATTTCCATATGTGTAGAATGAAATTGGACATCTACAGAATATGCTCAAAATTTAAATATAAACAACAGATATCACAATCAATGAATGTTTTAATTTCATGATGCAATGTTTCCTTGAGAACTATCATTGTATTTTTTTTGGGGTGGGGGGGGGGGGGGGGGGAGGGTGTTGAAAACAATTATGTTTTTATCGGTAATCAGCGATGTCTTATTCTCAAAAGAGAGAGTGTATTTACACACAAAGTGAGACAAATCGGATTAATACAATGTTATGAATTTGATATGCTCTATAAACAGAGCCTTGCGCCCACTTAACAGCTGGAAATGGTAGATTTTGTTACCTGATGTACGTGCGAAGATGAGTATATGTGATAAAAAATACAGATGAAGAAATAAAAAAAAAAATATGAAAAGTACATATATGTATGTACAAATATGATAGTAATAAAGTCTACACCAGTCATTGTGATAATTGAATTAAGCAAGGATGGTGTCGCCATTTTCTTATGTGTAATTAATGTTTCATTTCTGTGGGGTTTTTTATGATAGTCATGAAATATACACCAATCATTGTGCTAACTAAAATAAGCGAGGATGGGGTTTCATTTACTTTTGTACTTTTAGATATGTGTAACTAGTTTTTCATATCTGTGATTTATTTATTTATTTTTTCAATCCTCAGTTTGTCAAGCCTCCAAAGAATACTAGTATCTTAAAACTGAATAATAAGCTTTATTTGAAAATCAATAATAGAATTAGGCGTATAAATCAAAAGAAATGCTTAATGTTTAACATTTGGAATAATGATCTTTACGTTATAACTTTCAATATTTTTTCGGTCCTTAATGATACTTCTTTAGATACAATCAATGTTTTTTCTACTAGAAAACCCATAGAAAATATAACAGTATGTTTAAAACACAATAAGCTTAGCATTTTCGATAAATATCATAAATCTTATCTAACGAATATTTATCTAAGACCAATAAAATGATAAAATATAACTATAATTCTCGTCCTTAAAAAGGCCTTGTAAAGTAAAAGGTTTGGATAACCACAACAATCTCTGGGAAGGACAAGTGTCGTCATAGAACGTGATATCAGATTTTAATTAAATGGTCCACCAGGATAGAAAGATCTCTTTGAACACCCCCTGTTTAACCTTTTGGCTGACAGATTGTTCCACCGTTTCCAGAACTGTCATATCCAGAGAAAACCGACATTGATTTTACGACAATAACACCCCTTTAAAACCGTTTACGGTTAATGATGATTTCGGCATTTGGATTTGTCATGGCAACCGTTGCTAAATCAGAGAGCAGAACTCTCTGCGATCGGCAACCGACACGTTCCTCTGAAATTGACAGAGAATTTGCTTCTCTAATGTTGTGTATTACGACAGTGACAAGCTGATCGAAAGCATTTTCCCCTGTTAAGCACATAATCTCGTAGCTCTTGGCTATTCATAAATCCCCCTTCTTATTGTGCGAAATTGATTAGGCCTGTGACCTACTTCAAGGAAATAATCCCCAGAGTAGTTTGGGGTTTGGTTAATCTATTTTTCATAATTTTGATTATTTAATAAGGGTCATTTATGAAATGTTTATTTTGAAAAGCAAAGAATGATTGTTTTTTGTACTGGCCTTATCTCATTGAAAATATACAGTATTGTATGGACCTAAAATGAATAATAGTGCATTAGAAGCAAACCCAAAAAAAAAAAAAAAAAAAAACCACTCGCGCAAGTTTAATGAAAGATATTCCAGTCACGTTGTTACGTCAGGTCCTTACTTGATAGAAATATTATAAATGCGCAGAAAACAGCAAAAACCAGTGTTTTAGAATATTTTGAATTATAGATTCTCTGTGTATTGCACATTTCCCTGCTAGATTTTCTTTTCATTAAACAAGCCGAAGACAGGTTTACGAAAGTAACTGAAGAACATTATTTGCTATGAAACTTGCCAATTTTTATCAAGATATTTGATTTTGATGAATACCCTGTTTTTCAAGTTTGATAACGGATAAGACAAGTTATGATTTCTTGAAAATATTGACTGTCAATTGCCAAGGCCTTGGCGAATACAAAAAAAGAAGTGATGTGTATTCTGCAAACTAAAATGAAAACATCAAGGCTAAATGTAAAAAGCATTAAGAAATCTATAACCAGAAGACTGTTTATTGAAAAACTTTTGCTTCTGAAAAACTGTAATTATCATTTGTTTGATATTTATTGGAAAGATATATTTCAACGTTTGGAACATTCATCACCATCTATATTCTCTTCTTAATGTCCCT
>WFKH01006014.1:18284703-18315368 GCA_016163765.1 Magallana hongkongensis | reverse complement strand
ATAATTCACACCCTGAGGTCGTCCAAAGTCCAGGTGACAATCTGTAATTAACAGGAGCAGGGGTGTTGTAGCTAGCATGTGGGTGTGATTACATGTACATACAGTATATATAGGGAAGAAATCTACAACTGATCGAATATTTGGGGGGACAACGTTTTTATATGTCCGTGCCAAACCCAGCTTGACCACGTGAGAGGACACATATTATTTGACTCGTTCAATGGTTCTGTATTCTGCGCAATCAATTGCTTTTTTCAGATCTTGGAAAAATCAAAGCCTTTACCAGGCATAATTCCATCATTAATACATGTATCGGGGAAATACCTTAATTATAAATAATGATGATGATTCAAATCAATAGAAAATAGATATAAAAGGAAACAAATTAAACTTAAAAAAAAAGAAATAAGTAAAACTTAGATAATTGTTCTAAATAGTGATAAAGTAAGTCACTCACAAAACGTTAATCTTGTAAGAATATAGCGTCATTAGTGCATAGTTATTAAACGCGCATTATATTGTCCATGGCATCCTTTGCTTAGATTGTCGTTTTAACAAAACAAAATATTTACAATATAAATAAAAACCCCAAAACAAATGAGACAAAAGGTTTTCGATGGTTTAACAGTCATTTATTTTTCCAGATTGTCTCGACCATTAATTGCGAGTTTTGCGTACAAAATGGAATCGCACGAAGAAACTGTTGACTTTGTGATTTATGGTAGGTGGCGCGAAAATCCTCCGGTACTTACCTAACTCCCACATTGATCTTTCTAATAATTGCTAAGTCGAACAGAAATGTGTTTGTGTTAAAAGACGTAAAAATAAAAAAATAAAAAAATCAACGTAAATTTTATATTCACCAAATTGTTAATATATTTAAGTAAATAAAACAGAAGGAAAATAAATGAAAAAATAAATCTGAAGGAATAAATTACAAGCTTTTATTAACAGAAATATGTGTTAAAGACATGAAAAAAAAAAAACAGCGTACGGTTTTTATTCACCAAGTCGTAAGTTGAGTATAAGTAGAAAGAAGGAAAACACGGCAAATAAAAAAACATATTGATATAGAATGAAAAACGAGTGCCATTTACAAATATTAAATGAATTAAAAATCAAAAGGCATCATGTACATGTACTTTCTATCAAAAACCTAACCTTGCTACTTTTGCATACGTCATGCAACAAAGTTAAGAAAAAAATATGTGGGTTTCCAAATGACGTTGATAGATCAACTTCATTGGTTTTGAATTCGGTTAAAATTAGTTATAACAGCTGGCATTTCTATTCACGCAAAGTTCGGTACATATTTGCAAGATATGTATAGACTCCCTGATGACGTTACTTTAACTTTTATTGTCTTAAATTGAGTGCAATCTGAAAAGTACAAAACTAGCGATTAAAAATGTGGTCGGAATTGTAGACATCGCAATGACGTTCTTTCGTTGTAGATTAAAATAGTTTGGAAATTGTCAAAAATTTACAAAATCCAGAAGTTTATCGATGCTTCCAAAATGATTACCTTTTGACAAACTCTGTTAAGGCGTATAAAATTAAAACAGTATGGCAAGGCATCTCATCCGGACGTCCATCAGACGTTTACGCGAGGTAAATGACGTAAACATCCTAATATCAGTTGTTTTATATAGTCGTACATACCATACATTTTTAAAGTCTAAAATTTAGTGAAATCAAACGCTTTACTTTTCTAAGTCAACAGAATTTTTTCTTGCAAAATCAGATTTATAAGGTCAGAATTGTAAACAACGCATGGAACTTTTTACTGCTTTTATAATTTGAAAGACAAAAAGTTGCTTATGATTCTAAGATGTCGAAATGTAAGCTGAATGGAAAGACATCCCAAACGTTAACGCGACGACATCGACGTCTAAACCAAACACAGACGTTGTGTGCGTGCTAGAAATTGTTCTGTTTGTTAACCACTTTTCAGAATTGTTTTCCTTTGAGGATGGGGTCATAAACGATATTTCTTCTACAGAAAATACTTTTTAGTCCTATTTTTTGTTTTGAGAGTTTATGTAAACAATATAATCCAATGCCTTTGGCTTCTTTTATATTTAATATGATTTTCGGAGAATCGTAAAAAACAGAAACACAAACGAAAAAAAAGATTTATATAATCAATAAAATGAATCTAGCAGTCTGCGTTAGGTAAATTAAAATGACGAAATCCGGAATATCAAAGTCAACATTTGATTGAAAATTCTCCAGCTGTGAGCTATTCCGATTTGTATAAAGGGAAGAAAAGCAAATATCACGTCGAACGCATGTATACCGTTGTATCTGCGGCGTCATAACTTAGGGCTAATCATCCCCAAACACACGTTTTTACTTGTCAACATGTTAATTATATTTATTGCGATAAAGCTTTGGCAGAAATGATTTGCCATTTTAATTTCCAAAGACGACAACGCGGTTGGTTTGCGGCATGTGAGCCTTTCCGCCACCACATCTAATCCGTGAGTGGACAGCTAGCGTGCAGTTAAGCCGTGAAGAGAATATTTGTGTAAAATTGAGGTTTCTGGTAATTTGTAAAAAAAAAAAAAAAAAGATTTCGAAAAACACGGACTCCTTGAAATAACCATGTATAAAAGTTCACGAACACTGCTAGATCAGCTTTGATTGTGTTTGATCAGTAAGAAAAAACCCCAGTGATTTTCTTGAAAGCTGAACTCTGGGAAACGCAGTCGCCGATTAGTGCTACCGTAATTGTCGCTGTCTCCGACGGAGGAGTTTTCAATAATACTTTGCCAGTTATATGTAGATATGAACGGCGTCAAGACAAGGCGATCGCATAGGATCATTAAATCATTTCATTAGAATATGTCATGTGCTTCAAAAGGATGACAAAAACAGAAGCATTATAAATCATATTTTATGACGTGTTGTTTATGCCTGCTTGCAATTTCAAACGGATAGTAACACAAAATGGGCGAAGTAATTTCCAAGATTTCTTCTTATCTTCCATCTAAGGATGATTTATCTCTTAGTTTGAATTCTAGAAATACTCAAGATTCTGTTTCTTCTCGTTCAGACAAAATTCAACGGGAAAAAGAAAAACCGGAAGAGTCAAAGACAGTAGTGATGCCTGCAATGCGCAGGCGCCAATCGGAACAGACAAAGTTTGTTGTTCCACGTATTTATGTAGACTACGGAAGTCGAAGAACTTCCTACGCATCGGACTATCGTAGATCATCAGGCGAAAGCGGAAGCAGTCGAAGGACGTCTTGTGCTTCATCATTGGCGTCAATGGATGATAGAAGAGGATCCGGAAGTAGTTTGAGTAGCAGACGAACTTCTGCTGCTTCTGATGTTGATCGGAGGGGTTCTGGAAGCAGTATTTGCAGTAGACGAACTTCACTGTTATCTTCCGAATGTCCGTCAAGACGAGGATCCGGAAGTAGCAAAAGTAGCAGGAAAAGTTCGGATGCTAGCAGAATTGGTGATATAACAGACGACAATTTAGCGGGTAAGCCAGTAATGACTTTTTTTTATTCGTATCGCAGTTAATTTTTTTTCTAACATAGTTTATTTCGAGTTTTAAGAAGTTAAAAACTCAAAAATTAGGAATGTTAAAACTTTTTGTTATAATGAATGATTTCGTTTAAATATGTTGATGTTTTTATCATAACATGCTCGACTCAACTAACCACGACAATTTGACAGATTTCTCAGACTGTGAAATCTTGGAGGAGGAAGAGTTCCAGTCTGTTTTACAGAAGCAGGAACCGCGTAGATCGAGTCTTGAAGAAAATTTTGGAAAAACGGTGGCCCCCGCTGAAAAGAAAATGCTGTACCGGAGGAGCCATTCACTAGCAGAGATTCGACCTACCCACGTGTTTCTGCCTGAAGGTACCCTATAAATATATAACACAATATTATTAACATTTAAGATTATACGTTAGTGTTACCCCCTAAAAAATTTCTGTAATGTCAAAAAATCGCAGAGCCAAATCCGGAATATGAGCACAGCTTGAATGACTGAATAGAAATCCAAATGTCATTTGATTCAGATGTATAAAGCCGCTAATCTTGACTTTAAGAAATTAGAAATTTTTTATGGCACCTTAAACAGTAGAAAATACCCAATAACATTTATTTTTCTACTCGACCTTATGGAGATATTATAATATTCCCGCTTCCTTGCCTTATTATCAGCTCTGATTTCAAGTCAGATTACCGTAGACGGAATTCTATTCCTTAATTACTTATTGGCTACGATTCAATCGATTTCTTGCATCACGCATACTTTTAAGATGGTCATCAAATTATCTTTCAGAACTACCCAAAAGTTTTGCATATGATTTTAGAGTAAAAAATTCCACAAGTTTAGATTTAAAAATCTTAGCTAATATTCAAATAAATACAAAATTTTTCTATTCTAGAGATTATGTTCGTTAGTTTGTTTGTTTGCTTTTTTTTTGTTGCTTTTATTAGACCTTAAGGTATTAGCCAGTTTTGTAAAAGTGTCAAATAAAATGGCAGCAAAAGATAATACAAACATGCCAAAGAAATTCTACATTGTTTTCTGCTGACATCATGGCGTTCTTTATAGTACTCGATACTTGTCGCCTGCAGCTTCCATAAATGCCTCTACCGGATGTAACCTCCATCAAAGGAAGACAGCTGCACCTTATCACCGCTTATTGATTGTAAACCTGCGCGCCCTGCATCCGGAACTATTTTATGCCTTTGTCAAATTGTTGGTCTGATATTATTTAAGCAATTAAAGCATTATTACATAGCGACAGTGTTTTTATTTTAATATTTCTTTGTATAGGAAGAGGTCGAGCAGACGGAAGGCGGATCACGCTTTCGTCCCTGGCGTTGGACAACAACATTAGCACGGCTGGCCCCCAGTATCAACGGAAAAAACCTAAATTTAATGTATGTATTAACTGAAAACTGGACATCGTCATAATTTACTCTCGTGCTCAAAACAACTATCAAGATATACAATCCTTATCAATGCATACATTTGTAGCTCTGCGTGTTTGTGATTATTGGTGACTGTAGCTTATATTAAGGATTAAGAGTAGATTCAAATCCCACTTAAACGTATAACCATAAACAAATCAGTTATGAATTCTGTTCTGTATTTTTAACGATCGATAATTTAATGTTAAAATAGCACATACAGTTACGAAAAAGTATACATGGTGACAGAACGGAGTAGTTATTAATTATATGTCTTGAAACGGTGTTGGAAAAATAATTGACATGGTGCAAGATATATGAGGTTTTAAAAATTAATGACTTGAAAAAAAGACAGTGTTTATCATTTCTTTTGATGTTAGTCTGCATATTCTTATGGTGAGCACGCAGAGTTAAAAATGGCGAAATTCAGAAGGAATTAGTAATCGATTTTGATATAAATTTGTCTTCTGTGGTATAATGGTTTTATGTTGGGTGTCTGATAAGCAGCTAAAGGAAATATTAATGCAAATTCGTGTCAGTGCACTGGAAATTTCTGTAAGATTAAACTTTCAATCGGATATTGAATAAAATATCACACTAATTTTCTTTACACGCCAAGATTCCTGCAGAAAGTTGGAAAGAATTCTAAATACAATATTATTGAACTGACGTTTTATTACAAAAACATGAATATATTACATTTTTTTTGTCGATTTCTTTGAAAAAAAAACAACAAACCCATGAACCAAATAGACATAAGGATTAAAAATTAATCAAACGGATACATTTTCAGATCTGTAAATTCGGTTATCAGCAGTTCCAAACTTACGCGATCCGTATCAACTAAAGAACACTGTATAGTAACTGTTGTACGATTCAACAGAAAACACTAACTCATAATGTATTCCCTTGTCATGATTATCAACCTCACCATCGAAAGCGCAAACTTTTGTCTATTTTCGTTCAAGAAAGTTTGATGTCATTTTACGGTGTACGCTAAAAGTACAAATGTTAGTCTCTATATAAATACACTGGGTCTTGTTTAGCCTTGGGTTTGGGGAGAAAGGGAGGGAGGATAGGGCAAAACCACTAATTTTTTACTCATTAAATTTTTGCTTTTAAACAATGCGAATTACTTGTAATTACTTTCCAACCTGTTTTATCTTCAACCAACAGAGACAAGTCGGGATCGGCCTACCAGATCGACCCGTCGTCATGCATGATCTGAACTTGGAAGAGATGGTTGTGCATCGGTCGGCTGTTCCCTTGAACCCAACTGGAAAACTGAAAGTCCAGTTCCAGTATTCAGAGGACAGAACATCACTGATGGTCATCATCATAGAGGTCATTATCATGTCAAGGTCATTCAGTGATCATTTCAAGGACGTTATGTTAGATATCATAATAATTTTATCGCCCAATTTCATCAACATATACCGGCAATCATATTTTGATAAGTCGACCTTAAACAAAATTCAACATGTAGTAAGTAACTGTATATTAAGACCTATTCTTTGTGGTTACAGGCTTCGCGTTTAAGAATTGAAGGTTTGCCAAACGATACAGAATTGAACCCATACGTGAAAGCTTTCCTTGTTCCGGGAAAATCATTTAAATACAGAACAAAAACCATACCAAAAACAAAGGTAGGCTGGGTTTTCTTTAAATTCCTTATGAACTTGTGGCTTAATAAAATCAAATAATGAATGATCTATAAAATATCACATGTTTATCTATATGATTTTGCATTGTGATCAATGTGATCTTAATGTTAGTCTCTTTATTTCTATTTTACAGAATCCAGCTTTTTTTGAAAAGTTTATCATAAATGACATTGTGCCAAGCGATATTAACGATGAGGTCGTTTTAGAATTTCAAGTTTATTCCTCACATCACGTGACAAGGCGACATCTTGTGGGCGTGGCTTCAATTTCTCTACGAACGATAGAAACATTAGAAAACGGCCTTGTAGATTTGACGATCATGCCACAGACTGTATTCAGGGTAAGTAGGAGAAATCAAACAAACTTGTACAAAAACTTTGAGAATGATCAGTATTGTTTTTGTACGAATCCATAATTTTCTTAAATGAAATCATAAATCAGTATAATTAATCAGTTTAATGAATAAAATGCGTAAATTTTTGTAGAAGGCGGCTGTCCGTTTGCCACGAATTCAATATCACTCGAAAATGTTATTGGTCTTATTTTAAAAATCCTCTCGTTAATTTAATGCTGAAAATGATAGTCCTAATAAAAACTTTTTAAAATGTAAGGAACATAATCTATTGTAGAATAAATAGAAAATTATTAATCGAACAATATCATCATTATTAATAAGCCGCCAATTCTGTGATTCAAATTCTCGCACATTCAAACAAAAAAGAATACCATTTGTTTCTTCTCCAATACAAGTCAATTCTAGTATGTACAACGTTCTTCGTGAAGGCACACAGTTCATTCAACTATTGAAGATTGTTTTCACTTGTTTCCTTGAACTGCCCCTGATTTGACTGTCGGTTTTATTTCATTTCAGCTTCATCAAGGCGACATCAGGATATCCGGCTGTTATCAGCCTGTAGCCGGCAAAATGGTTTTCAACATCTTGGAAGCTAGAAATATTCCACGCGTTTCAATTCTTGGTGCTGTCAGTAAGTATGATCCACACACTGAATGAAAGAAATGGATAATGAAAAAACTACCAACACCTTCCCCAAACAATCAACAGAAAACTAATAAACCAATTTTTTTAAATTTCTGTTTAGATCCTTATGTGAAAGTGGAAATGTTTGTCAATGGCATTAGGGAGTCAAAAGATACGACTAAAACCCGCCAGAATACTCAGGACCCGATGTGGAACCACCAAGTTGTATTTGAAATCAACCGAGAAAATCCCAAACTGTTGGGTCATGTATTTGTATTCCGTATTTTCCACAAAGACATGATGATGGGTATTCAGGAAATAGGCCAGGTATAAACTATAACAATTTTAGAAAAAAACCCCGCACGCTTTCCAGAAAGAACTGTTGAAATTCTGGATGTTGAGGAAAATATCTAAAACTTTATAAATTGCAATTTTAATTGTACCTTCTTTTTGGCACAGGTTGAGTTTGGTTGGCACAGCCACGGTGAGCAGTTAGACCACTGGTATGACATCATGGAACACCCACATCGCCCCACCGACTACTGGCATCAGATCATCAAAACCAGCAAGATACAGACGTAACGCCCACCACATCACGTGACCAGAACATGTGACAGGAAAATCTCAGTTCCTGTTGGGGGTTAGAGGTTATAACAATAGATGATACCCAACATCAACCCCAAGAAGATATATTTTTAGATTTACCATTAGACTTGTTGTTCATGGTATGATACAAGCGATATTCTACATAAAAACCTGTTATAGAAGCAATTCATCAGAGACGTATATATTAAAGCGTATGTTGATTTTAGCATGCATCATGATAGTATATTTTACAGTTGTCTTTCTCGTTTTGTGTACTTGTTTAAAATGTGATTTTTAACATTATACTTTCTTAAAACGATTTGTTTGTAATTTCCAAGATTTTGTATATTGCGTGAATGTTCAGGTACCAGGATTAAATCCCTCTTCTGTTTTTTTGCCATAGTCTTATTGATCATTACAAAATTAAACACATTTTCTTGTACATGCATATGTAATAAAAAGAATTAGAACATCAAGGAACAAATGGATAGCAATATCATTTCTAAAACAGATGCATGCGATCAATTGTATTTTTAAGTTGTATATGAGTCCCTACAATTTACAAGGAGTGAAATCTCTTCGTATTTTACCAGTCAGTGACATTGTTTCAGTAAAAATGTATTGCCCAGTATTGGAAAGCAGTATGGCATTTAGATTTAGTGATTTTTAAAACTCTCGCTTTACCACTCTCTCTAAGTCTTTCTAGTTTGCTAAAACCGTTTTGGTAAATGGAGCGGAACAGAGAAGATACAGTACTGCTTTATGTGTAATTTCCAAAACTGCACTGAATTAAAGATGTTTTAAAGTAGGTGAGTGATGACGTATGCAATGAAGGAGTGGTGGTGAGGCGTAATGCTGTGATAACTTTACTTACTATAGGGGTACTTACAATTAGGAATGTGTTATAATTAGTAGATATGTTTAATCTTTAAGCCAAAATATTTCCTTTCATTTATCTTAAGATTTGTAGCAACGCCAAATACAGTTGGTAAATTATACATCTGCAAGATTCTGCATTTCTAAAAAAAAATGTATACGGAGAAAGAGTGAGAATTCCTTAATACAAACAATTATTGATCACTTAATATATACAACTGTTGATTTTGTTATATTTGTAATAAGTACTCTTCTCTTTTTTTCAATGCTATACACAGATATCCCAAAGCCAAACACAAAGTCATCTCTCAGATTCTCAAAACTTAGGCCTTAAAAAAGTAAATTTTGTATCGAGCTTCTTTTCATCTCTTGCTGAAAATTTAGTAGTTGTAACAACACCCTTATTTTTAAAGCAGTATGTTTTTTAACCATGAATTTCCATAATTTTTTTACCATATTTTGGTCATGATATGAATGATAAATATCATGATGGATGCTTGTCGGTGTGCATAAAGTTTAGTCCCTATCAGATACATGTATGTTAATGTTATCTAAGGAACGGTCCATACATTCATTTCCTTTCGTTAAGATCTCTTCATGTGATAAACAGTTAGATATAATAGATTTCTGTCTCTGTTGATATGTCGTTGAATGTTGAAGGAGTGCATCAAGAAAATTGTTGACATAGATATGTTTTATAAATAAAACTGTTTTACGTTCATTTTTGGTGTTGTTTTTTCTTTCTTTAATTTATGCATTCGTTATTGGAAAGTCTTTCCTAAGATTTGACCGAAGAATGATTCTGGGATATTACTTGGAGAAAAAAGTTATGAACATTTAATGAGCAACTTCAGCCACACCGGATGCCTTTGTACATTACTTGTACTTGACGGTACCTTATATTATGGTAGACGGTAACTTTTCAAAGCACGTGTTTGATTTTTCACATTCGTTATTCTTTAAAATTTACTGCAACATATTTATTTATTTTTTTTTTTTTTGGCAGCATTAAGCAACAAATTTTTTGTTTACAGAAACTGAAGTAATGTAATCCGGATAATGCAATCAATAAAGTATTCTTTTCGTTTGAATTAAAGTAAAGAGTTGCATTGCTGAACATTTTTTTGATTTGTCTGAAATACCCATGTGCTCCATTTGATTAACTTAGTAATCGCAGTGAACAAGCTAAAATAATATGAAAGAAAAAGTAAAGTCAGTGTCATTAAGAACAGTGGTATGGTAACACTAACGTGGCTGAAATGACGCATACTTTGTTTAATTTACAGCGAAATAACGTCTTACGATGACATAATCTTTTAATAAGTTTTAAATGAAATGGGTCCTTTTTGTCCCAAAAATAGACCAGAAGAAAATAACATGCAAAAATAATTCCTATTTCTTGTCTGTTGTCTTCTTTGTTGTAGCTGTCGCACACTTCATATTTTAAATTAAATATATCAGATTTTGATGTGACATATATTTCAAATATTTTTGCATAATTAAATACTATATTATAATAAATACTATAATCGCTCTATTGCCTGGTAAGATTAATTTGAAATTTAGGGAAGTAAATATTGCATCAATATATGTTTCAAATTTTTGACAATCAAGTATTTATCCGATATCAACTGTCAGGATGGCCGAGCGGTCTAAGGCGCCAGACTCAAGAGCGATAACTCTTCATTCTCATCTCAGAGAATGCGGGTGTTCTGGTCCACGAATGTGGGCGTGGGTTCGAATCCCACTTCTGACAACAATTTTTTATTCTCAATGTTGTAAGTTTTCACTTTAATCTCTTTTATCATTCTGCTGTATCAATTTCAATATTTTCGTCTACCTGGACGATACATCATTTGGGAAGTTCTGCTGCTTCTGCTGGGACATTGAAACTTCCTCAAAGTGTTCTTGTCATCTCTCCAATATCTTTCTATCCTCAATGAAAAGCTCGCCAATTTCGATAATATGCCGCTTGGTCCGCTTCTTTCCTTTCCACAGAGCTGATTACTTAGTCCACTAGTCTTTTTCGCTGAGGTGGTTTGATTTTGCTGAATATTCTGTCTTGCAAGCAAAATCTTCCAAGTCTCTCCTTTTATCAGCTTCTTATATTGATCTCTTTCTCCTTTGCTCTTTATTTTTCTTTCTTTTTTTCTGTTATACTTTCTGAGTTTGATCTTCCAATTTTATCTTTTGGTTTCCTTTTTTCGTCTATGGCCCCATCGTCGGAAACCCACGGTCGGTCTCGCTTCTCTTACCTCTTAGGTAAAAGAAGCGAGACCGACCGTGGGTTTCCGACGATGCTATGGCCCTTTATAATTCAGTTGTAAACCAATCTTTTTGTTATCTTTTCTTCGGAATCAATATATTTTCTTCTGTTTTGTTATGTATCTCTTTCACATGGGTCAAGTTTTTATTGACAGTGTTCTTTTCTTCTGATAGTTGCTGGAACTTGTTTCTTATTTCAAGTTGGAATCCTCTGCATACTCTTTGATAATTATTTCAGTCTGTTGATATCATACATCTTTCTGTTTTTGGCTGATGCTTTTGTGTTTCTGCAGAGCACTCGATGATGATCTGAGTAGGCATCTTATCTACGCATAACCCTAACATAACATATAAATCTCATGTATCTGCCATTTACCGATTACATGGTCAGTTCTTATCTCTTCCATTATGAGATTGTAAGTTTATGTATGTGAAGGTGCTTAAAGCTCTGAATATGACCAACTTTAATATTTTAATAAGCGCACATTTCCGCTAACCTCATTCCATTTTCACTCATGATGCCTATTCCCTCGATCTCGTCCCATGACCCTTAATTTGCATTTCCAACTTTTGCATTCGCGTCGCCTATTACTATTTAGTATATCATACTTTGGAATCTTTGCTACTTCTGTTCATAAAGGTATCTTTATCTGCTTCGTCTGCTTCATTAATTTTGTTGTATTTTCTGTATATTTGTATTATATTTGTTTTAGCAAAGAGAGAGAAAAAAAGCATGCGCTGATGAATCTGTCGTTGACAGTATTCCACTCGATCAAGCATTGTCGACTTGCTCTGCTGGATATGGGCCTCTGTGGTGTTCCTCAGCTCCGGTGTACAAGATGGTTTCTTTAGTTCACCAAAGCCTGTCCATCTTACTTCGATCAATCTCATAATAACCAGTTTAAATCTGTTGAACTCTTTTATTATGTTACATGTACCTGTTTTCCCATCTTGAAATATTGTTGTTACATTCCAACAAACGATCTTGGTGATATTCTTAAGTGTTGTGATTGATGCGTTCCTTCCAGACTATTAGAGTCGGTCCTAATCGTCGTCAAACTATCGGGTTCCAAATGAAGGTAATCTTTATCAGGAATCTCGCATGTCGCACTAGCCCTTCTTTCAGTGGTATTATTTGTTGTGACGATTTCCATAATCATCTGGGTTTTTTTTTTTATCGAATAAAGTGATTAGCCTTAAGTCTAACCTTCAGTTAATGTCGCGGTCAAAACCTATGACACTACTTAATAAAGATATTTACGAAGAAGGTTTTTGTAAAATGTAACATCATTTGGTAAAATCACTTCTTAAAGGCCCTGTCACACCAAGTTGCGTTCCCACGGCGTGTTCACTGCGTTGTAAAATTCATGGAATCGCCGTAGGATCGCAAGGAAAATTCAGAAAAAATGTACAATTTTATTTAAAAGTTTTACAAGTGGAGATGTCACGGCGTCCTGAGGGCGACCGAGGCGTTCTTTCGGAGCTCGCACGACGTGTAACTGCGTTTCCACAAAGTTCTACTTGGCGATTGACCGCGCTCTTGACAGGAGTATTGCTTGACTCTTGCTGAGTATCCACCGCGCGCTCATAACGTTCTAGGAGTTCTTACCGCGCGTCCACGGCGTGCTCTGCGCGCTGACTGCGTCCACAAGACGTTCTTTACTTCTTTTTAGGTAATGTTAATTTGTACAATTGTATGGAAAACAAACAAGAATTTACAACTAGTAAATAAATGAAAAAAATGTTTTGTTTTGATGAATAGGTACATTGTAACTGAAACGTAACTACTTCTAAATAATTTGTGAAGGACTAGGACAAAGCTCTTAGTAGTCAGGACTACGAAAAAGGTCCTTTATTAGTTGTTAGAAAACATAGAAAAGATGTGAAAACATCAGAACAAAATGGCATGAATTCCATCTACGTCCTTTGATATGGAATATTAGCAAATGTTACTTTTTACATAGTCATCCACTTCCAGATTGATAATTACTACATCGCTTGCTATTGTACAACATCCATTGTTTGAGTTTTCGTGGTCTGGAAGACAACGCACTAGAAACGCCGTGGGAGCGCGGTACAAACGCTAATAAACGCAGAAGAAACGTCAAGAGAGCGCGATGAACGCAGCAACAGCTCTTTGGGGTCGCTGTGTGAACGCAGCCAAATAAAAAACGACTTGCTCAAACGCTGTGGATGCGCAGTGAGAGCGCGATAGAGACGCAGTGAGATCCCAAAGGACTCCGAGAGGTCTCCGTGCAAGCGCAATTGACTTATCACTGCGTCTACAGTGCGATTAGCTGCGTTCCTTGAGCGCGCCAACGGAGCCCTCGTGGCGCTGTTGGAGACCTTACGGCGCTGTCACGGCGACCTCACTCCGCTTCTACGGCGTGTTTATCAGAACGCCGAGCCACGTACTTTGTGCATGTTCAAAGTGCGCGCCGTCGCATGGCGTTCTAAAATGTTCAAGGCGATCCCACCGCGACGAACGAAGATGCCGTTGCATTGTTACGGCGCTGTAGGAGACTCTACTGCGTTTACCTTGGCGTTTTACATTATTTAAGGACGCAGCGGGATCGCGGTGAGGACGCAGCTCCGGTGTGACAGGGGTTTTAATCTCAGCTTCGTCATTAGCTCACCTGAGCCAAAGGCTGAAGTGAGTTATTCTTATCAAAATCTGTCCATTGTCTGTCGTCGTCATCGATGTCATTGTCGTAAACTTTTATATTTTAATCTTCTCCAACACCACTGGGACAATTTCAACCAAACTAGGCACAGAGCATCCCTGTGTTAAAGGATTCCAGGTTTGTTTAAATGAAGCACCAGTCCAAAAAAAAAATGAAAATACGGAATGTTGTTTTAAAAGTTTTCTTTTAAAAACTAAATAGCTTAAAGTTTTGCATCAGGTTTCTGATATAATATAGATTGACGTTTGTTCCAATCATGCCTTTAATTCAGTGGCCAGGAAGTGGTTCTAATGAGGGTAAAAAGTTCATCTTAGAGATCGATAGAAAACAACTTCTAAATTGTTCTTCAGAAGAACATTAAGCTATTATCTGTGCACTTGATCAAGAAGCAAACTGTTATACAAGTCATGCTGACCCCTTTTGGTCGGATAGAATAAAATCAAGATGGCTTATAATTTTAAGAATGTGTTTAAAGAGGTTCGTTGAAGTAAATAGTCAGGGTGTTCTAATGTTTTAATTTATTATAAATAGGACCTAGATTGAGGGTGTTTATAATTTATTCACGCTGTAACACTGGGGTCAAAATGAAGCCAAATATTGGGAAGGGGTCTAAATTTACTACGAAATTATTAAGAAAATCCTCTTGGAGAAAATGGGAATTGCGTGATTTGTGAAAACTTAGTGGAGCATAAATATGATTTTGTAAAGCTGTAATATTTCAATCCCTGGTGAAGTTGTGATGATGGTGGGGTTTTAAATCTATTTACACAGAGAAAGAAAACACCTTTAAAGTAATTATAAGATTTTAATTTGTGAAGCTAATCATAAAAGGATAGTATGAGGATCTTTCAGATGTATGATTTTAATAACCACTTAGATCTATAGAGTTACCACAATTCGAGAGGTTGGGCTTTTGTGTTTTGTTTTTGTTGTTTTGTTTTTGTTGTTGTTAACGTTGTTAAGATGGAGGCTATAATTTGTAAGTCAACATAGAAGCAATCTACAGAAATTAGTATACAGAGATGAAACCATGCCATTTTCAGAGAGAGAGAGAGAGAGAGAGAGAGAGAGAGAGAGGGTGTCCAATTAAACGTTCACAATAATTTATTGTAGAAACCAGCTATTGAAACTAAAAGCTATAATTTTGATCGAATCTTTCATGAAGATATAAAATGAAAGTTTTTAAAAGATAGCTGACGAAAAAAAGACTTTGATTTTTTTGAATTGATATAAAAGCATTAGGTAGTTTAGAAATAAATAGGAATTTTCAGTTTTATTGGCATCTCAAGGGAAAAAAAATTATTCTTTTTTAAGAATATGAAAGGGGGACGTTCTAAAAACTATGTTTGTAAAATAGATTAGCAAGATTATATTACGAAGCGTGAAAGGGATTCACTAAATGATTTTGTAAGGTATATAATTTTCATGTTTATAGTCTGTCCCAAGTTATTGTTTCCGTCACATTTGGACGATTTTTAATTAAAATACACATACCTGTGAAAGAAGTACAATTAAAATCGATGAAAGGGAAAATATCCAAGATTTCTTCATTGACACATCATCAGATACATTTTTCACTCAGAAATTTCTTACAGAGATTTTTAATGGGAAATGTTGACATCTTTCACAACATTTTGTGATTATTGAAATATTAAGCAAAAAGTGGTGAAAGCAGAAACTTTGGACAGAGTATAGACGTTTTCGCTCATGTGAGCGATGTTGCCCATGTACCTCTTGTTTCATTTCGTTGAGATAGATTGTTTTTCTCTTTAGAATAAAAAATTATATATAGATCATGTGTCTTGAATATTTTTACAAGCATAACATTTATTATCTACGTAGCTTGTTAAATGATAGATCTATATTTTTCGTTATGCATAAATCCGGATTTCATATATCCTACCAATTATTTTCTAGATTTAAGTAGAGCTTGATTTCCGGTGTTTGTCTCGCCAGTGCCGTCCTTATCAATTTAAAGACATTTTAGCATATATACACATCCAGGGACACATTGAGGTATTGCACGTTGATATTCACACAATCCTATATTGATATTTGTTACATAAAGCGTAAATCATGTTTTAAATAAAAGGTTCAAATGCTTAAACTTGACCTAATGCATGCTAAGTAGGCCCTTGGGGGCATTTTTCTCTTCATCTATCCAAGAAACGTTTGTTCTTAAAAAAAACGATAAATCAAACATGACGTTGAATAATTAATGACTTATATCTTATGTCTATGTAAAATGTATAGTTTGCAACAATTTATTACATGCTAAGAAAAGTTTGCAATTTAAATCTTATTATACACTGTATTTTATATAGGCAGGGACCTTCGTATAAAATAGGTCCCTGATCAGAGACATAAATAACAGAGATTGGCAACTCCGCCATTAGCGTGTTTTGTTGTTGAAAAATGGTACGGGACCAACCTTACTTTGAGAACTACATTTTAGTAAACTGAGATAATGATCTTAAACCAAAAGTATATTGTTATAATGATAAGTGTGCATAGGTTTTAGACATTTTTGAAACAAAAAATTTAAAAATAAAATTAATATTTAGAAAATATATTGGTCAGCTATAAAACACCGGCGAAATCTCGGACGACGGGTAGCCAACTGCCTCCTAAAACTCCTCTTTTAATATTGTTTATATGACATAAACTCATGAAAATATAATATTTTGAATGTTTTGGTAATAGGTTTTAGCTGTTTATATTTCGATATAATTGTTTATTAGAAAGATATACTGATTTAAACTGGGAACACTTTACAATAGGGACCGCGAGATTTCGCGAGATTTCGATCAGTTGCCAATCTCTGTTATTTATGTCTCTGCCCTGATATAGGGTAATGTGTCGGGTTATTTGTTGCATATGATAGCGCTAATAAAAAATGCTACATGTCAGTGCCTAAGATGAGAATTAACAATATGTGGCTTTATCTTATTTATACCAGCTTTCGATTTACCCAAACTGTGACTCTGTATATGAATGCATGTTATTTATTTAATTTTTTGAATAAAAAATGATTGTAAAATATTAATATGTACTGGTATTATAACCAGATGTGAACTTTTTGGGATAATTATATTCCGTTTACCATTTATGGAAACAAATCTGCATGGGTACCAATTGGTAATGGGGTACGTTTGGGCGAATTGGCAAAAAGTGGAAAGAGTTGGTTGTAATTCTTGTAAAATTGTAAAAAGAAATGTATCAATGCAACCAAAATGTATTTAACTTAATTTATTATTACCAATACAGATAGCTAAAAAATCAAATCCTTCAAAAAATGGAGGATTCTGATGAGATCAAAAAAGAAAGAAAAAGAAGGAACCCAAAACGAAAAAACGCTAGCATTGAGAAGGAAAGGAAAGATGCAGATGAAAGTGCAGGGGAAATCAAATTCCCAAAACCTCCTCGTAAGTCTGATTAATGCAAGTATTAAGCGAGAGTTGATCAGCAAGATTCTACTGAATTCTCAATCTAATACAATTATGAGCAGGTGAAAACTTCTCTATTTCCTACAAAATTTCAGAGCTAAAAATGAGATATATGCGTAATGCTTCATTTATTAGTCAATTATATGAATGAATTTTAGAATACATACTAGGGTTATTGTAAAATGTTACATGTAGTCCTTACCAGTAATGAAAATTTCCAGAATCTGCTCTTTTTCTTTATTCTATCTTTTATTACCTTGACTTGTACTGAAATAAGAATGCTTTTGGTATTTGCAACGAAACTTGAATGTTAAAACCTGGAATTTAAAATTAAAATTTTTACATTATCCAGGAAAGAGGAAGCCTCAATCCTTCATGTGTGAAGAATGTGGGAAGCTGTTCAACAGAGCTGATTTATTGCGCAATCACAAGCGTGTCCACACTGGGGACAAACCGTTTACCTGTGAAGTGTGTGGGGACAAATTCAGAGAGCAGGGGCACTTGCGGCGACACATGAGTAGACACACAGGTCTGTACTAATATCATTGTTATTGTTTAAGGTAACTCTATAAACTATTGTTCTTAACCCCCTCCCCTAAAAAATACTGTATACTTCTTTTTTTTAAAGGGGGGGGGGTGGAGGGTGGAAGCTTAATTACAGAGTAACCTGTAAATGTCATTGCATTGTAATTGTGCTCCATTTTAAAAAATAAGCTATCAATTTATAGGTAAGAAACCGTACCAATGCTACATCTGTGGGAAGGAGCTCAATAGCAGTCTGGCCAAGCACCTGAGACGTCACCTCAATGACAGACAGTTCTCCTGTGTTCTGTGTGACAAGAAGTTTGTGTCAGGATTTGAACTGAAGCAACACATACTGACTCATAAAAAGGGCACATTCCAGGAAAATTCAGTAAGATCAGCAATTTCCTAATGCATATTCTATTGGCAATTTACATGTCCTTACTATACATGTAATTTGCCTTTGGGGTTCTGTTTCAATGAAGTAATGATATTCCTGATGTCTGATTTTCATGTCTGAGTTAAATCCTTTATTTTTTCACTCTTTTAATATAGAAAAGAGGAACTCCCAGTCTACATAAGAGAGAACCAAAGTTATATAAAGCTCTTGATGCACCTGCCATTCCAGGTGGATCTCTGATTGCAATTCCTGCGACACAACAAGAAATGATGGAGGCAAACATTGCGTCAGCACATGAAACTTCATTTCCTTTTCATAGTAGTCTAGCTGTCCCACAAGGGGACCAATTAACAGTGAACCAGATCGGTGATCAACCAGATCCGGCTCTTGTTAATTGGGATTATTTGTCGTATGCTGCTGCAATGGAGCTAACACAAGCCACTCCAACTCAACCATTAAGAGGTAAAGCCTCTGGAAGGAAAAGACTGTCAGATTTATCCTGGGATATTTCTCAAAGTAACCAAAAACAGGGTCAGCAGCATCAACAAGCTGCCACTCAGCTAGATGCAAAAGAAGGGGAACAACCATCTGCAGTGGGAGAAAAAAATGGAACAGTCCAGGAGAATGATGAAATACAGGAGAGTGAGAAGTTAGTAAAGGGTAGTGAGAATCACCAGAAAGAATCAGAGATGGATGTTCAGGATCAGTCTATCACAGACAAAGAGCCTGTGGTGCAAAGTGTACCAGTCACACAGCCAGGAGGGAATCCTGAGGAAGGAACAAAGAGTCCTGCTTGTCCATCTACTTGTCCATCAGATGAACAGACTCCTCCCAAATCCACAGAAAATGAAATCAAGGATATCCAGTCAGACTCTTTCACCAAAGTTAAGCATCTGACAATAAGTGTGAAAGAAGAGCCTTTAGATGTGGATACAGAGAACTCAGCACACTTAGAGAATGCTGTTCACGGTGAGGGTTTATCAGATGATGACAATTTCCCTGCTGACTTCTCGGACCATGATGACTCAGAATCAATCACTGATGATTACGAAGCCGAGGCGTATTTCCAGAAGCTGGATGACTCCATGGTGTTGGAGGAGAAGATCCAGGAGGACAAGGATTGGACTCCGGAGTCGGACGGTTCCAAGAAATCCCTGAAAGTGAAAATAAAAACACCGAAGCTGGCACCCAAACGAAAGACTTCCAAAAAAAGTCGTGAGAATGAGGTTCCAAAAAAGAGAGGAAGGAAGAGGAAGAAGACCGAGGAAGCTAAAGAGGAGGAAGAAGAAGAGGAAGAAGAGGAGGAAGAACTACCAACCACTGTGTGCACTGATTCAAACACATTGTTTGTAATATCACCTGATAAAAAAGATGCATCTGGATCCAAAAAGAAAAGATCATGTAAGCAAAGTGCTTCTATTAAATTCTTTTTTTGGTTAGAATTTGACAATAAATTCAATTAAATGAAAACCATCTATTTATATTCAAACTAAGGTTTTTAGTTGAACACTTTTTATACAACTTTAAATACATGTAATTGCTGTGTATGAATTAAAAGTTTGAAGTTTACTAATGTACAAATATTTTAATTTTGATGAGCAAAATTTCATTATAGCAAAGAAGGATCAGGTGTTTGTATGTGAGGAGTGTGGCAAGGTTTTCTTCCGTAATGATCTGCTGAAGAACCACATGAGGGTGCACACCGGTGACAAACCGTTCACCTGTGAGGTGTGTGGGGAGAGCTTCCGGGAGTCGGGACATCTCCGTCGTCACATGACCAGACACACAGGTAATGTCAAACAAGAATATCCAAAATTGAATTTATTTTGTAGCCATCCAATAGATTAATTTGGCATCAAAATGTCCCTCTTTTTATTTCATAAATTGTTTTTTTATTATTGATTAATTTTTTTCCTATTTTCCCTATTTAAATTCCCCTTTCCATTTGATGAAAAATACTGTTAGAGCAAAGGAATAATTAAATGGTCTTATTACAAGTAATTATAACCACTCATGTGGTTTTATTAATACTGTGCAATTTATTTTCCATATCTCTAATTGATGCATGTCCATCCCAAAAATAAGGAAAAATATTTTAATAATTTTCTCTTATTTTATAATGTAATAAGTATTGATGAATTCAATGTTTTAGGTAAAAAGCCATACAAATGTGATCTCTGTGGCAAGGAGCTAAACAGCAGCCTGGCCAAGCATCTAAGGCGACACATGAATGACCGGCAGTTTCCCTGCACCTTGTGTGACAAGAAGTTTGTGTCAGGATTTGAGTTGAAGCATCACATGATCATACACAACACGTCTGATCATATTCCCTGCCACATCTGTGGACGAAAGTTCAGCCACACCAACATTCTACAGCGTCACATGTTGACCCACAGCGACAACCGGCCGTTCCCTTGCCCCGACTGTGACAAGAGTTACAAGTGTAAGCAGGATCTGGACAGACACCGCTCCATCCACAAAGAGGTGTTCACTGCAACCTGTCACATCTGTGGGAAACAGTTCTGTCAGGACCGGTACTTGTACAGACATTTGAAACGTCATCAACAGTTAAAGGAGGAAGGGGTAGATGAGACTGAGCGCTCTACAAAATTCAAACCATTTTCCTGTGAGGTCTGCCACCAGAGATTTACGACGGCCCCCAATCTGAAACAACACATGCATCTGCACTTCTCTACGGAAAAATTTGCTTGTTACTTGTGCAGTAAAATGTTTACTCAGAAGCGCTATCTTCAACGCCACATCAGACGCCACAAAGAGAACCGCATTAAGGGCTTCCCCAGCAGTATGGACGACACTGATCTCTTGATGGGCCACATGGTAGCCACATTCAATGAGCAAGGCAGTAAGATGCGTGCAGATAAGCTGGTGGGTTCTACTGTATTCCAGAGGCCAGACTCGCCTGATAGCCTGGAGGAGGGGGAGGTTTTGAACCAGAGCACCGAGGACCAAGAAGCGAACACTGAGTCTGAGCCAGAACCACCTGGAGGTCAGGAACAACTCTCAAAGGCGGTCTTTCCATCTGCTGACTCAGAGTTTCCGGCATATGAAGATGACGGGGAGGATTCAGGGGGATCAGAAGAGGAAGGTGTAATTCCTCCTAACTATTTGACCATCATGGCACAACCACCAAGTCTGACTTTGGCCCAACCACAAACCTGAACAAGACAGTGTCTTTTAAAACTTGAATGTTAGATTTATTGACAAATTTTTTTGTTTTGTTTTTTATCATTGAAAATTGTATAAAAATTATCAAACTGTAGAAAGGAAAATTTTTTATATTAGTGTTCAGAAACTAAGGAAATTCATTATGCTACATGTATCTGCCTGATTTCATTTCCATTTATTTCTCAAAATGTACTTTTAAAAGAATTCTGTTGTTTGGCTGATTTTAACACTCAATATGAACTTTTAAAAGTTGAAAGGAGAGAGAGAGAGAGAGAGAGAGAGAGAGAGGAGAGAGAGAGAGATGCAAGCTTGCTTTATGCTTGTAAAATTAAAATGGGCTTCTTTGTACTGTATAGATGATTATTCAAATTTTATTTGTTGCCAACAGATAAAAAACATCATGTATTAAAACAACTAACTCAGTTTAAACAATGTACATGTATTGAATTATTTTATTTGAGAGTTTTTATTCTTATTTCGATTTTATTGTGAAATATTGTTGCTGTATTTTGTTTTAAAACTGCTAAAGGGCTGGTGAAAAAAATTGTTAAATGATTGTGGGAAGTTAAAAGAAAATAAGCTGATGATTTAAAAAAAAAATGTTCATGGTATAATCTATAAGGCGGTTGGAACTACATGTACATGTGCTATGATATATATAACATTATTGTACTAGATTTGATATGAACAATTCATGTACTCATTTCATAATTAAAAAAATACAATATATGTCGAGTTAGAATGCTTGTTTCAAAGATGTTTGACTTTCGCATGCTACATTTCTGCAATATTATGAATTAATAATTATAATTGCAAAGAGTTAAAGGAGGCTAGATGTCAACGAATTAACCATCTGATCTGCCTTAAACTTTTAGATATAATATATTTGGTAATTAACTATTATTTAGTAAAGAAAAAATCCAAATGTTTTAGCTCTACTAACATTTTCCTATATCTTTATACAGGGCTCTTCGTCTAAAGGAGGTTCATGTAAATATAGCCTAAAAATGGCTACGACTATCCAGGCCTTTGAGGCTTATATCCTTCACAGAAAACCGATACTTTGCGTGTAAAAATAATTGTACAATTTCTTGTTACCTGCCAGTGACGGGCATTATTTCTATCATGGATTCTTCTTTTAGCTTAATCCAAGACCTATTCTGTTATACCTTTCATAATTTAGTAGGTAACCCGAAACAATCCGAGAGAAAGTGTTTTTGTTATAAGATGAAGTCAAAGAGCGTCACTGAAAATGAATTACTGACTATAAATACGAATTTTAGATCCTTTCTATTTGTGTAAACTTAAATGTTTTCGACAATACATGCATGTTCAAAATTCGAATCAGGAGTAAATTACATGCCATTGTTTGACAGCACTTTTTTAATTGGAATAATTGTGAATGGGTTTACCTGCGTGCTTTCTTTCACGCTGATTCTCAGTTTTCTGAAACAGTGAATTGAAGAGAAACTCTCGTGTGTATTCTTTATCCATTTCTGTGATTGCTGGCTATTATACAGAGATCACGACAAAAAATTACTTTACTACTCGGGTATCCTCGGGAGATTTTGAATGGAAGTAACCAGGCAAACGACTACTAAAATTGTGTCTGTTTAATCAGTTTGAAAACTACACGAACATTGAACATGTTGAAATACCGTATAAAAAAAAACAACATCAGCTTGACAGAATTTTCTGTAAAAGCACGTAACGTTAGTTTCTGCTAAATCGCCACTTTATCTATGTAAGAAGAAACCCTCATACCATGTTTTGCATGACAAATAATAACGTTAAGTAGAATATACTTGGCTCCCATTTTTTGAATAACGAGAAAAAAATTCTTTGCAAAACTAATAAAACTATTCCTTTTATTTTCAAATAGCTCACTACATCATACTTGTACTTTTTAAGACATAACGTCACAAGATGGCGATTTAAAAAAAAAAATGTTTTATTAAATTTTTTGTATCAATCAATTTGAATATCATAGCGCGGTGGCTAAGGTATCGGGCTTGTGAACCGCATATCACAAGTTCGAATCCGTCCGGGGTTTTTGTTATATTTACTGAATTAAATTTTTGAAAATTATAATTAAATATATAACTTAAATATTTTTATGCATCATGCTATCTTTCATATTCAAGTAGTTTTCTGCTGATTTGAGAAAAAGTTTCAAGATGTAGTGAGCCACCTTAAGTATTATTTTTTAGATTTAGTATCAAACGTTTACTATGAGTGGTATAATATGATAACAAATATTAGAGCGCTTACATAATAGATGATACCATATTGTTATTCGTATTTTAATAAGAAATATTTTAGCATTCCATAAGTTAAAATTTCGTAATATTTTTAAAAATATTCAAGAGGTGTTACCTAATGTTTTCAATAAAATCCATTTGAGTGTAGTAATTAATGAAAGTGAGGAATTATTCTTGCGACATTCCAATTTTCATTTTCCTGACTAATATAAACATAATTATGCTAAATTCAGCGTTATTAATATATTCATAATCCAGTCACTCCCGCTGCTTTCGGTTTGCAAATTCATTCAGTTATACTTAAACAAGAAATGCTTTCTTTGGTGATTCATGAATGCGGGATATGAAGGTGGCGACATTGCAGAAAAAATACACAACCCGCTGTTAGCGGGTTATGTAATTTAACTCGCATGGATCACCAAAGAAAGCATTTTGTTGTTTATATTTACATTTTTCTTAACAAATTAATGAATTGATCGTAAAAAGTAAGTAAAATTAACTAAATTATAATTGTTAATGTACATCAGTATGTTAGATAAAAGAAATAGCCAAGTCATCTTATAGGGAAAGTTGAGTATGACATCATCATGATTATTTCATGCAGTACGTGATTTTTCTTAGGTTGATGAAGATTTTGACAAATAAAAGCTTGTTCATGATTCCGCAAATCAATCAGTGGATTGCGAAGATTGTGCTATTTTGTGTGCGCTAATTCATATGCAAGTACACACAATTAATATGCTATTGCAGTTGTAATCTTTTATGTAAACTTGAATTTTGATTAATGCAATTTGCTTATGCTTATACATTTGCACAATTATGTATATTTTTAAATAATGCTTGTATATAACAAAGATCTGTACGTGGAGGTAACAGACATCTAATATGTCACTCATAAGAATTTCATGTGAGAAGGACTTACGTAATCGCCACTTGAAATTGAATTTGCCTTATTTTTTATAAGAAAGTTAAGTACAATGATGTTTTACAGAATCATAATTATCTTTTTTACTCACATACATACAGTACGTGTTTACATGAAATTTTCTCCGTGCGCCAATTAACGTGATATCATGTCACAATTTTGAAAAGAAAAAAAACCCATCCCGGATTGTGATGTAGCCAGCTACAGTGTATATAAATCTATAAACCAGTTTCACCCTATCACAGAGATACATTACAATTGATTCCCAGCTGATCGAGTACAATTTTATAAGGAATTAACAAATAAGGCGATGGTTTCTAGCAATAATTTAATACTGATAAGATCAGTTTTGTAGGATATGTACAACGTAACAAGCATGTAACATATAAAAATCACAAATTTCAAATTATTTCATCTAACAGACAATGGTTGTTAAATTCTAATTTAGAAAATAATGCGTATGGTTTTTTTGTGGTTTATGCAGGAGGTAGCGGTATTGCAGAGGGGGAAAGATCAGGGTCAATCCATCTAACTAAAAGTGAAAGATATGTCAGAGTTCCTTTTGACGATATAGCTGTAATGAGGATCTACAAATTGTTCTCTAGGTGATATGCTTCAACACAGGATTGAATTTATATGAAATTTAAAAAAATAAACCAAGATAAAAACAAAAAAAAAAACCACACACACACAAAAATCAAACAAACAAAAACCAACCTAACCCAAAACAAAATAAAATAAAACATAATGTCCTCTTAAAAATCGTAATGTTTATTTGTTTCTGTTATGAGTTCGGTTTCTAGTACATTGAATGTAAGGGTACCTTATGTAGTAATAAACCTTCATTTCAAAATAAGTAATTTCCTCGAATTCCATAAACAGGACGACACCAGTGTTACCAAAATAACTAGATGTTTGCTGTAATAGAATAAATAAATATCATTTCTAACACCAGGGGCTATCAAATTTACCTCTAATAATGAAATAAGAGGAAATACAGAATATCCACATTGCATCAAGCTAATTTCGGATCGCCTTGATATTTGGACTGACGAATTTATTGAATCTCGAAACAGACTTGTCTATCATTCAATTTTTCATGTATGAAAATTCGTCTTCAACTTCGGTTGCTTTTAAGTTTTAAAAAATCAGGATATACGTGGTATCACCCGCTCCATTATTTTTAGCTCGGAAACTCTTAGACCGATTATTTGAAATACATGTAATTTTACGAACAATTCATGCTAGTTTGAGTTGTCGAATTTCCAGACATAATTAAATGATAATGGGATTTTTCCAAGATTTTGTGATGACGTCAGTCCAAACCAAACCAGTCCGAAACTCAGCCGACAACTATAATTATAAAAAAATCGCATGGCCTTTTCTTCATGATACACCAGTGTAGCAACTGGAGCACAAGGCACCCCCAAATGCCAACTTCAGAACCATCTTATTTCAATTCCACTTGACTACCCAGTGTCAGGTTTCTCAATCCTCGGTAGATTAGATTGTACTGTACAATCTGCAATCGGATTGACTGGCTTCAAAGATCTCTTTCTGATGATGATAAAGACAACCAGATTCAGTATCCCTCCAATGTTTGAGAAAGTCGTGACTAAATGGAAAACCACCGTCGGAACTCCGTCCGGATTAACAAAGGCCCAGACTCCGTACACGGCCATCGCCCACCACTGAACAATGAATGCTAGAACGAACAATGACATCGAACGCACTGCATTGTGATTGGCTGCCATTGTTCTGGACTGCTGCCCAATGCTTTTGCGCAGGCGCCTGGTTTCTACCGAGAGTTTCCGGAATATGAGGATGTAGAGCGTGGTGTTGATCAGCAGAATGATACAGAGAGGGACGGTGGTAAACAGGAAGTTGGTCGTGTTTCCGTTCACTCCGTCAAAGTAACAACTACAAAAAGAGAAATCTATGTTCAAGACTCAAAGATTTTAAATTTAAAAACTCTAAATATCAGTTGTGAAGTGATGTGTTGTTGACCAGATCGCTAATAATCTGTTGTAATTAATTTACCATCCCAAATCCCCAACCAAAAATAGAGCGTAAAATTCAATAATTATTACAAAGGCTAATTTCAGGGGTATTTTTCTTCATTTCATTCTAAATCAAATCCTAAATAGTAGGTTATGGTTTAAATCAATTGATTTATTGCCTCCAAATTGACTTTTTACATGACCAGTTAATCAAGCACAATCCGAAACACTCTACGTCTTTAGTAAGCCAATACCGGCTGTAGCTTAGCATAAAGCATGATTTAGCAGAGAGAGAGAGAGAGAGAGAGAGAGAGAGAGCTAGCTTGCTTTTTAAAAACTTGTTTACCCTAATATATATTGCTTTTTCATTTGCTTTTTTTAAAGCAAGAAAATAAAAAAAAAACAATGTTTATTCATTGACATGAGAAAGAAAGAGAGAGTCAAGCTTTTTTTTTTTTTTAAATTTTCTTTTACCACAATATATATTGCTTATTCCTTTATTTGTACGAAAGCAAGAAATTAAGAAACCCAATGTTTATTCATTGACCTTGGTGTTTTGCTGATCAAGACTTTGACTTGAAAGGTACAAGTAGATTTTGTGAATATATCTGTTAGTATCAAATATCAAAATATTGGTATGATACCATTACACCTGCCAAATCAGCTATTTTTCAAATATTATTGTTTATAACATTGTACTTCAAAAGAGAATTTCCTGAATATATACCTTTTGAGTTTCATACTAGTATAGTTGAATTCAAATTGTGGATTTACAAATTGACCAGGAATTGATTACGTTAAGAGACACGATAACTGGAGATGCCTAGTTATTTTAGTATCATAGAGTGTACCGTAATGCCTTTTATGATAGTTTTGTATTCTGTAGATAATTAACAAGATATTATTCTCATAAAAACAAACACATAGAGAGTCTAATTATAAATAATCGAAATGGGATTCTGTTATTCTTGAGTTTTCATGGGCATGTTGTACCTTGGTATGCCTAGTCATTGTCTTGGATTTTCCAGGATACAAGCTTTAATTAAATTTTTTCGAGTACCTGCAGTTTTGATTGCACATATAGAATAGCTAATTTCAAAGGTGGATTACTCTAATGAAACATGTTCGTCGCCCAAGAAAACTCATTAAGTAACTCTTATCTATCAGAAGATTTTCTTCGTGAATTTCTCCGAATTATCATATTAAATGAATGAATTAGGAATATGTATTTTGAAACATCAAACACTGAAACAAGCAAAAATAAATTAAATCAAATCCAAATACAATATCAAGATAAAGTCGTAAATCAGAGACATTTACAATGTACAATCAGAGCGCTAACACAAAACACGCCAAATATAAATTAAAACCAGAATTAATATTTTGTACGTTTAGTTAATGTTAAAAATTAAAAATTTGTGAATAACTAGGTTTTTCTGACGATTTTAAAAACTGTCTCAAACGACTTTATGGGATAGGACGTGGATTAATGCCGGGTATAAAATTTCATTGGAATTGGTGAAATGTTTCTATTACATGCATACTATTGGTGTATAAAACATATTTGAATATATATCTTTAAAAAGGTCACGCAAAGAGTAAAACACTATTTTTTTTTAAGTATCCAATGACTTTTTTTTACCTATCTAATCCAGATATGCTCAACATGAATGTTTTCATTTGGACTTAACCTTGAAAACCGTTGTCCAGCATTCTTAAAGGTTTTGGCGCGATACAGTACTCAAGTATATTATGTTATCCAATGAAAAATCCATTCATTACTGCATCTCCAAACGAGGTTACTATTTTCGAGGGAGGTCTAAAACAGGTATATGCTACAGTTATCAATCTTATAATCCTATTTTCGAGGTTCTATTTTTCATAACATTTTGACAATTTTAAATATCTATAAATGGAGTGAAATTGAAATCAGGAACCAAATTTCATTGATATCTCATCGCTTTTTACCCGGGAAAATTGATAATAACAAAAACATATTTCTAACGATTATTTAAAATGGGAAAATATGACAAAACTTAATCAGTCGGAAGTTCTCGGAACACCTTGCACAATTTTTTAACATTATAATCCAGGTACATGTACTTACATACCGTTTTCAATGCAAAATCTCCGTAGTCTTAAACCTGACAAGATAGAGGGGACATTTTGAAGGAGGAATCATGGGATTTTTTATGCTAGTAAATGAATATTGTATGAGCCCTAGCTATAGAGTCTATCCAATATCTAAGCAAAATGATGCGAAAACATGTCGGGACAGAGTATTATACATGTATCCGACGTCAATGTTTATAAGCTATTAATATCTTTTGTACAACACTATGACTTCTCAACCACGAGTCATTAGATAATTCAAGAAATATATATGAGTTTGACATTGTCTATTTTTTATAATTAGAATATCCTTAATTCACAATCTATCTGCTCGCCATTCCTTGACTATAGTTCACATTCATACTTGTATGAAATAGAATTCCGAATGTGTAATTAAGATCGATATAACCTCGAGTTGTTGTCCGCGATCCTTCCGGTTTCTGACGTTGAACCTAATTAGTTCTCTTTTATGTACAAATGTCGCCTCATTTCCGTGAAACAATGAAGTGGGATATAATTCACAAAATTGACCGAAGCAGAAGAAAGCACTCGGAATACGGGTGGTTTCGCCTTTTAAGTTAGCAAGTAACGTTTGTAAGTACAAGCCTATGAAAAAAATTGAGATTATTATGTACTGTTATTTACATTGACTTCAAGATGCAACATCTAATCATCCATTCTGACACCCATGACTATTCTCATATCCAACTACTGATCCTGGGTCAACAACTTCTATTTTTGATATTTTTTTGTTATTTTCATAAATGATTATTCTCAGTACAACAGTTAGTTTTGGAAGCTAAGTACTGTATGTATAAAAACGATCAAATTATGAAAACATGTAGATATAAATTATCGATGCATGCGTTAGCATCAACGCGATTGTTTCTTCACAAATGTGTGAAGGAACTAATCGGAATAGATTGATCATTATTTATGAAAACGAGAAAAATTCAGAGAGTTGGCCAACGGTTGGCAAATAAACGCGAGAATGGTCGTTAGTTTCCGACGAAGCGTATCAGTACACATATTGTAGATAGGGAAAATCTAGAACACTGTGCAGGATAATTATGCCACTGCCAAGGTTGCAAGTGAGATATTTACCTTCAAAAAATAAATTCCTATAGAAAAATAAATTTTCCCATAGGAAAAACTATAGAATAATTAGAATTCTCTACAGGAATAAAAGCACTTCCTATAGGAATTTAAATTCCGATAGGAATTGAACAAAACTCCTATATGATTTTAAAATCCGATAGGAAATCTTAATTTCCTTTAGAAAAACCACTTGTCTGAATTAAAATCCTGTAGGAATTACTTTTCTCCTACAGGAAATATAATTCCTGTAGGATTTTAAGATAATCCTATATGATTTTCAATATTTCCTGTAGGAAATTATTTCTCCTATAGGAATTATAATTTTCCTATGGGATATTAATTTTTAAATCTCACCTGTTAGGCGAAACATACTGAAAACAAAAGTGGTTATATACTCTCTAGGCAATGGTTTATAGTTTGGTTTATTATAATATCGTATTTTTCCCAAGCATATGATTGGTCGATTGCCGTCACATGACCGTGCTATAAATTCTGTTATAGACCTTACTATACTAAAAATAGAAAATTTATAGACCTCACTATACTAAAAATAGATTTTCATGACAAAATACTGATTTTGGCACGTGCGACATTGTGACGTCACAATAGCGAAATCAACGCCTTTACATTTTGATACAAATATTTTAATATTATACGCTTAAAGAGAATGAAGAAAATTAGTTTTTTTATTTATATAATAAAACAGTTATAGCCTTTTGAT
>WFKH01006014.1:18229353-18244788 GCA_016163765.1 Magallana hongkongensis | reverse complement strand
TAAAATGTTTTTCCCATATATCTCAAGAACGGTAACGATTTTCTAAAAACTTGTTGAACAAAATGTGTTTAGAATATAATGACCTTTCATTTGATATCAAGAAAAAGAGGCTGGCCCCTACAATTAGGGGTCCAGAGGTCTCTAAAGTTTTTTTTATGTAGCCCTTCACTGAGAGATATTTTGTGAAAGGTTATAGAAGCTAATATGTTTATCTCACAGTGATTTATTCTAGCAATGTAATGATTTTATCATGTGTTACGTAATTAGGGGTTTTATGGGTCAAAAGTCCTAAGTTTTGAAGTTTTGATCACCTATATCTCAGAAAGAAAAGATATTATGAAATGCAGTATAGAAGGAAAGATGCTCAAAATGATGTACTGAACAATATGCAACTTTCAACATTTCGTAAACGGCCCGTTCTTTGTCGTATACATTAAAAACGGTAACAAATTTCTAAGCACTTGCTGAACAAAATGTGTTTAGAGTGAAATGACCGTTCATTTGATATCAAGAGGCTGGCCCCTCACATAAGGGGACCAGAGGGTCCTAAAGTCTTCTATCTGTAGCCGTTTACTGAGGGATATTTTGTGAGGGTTATAAAAGCAAAATAAGGTATAATACGTTTATATCCTAACAATGTAATGATTTACTTATCTAATTAGGGGCTTTTAGGGGCCAGAAGCAATAAGTTTAATCGTTTCTATCTCAATTGGAAGAAATGCTAGGTTTTTAAAAAAGCAACGTAAGAGAACTTATATAAAGCGATGCAGAAAAGCATAATTACTCCACTCCTTTTTACAGATCACGTTTTCTTGTCGAAAATCAAAGTCGATGATGTCATATCACCTTCTTAAAATTGGACGGAAGACCTCCTCGTTGCTCGCAACGAGATCGTGTCTAGTTTTATATTATTATTTTTCCTCTGACATTTTTCGAGCGCTATAACTCAAAAACTGTTTGGGCGATTTTCACCAAATTTACAGGACTGATAGAACATTAAACGTGCTTGCTTATATAAAATTTTAAGCTGATGACGTCACTTCCGGTTTGAGATTTTTAAGATTTTGTAAAATTTTAAGGACCATTTTGTCCATGTAACTCCTCCGAAACTAATGGTAATAAAAACGTGAAACTTTCAGGAATATGTAGATGGATGTCTGTAGATGATCCTCTGTATTTGACATTGTGGAAAATGCGCAAGGCGCCGAAGCTCGCCCAAGGTCGAAAATTAGCACCAAAATTTTTGGCAAAATTTTAACACGTTTTGTAAAATGTCTTTTAACCTGTAAATAATTTGTTAAAACATGTAATGCAAAAGTTGTTTCAATTTCCAAAGGCTTTCCTTTGATATCATAAAAAAGGGGCTGACCCCTCAAAATAGGGGCCAAGAGGGCTCTAAAGTATTTTTTCAATAACTCTTTACTGAACAATAATTTGTTATCAATTATAGAAGCAAAAATGTTTATTGTACAGCTGTTTATCTATACAGTACCACACCTTAATCATATGTTACGTAATTAGGGGTTTCAAGGGGCCACAAGTCCAAAACTTTGATCATTTATATCTAGAAAAGGAGAACTATTTTAAAACGCATTGTAGAACAAAAAATGCTTACAATAATGTTCTCAGCAATTTGCTACCTAAAAAAAAATTGTTGGTGGCCCCAGCAAGGAGTTTAAGGGTCGGCCCCTAAAACATTAGTTCAGATATCTTTAAAACGGTCAACAATTCCTGAACACTTGTTGAACAAAATGTGTTTATTATTACGAAACCTTTTATTTGATATCAAGAAAAAAGGGCTGGCCCCTTAAATTAGGGGCCAAGAGGGCTCTTAAGTCTTTTTATAATAACTTTTTACTGAAAAATAATTTGTTATATATTATAGAAGCAAAAATATTCATTGTACAGCTATTTATCTATACAGTACCATACCTTAATCATACGTTACGTAATAAGGGGTTTCAAGGGGCCACAAATCCAAAACTTTGATCATTAATATCTAGAAAAGGAGAAAGATTTTGAAAAGCATTGTAGAAGAAAAGTTGCTCAAAATAATGTTCTTAACAATATGATACCTAAAAAATTTTTGTTGGTGGCCCCGGTAAGGAGTTTAAGGGTCGGCCCCTAAAACACAGTTGTTCAGATATCTCTAGAACTGTTAACAATTCGTGAACACTTGTTGAACAAAATATGTTTATATTTGCAATACCTTTCAATTGATATCAAGAAAAAGGGGCTGACCCCTCAAATTAGGGGCCAGGAGGGCTACAAAGTCTTTTTATAATAACTTTTTTTGAGCGATAATTTGTTATTAATCAAAGAAAAAGAAATAAGAGCTTATTAAGCTGAATTTAAAACTGAAATCTCTTTTAAAATCGGACGATGCATTACAGAGATATTGGGGTTTTAAAAATTGATTTTTCCGGAAGTTTTGATTCCACATTCTTGGTTAAGAAAATAGTGTTATGTTCAAAGTTAAATTAACTCGTACCTAAAATGATTCGATGATTGTTAAATCGTACTTAAACACATTAGGATTTGTATTTGCTAAGTCGTTCTTGAAATTGATAAGGTTTGTGTTAATTCGTACTTTGAATCATTCGGATTTTGTTAACTCGTACAAAGAATTATTCGATTTTCTTTCTTTTTGTTTTAGTTACTTACATTTATTGGTTTAAAAACTCTGCTTCTTAGAGGAACTTCTAGCTTTACTTTCGACATTAACGGAAGACCCACTCGTTGCTTTGCAACGAGCTTTGCTCTAGTTTAGAATTGTGAACACAAAATACTAAAAATTAAATTAGGCAATAAAACAATTTATCATTAAGGTCACCTTGGTATTGATTAACAATGACCTGAATGCATAATGGTATGAAAACCTTCTGTAATTTAGAATTGTGAACACAAAATACTAAAAATTAAATTAGGCAATAAAACAATTATTTAATGCCTGAGCAGTCAAAAGACCAGAATATTTCCCCTTGGCAAAAGAACAAACTGAGCTCTTCCCTGCACCTCGGGGAAAATATTCTGGTCTATTGACTGCTCAGGCATTAAATAATTGTTTAATAGGTCTATTTAGTTGCATTTATCGGTAATAGATAAAAGTCTAAAATCCAAATAGATAAACAATTATCATTTAAGTGTCATTGTCACATTACTCAATCGAAACAGAAAGGAGGAGGCAGATTTGGTTTTTTGTGAAAAAACAATTACAACAGCGAACTCTTTATTTTTTTACTATGTGTTATTTAAGACCTGCAAGTCTGCAGAGTCATGGATATTGGAATTTATCCCTAAGGATAAATTCATTTATACAAGCAACAGCAACCTTATCTTTAGTCGCGATCCTAATAAGGATCAGGTAAGCTTTAGCTAAACCAACGGGTTTGGTGTCTGCAATTGATATCGGGTTCGGCATCCTTTTTCATCAACTTCTTCCACGATGCCGGATCATCAGACAAAATTACACCCAAACCCTCCCACCCTATTTGAATTGTGTCATGATGGCGTTAATTTGAACGACTGCCATGTTTATGTTACCTAATTATTGTCTTGTCAGTTCATTGACTTTAATTATTTTGCAGCCAAATTACCACATGTGGTTGTTATCGTACATATGGCTACTATTTGAAATTATTTATTTGGATTCATGATTGAATAGCTATAATCAAATTTAATCATTGTTATCAATTATTCAATCATGTTCATTACTCGGATATTAATCGAAGTATATCAGATACTGCTGTGCTCTTTGTTTTATGTTCCAGTCAACAATTTAGGCTGGACTTGCTATTATCAACTACCAGGATTCCTGTTTAACCTTGGGCTTCACCTCGTGTTTGGCATCAACACACGACTTGCTGTTACCAAATATCACGATAACCATTCTCATCATGGGATTCAATTCACACTGGAACAGTGTCAAAATGTGACTTAATATCGCCAACTACCAGGATAATAATTCCTATCGTGGACTTCATTTTGTGCTCAGTGCCTACATACATCTACCACGATACCCATTTTCGTCATGGCTTATTTCACATCTACGTTTTCCTGTGTTCCATTTGTGGTTACCATTCAAACTCTAGATAATTGTTTGTTTTCTGAATTTGCAACATGGAAAGGTTTCTCAGGTCTTTGATGTAGGCAACCGTTCCCAGGGAATGCTCAATGCTTGGGAATAGGTGGTCAACTGTGCCCAGGGTCTACCTAGTCTAGCCATTAACCCGCTTTAAGCAAAGCGCTATTTATCTACTATTTGATCCATTGATTATTTATTGACTCAATTCATCAATTCATAATGATGATTGATATTGATTGATAGATTATGGATTGATTGATTTATTAATCCTATTAATAATGTAATTGATTTATATTGATTGATCAAACAATTTGATTGATTGATTTATGGATTGATTTATTGATTGAACAATCCTATTGCTGATGTGATTGATTTATATCAAATGATTGTTGATTGATTGATTTATTGTGCAACCATATACCTGCTCACCAATTGGGTAGCAGGTCGGTTGTTAACTGCATGTTCAATTTCAATAAATAAGCCATGACCAAAAACGCCAGTTGGTGTTCAGCTGTTGTGTTTAATAACTACCTTAGTTCTGAATATTTCAAAGGACACTCTCAAAATATCGCTTAATTTATCATTAGTTTAAATACAAGAAAATACCATTTTTCACTTTTCATGGCAAATTATAAAATTACTACAATACAACAGATTTTTTTGTACAAATTGTATCATATTGTTGTTGAGTCACAATACGCAATGAAGAGTATCACTTATCGTTAAAGACGTCACCATTTAACGTTTATCACAGCCGGGAATCTAATAGCGTGCGTTGATCTACTCGACTTGGGCCAAGCGTTCCGAATCACGTTTCCAGTTAGTTAAAAAAGCAATCAGCTGTCCGCAACGCAGCCTTATTGGCGTCGAACACACGTACAAAAAATATGAAAAAAAAACAATTTTTCTATGCTGATGACACTGTCTTGATATCTGAATCTGCGTCTGATTTACAAAAATCATTAGATGTGTTTGCAAATTACTGTGATTTATGGAAACTCAATGTCAATATAGCCAAACCAAAGGTCCTCATTTTTTCAAAAGGTCTAATGTCCAAGAGTAAATTGTTGTATAAAGGAGTAACTATAGAAAACGTAAAATCACTTTGCTATTTGGGTATTGCTTTATCAAGAAGTGTAAAATTTAATAATGCTAAAAAGCATTTAGTAGAACATGCGTCAAAGGCATTATATGGTGTTTTACGAAAAATACGTTATTTTTAACCTACCAATTAATTGTCAATTAGACCAATTTGACAAAGTTATTAACCCAACTTTACTTTATTCGTGTGAAGTGTGGGGTACCGAAAACTAAGATATTATCGAAAAAGTACATTTAAAATTTTTGAAATTTATTCTTAATATTAACTCAAGTACTCCAAATTGTATGATGTATGGAGAAACTGGAAGGTATTCATTGTCACTCTTGTTAAAATTATAATTATAATATACTTGGCGAAAGTTTTGACAGCCCACGATTGTAAACTCACTAATATAATCTATTGTTATTTTTATAGATGTTACAAAAATGGATCCTTTATACATCCATGGCCATGGATAAAATGTGTACATGATATACTCAACTCATGCGGGTTGTCTTATATATGTAAAAATCAAACAATATGTAGTTATAACTGGCTTAAGTCAATAGTTAAAGAAATATTACAAAATCAATCTGTACAAGATTGGAGAAGTAAAGTAGATAACTCATCAAAATATATTAATTACAGAATTTTTAAAACAAATTTCAATTTAGAAAAGTACTTGTTGATTTTACCTATAGATCTACGGATCACGTTTACAAAATTACGAACATGTAACCATCGATTCCCAATAGAAACAGGTTGATGGCACAATATTGACATTTAAGAAAATGTACAATGTGTGATTCTAATAGCACTGGAGATAAATTCATTATATTTTAGAATGTACACATTTTGTAAACGATAGAAAAATGTTTTTGTCGAAGAGATAATATGAAAACCCAAATATTATAACATTTAACGAGCTAATGAATACTTGTAATGTAGAAAAACTAAAAAAAAAAAAGATTTATTAAGAAAAATTTGCAAAGTCTGCTCTTCCAAAAACAACCCTATAGAACCTACTGTATTGTAAACTCAATTTTTTGTCTTTCTTACTACTATTGTACATGTGATCATTGGCTGTTTTTTATGTGTTCATTTGAATATACTTATTTTAAACCTCAAATACCAGTAAACTGCTCTTAAGTGAATAAAAAATTGAAAATTGAATTGAATTGATATAAAAGATCCCGTCTATACTTCGGAATGAAATACTTTAAGAAATGAACAGCTGGATATGTAAAAAGAGCGTTATTAGTTAACAAGTGCTGCGCCAAACTGAAAGAAAAATTGAGAAAGAGAAACTTGAGGTAAGATTTTGTTGAAACCGGCAAAGGAAATAAATAATAAGTAATAAACCTGAAGAGGATTAAAAACCCGAGTGTTTTTCTCATTACAAACCGACACACGGTAAAAATGTTTATCTCTGATACAATTGTATACCATTCAAAGTAACTATAGATTGTGGAAGTAATACCTTATTAGAAAAACCTGAGACGCGAATCGTTATTAACCCATGTAGAAGGAGCAGAAAATTAGTTTTACCCAGAAAAACCAGAACAAAACATTTTACAGTATGATCGAATTCTGGGATCGAACTCTGATGGAAAGCAGTAACAGATAGGATCAGAAAAAATTAAAATAATTCAGTGTTCTGTTAACTGCACACAGGCTTTTAACAATAAATAAAGGGAATGATGTATCAACAAATGATTTACTTTGTCAATCATACAGCTATATTTAAAAGTTTTATTTTAACATTTGATATTTAAGATAACAAATGGGGTGTTTTATTGGTATTTAACATCGCCTGGAACACACAATTGAGAAAATGTCACTATTGATCACTCTATGTCAAGCTTTATTGGACAAAATTTGCACTAAAATAAAGTTAAAACTTGAAGCCCCAAGAGATCGTTTTGATGAATTACAACAATCTATTAGGATATCTGCTGTTTCTACTCTCTTTCTGTGATAACTGCTGTGTACATGTACTTACAGTGTACTACGATGATTCAGAGCAAACCAGCCATGCCATTAGCTATGCAGTGATTGATTCAAGATTTGATGGTTACACAGACTGCTTTGAAACACGAATGATTGCGGTTCAAATGTCCAAAAGAAATAATGCATGCAGCGCATTGATAACTTGTCGCAGTGATCTGTCACATTTTATTTAAAATTGTCGCGTATGAATTTTATAATAAGCTGCATGTAAATGTCGATGTCAAGGATCAACAAAGTGCAAGTTTGACTCGCATCACTCAGATCCAAGATCAAAGATACACGATCTTTTCATGTTATGTGTATTTATCCTGTCTTCCTTCCTTTTTAAAAAAAATCAACCCATATATTACCAGTCAGCCTGAAACTACACAATTTACACGATGAAGGGCTTATTCTAAGTTCTATAAGGTTATTCAGAGTTCGAGATCATTAACAAAACCATTGCCTGTCAGAATATTAAATGCACGGAAATACTGAGTAGAAACTTTTGTTTAAAAGGGACTAATTATGTACGTTGTTCCTGAAATTGAACGTTAAACCAGAAATCTGAATTGTATATATTCATACGAAACATTTCATATTTTGGAATAATCCTCAAATTAAGATATAATTTTTTCATATATCAATAATTGCAATTCACCTGCAACACACATTCTATTTTGCTATAAAATTTACCATAGTAGCAATATGGCACGCCTACGGAGTTTTTCAGTGTTGTTGTGTCAAACATTGGTAATGCCCCTTCATACTCCCAGTCGTCGTTCTCATTGGTCATATAGAAGACATCCCTTTGTGACGTCATTGACTCTACCTCCTGGCAACTGTCAGCAGATTGGCTCTGAGAAAAAAAAACCCCAAAAACAAAGGCTATAGTCGACATTAAATTCATTTTTTGTTAAATATATTATTTGGTATATTTGAATACATATGTCAGTTGTCGAGCTACGAGTACATTGAAGAAATCACACGATCATTTGTATATTTGTATTTTAATAGTTTTAAAATACAAGCAATTATTCTCATCGTTGTCAAAACAACAAACAGTATAACAATTTAAAGAGACTTAGACACGATCGATTTGAGCTCAAAATTTTGAATTTTATTTTTCCATTTTAAATATTTTGAATAAGTTATCTGGGTCTTTTAATGCTTTGCGAAAATTTTAAAGCCAAATATTGAGTTATCAACAAGATAGAAAGTTTTACATTTTTTGTTTTGCAAACAAAACTCGAGTCTTCTTTATATTGTTTACACATGTGGTTTAAAGGTATGAGTATCGAATAAATGTTGTATAATATTATTAATGAACACATTGAATCACTTTAACTTATTTGATACGAGTCATTTTGTCACAGAGATGTAGTTCGATGCTTTACATTATTAAAAAAACAAATACAAGACTCAAGCTTTGTTTACATAACAATGACTTTCTTACCTCTGTATCTCTATTGTAACTTTACTTCTAGCATTCAAATTTTGATCAATCATTTACAATCCGCAAGTTAACCATTTTATACATAAAGATTGAAATTAAAACTTGGTCTAAAATCATGTCTAAGACCCTTTAACATTCCTTTAACAATGAACATATGGAGGTTTTAATACAATAATGATATGTTAAATATGTTACTGCATTAATGTGTATACTAAGACGACAATATATACCTGAAACATGATGAAAGGGAATTCTTTGGGAAGCTTAATTGGTGACGAATAGTTCCCATCTTCACTGCAGCAGAACTTGAGTAGAAGTGTCTGGTTTTGTCTCATATCCCCCGGAATTTGACCCCCTATGTCCTGTTCAGTAAACCGGTATCCCTTAATTGTCAAGGTACCGTTGATGAAGTCTGTAAATATTTGAAAAATTGATTAAAGGAAGTGAACATGAAAAAAATTAATTGTTGCTTAATAAATTTTAAAAGCCTTTTGAAACTTAAAAATGAGGTCTGTAACCTTTTTGTTAATTTCTATCCTGAGATTTTATCAATTAAACACTCTCGGTGAAAGGTTTACGGAGGTAATCCATTTTTCCCCAGCATGCATCTGTTCTCTGACGTAGATAAGCCACATTGCTGCTGGTGACTGGATCAATGTTAGAACTGGGCCAGTGTTTATACAGAGTTGATAAAAGTTTAGAAGAAAAATTATGCCTGGATGTGAAGCAAAATTTTGTACTGTCATGAGAGGACAAGGATTTAGTACATTTCTATAAATGAACCTAAGGTAACTATATATGATTTGTGCAAAAAATGAATAGATAATTTGTGAAATATGAGACCATCACATTCCAGATGTTTGTACGGAGATGTGGCAGTCAGTGTTTACATAAATAAAATGCTGTTTGTAGATTTCAAATAAATATAAAAATGTAATTTCATTTTCTTTGTGGGGTTTCTTACCGTTACATTTTATTTAAATGCTCTATAATCTTTCTGATTTGTTTTTATCTTAGATTAGATCTTGATGATATGTATGCCGGTTCGGTTTATGCTGTCAGAAGAATAACAGAACTAAGACACTTTTTAAAAATCAGGATGCTGAGCAATGCACCTTGTGTGCTCATTCATGTAGCACACATAATGTTCAAACTCATAACAACATATTAAGAAATTCCCGAGTGCAAGAAAAAATAGGTCACAATAACACTGATCCATGGACATTCCATTCTAGTTACATGTCACATTAACTGCTGGTGGGAATGCATCATTCTGAGATCCAAAATCTTCCTCCATAAACCCTGTTTCAAAATGACAACTCTTTACATCCATTTCAAGTTTCAATTCACATTTTGATGTTGGCATTTTATCTCTGTTACTAAACGTGTGTAAAAATGCAATGGGTCTCACTGACGTCAGCATCGGTGCTGCCCTCTCTTAGATGCTTAGAGATAACCCAGCAGGGAGGTAATGATTTTAACAATATGGCAGCGCTCATGGATTGCAAGAATTAGTTATTCTAAGTGGTATATCTTCTTACTGAAGAAAGCTGTGTCTAATTGGTTTTCAGATATCATTATACACATCAAACAGACAAATTTGAGCTCTTGATAATTTTTTCATGTTCACTTCCTTTAAGCCTTGACCATTATTACATAGTATTTTTGTTTTGCTTTGCACCATCAAATTTTCATCATTAAATGAAAAGTTAACGAACATGTGTCATTTAGTCACATTACCAAATGTAACCTAATTTGTCATCGTCAAGGATAAGACAAGGAAGAGAGCCCCCCCCCCCCCCCCCTTGAACAAGAGTTAGTTTCTACTTTCCTAATATGCAATTCAAAACCTACTGGGAAGGATGTAACATTGTAAAATCACACCCATGGTCGTAACGTATAAAACAATTGTAAATATTGAATTCCTGTTCTCTTTTTATCTGTAATTTGATTTCGCTAGTAATTAAATACTGATACATATGTTCTTCCTATTCACAGTTACGAAAGGCAATGTTTGGAAAACCAACATAGCTGAAGAATTCACCTTGTGTATCTAATAATTAAGCCTTATACAATATGGTATTCTTTCTGGTATAGAGTCTTACAAAATATATTCAGAAAATTTGCTTTTTTATTATACAACAGAGCTTTAAGCAAAATATGAACATTATCAAACTATAAAATTGCCAAAAACTCGTCTATACACGTACATAAAATAAAGTTTCTTTAAAAAACTTTTATGTATGGCTTTAGCTCTTTGTATACAATATTTAGATCCAACGTGACATAATACCCCGTAACTTCAGAATAGAAGACTATCAAGATTGATTAACAATTGAACAATTTTCTGATTTAATTCATAAATTATGTTTCTACACCTTCACAATACATCCACCTTTATCATTTTCCAGCTGGAATGTGTTCAAAATATTCTATCAATTGTTTTTGCTCATACAAAATTATACCAATATTTTTCTTCTGCTAATGAATATTATTAAATGTTATAAAAGATATAGAAGACGATATATAATTTTTCACAAACAAAAGTCTTATGCCAAAAGTCAAGGTCACAGTAAACTTAAACATCTGAATTGTACACTTATAAACATTTATTAGAACAAAATACACTTTTTAAGAAAAAGCAAGCACAGTTGCAAAACAGAAATTTCAAGACGGATTTTGGTATCTTTAATTTACAACGAAAATCAATAAGAGTGATAAAAAAAAATTGTAAAAATGGTCATAAAATAAAAAAAATCAGTATGCTTATAAAATGAATTTTATTTAAATTTAAATGGTGTTAAACCTTTAGAAAATAGATGAGATATTAGCCTTTTACAAGGGTCAAGGTCATATCGGACCAAAAATTCTCTTTTCAGAGCAAATATATGCTGTCCATATAGCCCTATTTGGTTCATACTTCACATAATTAAAGCATTTTGGTTAATGATGTGCGGTGACTTTAAACCAAGTCAATGTGAATGTAATAGCAGACCTCTTTATAATCATTTTTAGACCAAAGATTATTTCCGATTTGATTGATCTTGCTTAGGTTGAACAAAAATGCCTTTGGGTAAGGAAAAATGAGATTGAATTAAAAGTTCTATGCCGGCTGGAATATTTTGAGTCATAGGTCAAGGTCATAGCAAACTTCTCTGAAATGCTTTTCATTCTGTTGTCCATTATTTAAGCAGGGCCCTTCGAGATGGTCACCATATCAATGTTGTTTAGTTGATAATAGATGCAATGTATTAATTTATCTGTTCATCGTTTATGCAATTGAATTATTAATGACTCAACCTATTGGGAAATCTCAAATCGGTCTACATTCTAATTGACCAGTTACAGTTAAATGTTTGGGGAATATCATGTATGATTGCTTTAGATCTATAAATGAAAAAGGCTGTAAGGCACCACTCGTTGTTATTAATTCAGATAGATAGAAAAGTGCTCTGTACGCAATGGACTACAAAACTAATAAAACCATGTTGTTCAATGACATCTTATTCACATCATAGTCCAAGACAGACACACAATATATATTTGCTTAGGAAAGTCTTTGTAACATTTTCAATGCTTATGAATTGACACATTTTATAAAATAGGAAATCAAGTATATGCACCCTTTTTAAGAGAAATAAAGATGCGTATTTTTACCTAGAGGACAGGTGTTATTAAAACTGTATATGCAATATTGCCCTCTGGGCCATTCAGCGGATGTCATATTGCCTTCTTTATTTTCAAAGTAGGTTGGCGTTTTCACACAGAAATTCATCTGCAGGGCGCGGAAATAATAGGGGCCTAAAATGTTCGGCTCGATGACGTCGGTCTCTAGTTCTGGGTTCTTCATGTTCCACTCCTGCTTTTGCGAGAACTCGGGGAGGGTTAGGTTGACATAGGATGTTGACCAACCTTTAGCCTCTGTCTCAGGACAGCCAAACATTGACGTGGGTAGAGCATAGGTTCCGTCCGGCCACAGACTTTTCTCGTAACCTGGAAAGACAAATTATACAAGGTTAGTAGTTAATTATGAATTTATAAAGTGATGTCCACATTTACATTTGACAGAAAACCATTGCTATGCTTACGATGTCAGCGTCTTAAAACCGTACAAACACTAATACTTACAGTATTTTTAGTCCAAAATTTACAAATTCATTGAAATAATATGGAACTTTACCTTTGTAATAGACGGTTTTGTAAAATCGACTTTGTAATGCTTCCATAAAGTCTGAAGCGTTTTACCTAAAAAGTAATACTTACACAATTGCTTGTCTTGCTTTCTATTCGGAAAAATCAGATTTTCATTAATCATTCTTGCAAGGGGAAACCGCCGAATATAGGCAGTATTTGCCAACAAAAACACTGCTAATTAAAACTTTTTGTAGTTTTGATTATACCTTTATAGGACTACAATGTACTTTTTGCAAAAAAGCAACAAAAGTTGTGTTCGATTTCAGTATGTTTTGAAATCACAACATTTCTATAGAATGTACATGTTTGTAAAAGATGTAAAGTTTTTGTTACATTTATTTTGAAAGTTCCCTAAATTGTACCGTATTTTTTTTAACATCACCTTGATATGATATGATATTGGGTTTACTAATCCTTAACAAAATTGGTAAGGTAATATCGATTTTGTTTGTTATGCTACGAATGTATATTTTTCCATACTATGATGGTTCAACTATATCAAATCTGTGCTGATTTCAGACATGCTTCTATTTGACAAACATGCTACATGTAATCAGTTTGATAACCTTGGCTGATGAGATGGGCTATAAAGGTCCTGTGTGGTTGGTTCAGGCAATCAATGTATAATAACGTGCACGTTAAACTCTTCTAGTGTCTTTATTACAGAACTCGTGATTAGTTCTGATGATACTTATATTTTACAGAAAAGGGAAAAATTCCAAGATTTTTTTTAGCGATACATCTGTTTTTACCCGAAGAATTCACTGGAACGAAAACAAACATCGTACGAAGATTCAAAATGGGAAATGTATACATCTTTTTTCTATCAAAATTACTCGGGACACCTCGCACACCTTTTTTAACGTTATTATCCGGGGTACTTTCATGTCTTTTGCAATGTAAAATCCCCGTCAACTTAGCCAAGGGTATCTCATCCGTACTGCTTCTCACGAACCCTTGGCATATCGTGCTATCAAAAGTTGGGATTTATTATCGTCACGTGATTTCCCAGACTATTTATTAATCCTCCAAGCGATGGAAGATGCCGAATCTTTAACGTCACGACTGGTGCTGTAACGGCAGCCTCTATAAATATTGATATTGACAAGTTGAAAGAACGTTTTAATGCCTAGTGTATTCAATAAATATGAATAGTGTTAAATGTTACATATAAATTCTACTTCATCATTGTCAAGGTCATTCCAGAACCACATGAAATAGCGCTAGCTTATCTGGCCTCAGTGCGCTTCTGTCTTAGCTTCAGTGTGGATGTACATGTAATTAACTAGTGAACTTTGGATTTATTCTACATTAATATGGCTACTGGCCATGATTCTGAAGAAGTCCTACTGGGACTCAGTGAGTCTTTAGACTCTACAAACCATACCAGAACTGCTGGTATATATGGAGCACTTGACAAACTGCAGTCAACAATGGACGGCATTAACAAGATAGGGGGATGCGTTTGCTGCATTAGCAGCAGCATTCCACGAACCTCCTAAAGCGGAAAAGCGAAAGTTTATAGAAACAGAGGAGGGGAGTGATGAAAGTAATGATGATGACTACGATCATTAAGCTGATGTAAAAAGTTTACTAAACGCATCATCAGAGAAGGGTGGAAATGCTTCCAAAAAGAAAAATGGCCCAGGTAGTTCGGTGATAGATGACTGACATTGAATTGTCAATAGATGACAATGATGATGTTGGAGATGAAGTTTCAGAGAAACTTGCAGCGATTACTAACAAAGCGTTCTCCAAACAATTAAGCTTTGAAAATGTCAAGAACAAAAAATCAACACATAAAAGACCTAAAAACTGTGATAAGGTCTTTGTTCCTCGTGTGAATAAAGAAATATGGAAACAAATGTAAAGACAACCATTCACTAAGAAACGAGATTTACGACTCATGAGGTGACCAAAGCTGCTTTTGCAGTATTGCGAGTAGCGGATGGGCTACTCAAAAACACAAACAGTGAAAACAATTTCGAAAAAGAACTCAGAAATTGTATGGATGCGGTGTTTTTGTTAGGACACGCAAACACTTCTGTGAGTGTTCAAAGGAAAGAACTTCTTAAACCTGTTTTAAGAAATGAATATGCTACACTGTGTGACGGGAGCATTCCTGCTACACCGCTCTTATTTGATTTAGCAAAGTCACTCAAAGAAGCAAGACAAGTTGGCAATGTTGGCAGAAATTTCCAGTCAAAAAACGGGAAACGATTCTGGAATCGTCCAAGAAGAGAATTTGGTTTGAAGAATCGTGCAAACGACGATGTGAAAAATCAGAAGAAATTCAAGAAAGCATAGAGAAAGAGAGTCAATCATCGATTGGGGTAAGCTTGGAAATCAAGCATGATTTGCATGAGAATGTTACTGATTTTGACAAACAGTTTTGCAAATTTATTCAAGATGCAATAGCAGAGGCTCAAACAAATATAAAAAACTTTGAAGGTGGTAGAATATTTTTCAAATGCTTGGAAAGAAATAACATCTGACAAAGAGATTTTAAAAATTGTCAATGGCATAGAACTAGAATTTAAATTGGGTCAATTACCAATACAAACCAAAATTCCTAGACAATGTCAATTTAAAGATGAAGAGAAAGAAGCTATTAATTCAGAAATAAACAAA
>WFKH01006014.1:18197531-18216557 GCA_016163765.1 Magallana hongkongensis | reverse complement strand
CGTGGAGTTTTTCTGAAGCTAAGCGTTATTGTCAGAATAGCCGAGATCAGACTCAGGAAGATGCAGGTCAGTGCTGGAACGTGGAGAAAGTAAAATCGTCCAGTGTCCAGACCGTACACAGGGAGATCGTACCCGTCCCTCAGAGCGGAGGGACCGTGGGTAGAACTGTGGGTAAAATTGATAGTAGAACCTTGGGTTGTATTAGCGCTGTCAAGTTCCATCTTGATCAGTTGACTGCGAGGAAGAAAATTATCACTCAAACAGATACTCACTTCCTTGCTTGGTCTAGTTACATTTTTAGATTTTAAACGTGATTTAACCTTATTTTACCTCTTGATCTGTAAAATTATAGATACACGGAAATTAAGATATTATAATACATATAAAGCGAACATTATTTTTAGGTTAAAAAATGATTAAAAAAAAAAATCAAACATTTTATTATACACAAATCCATATATACAAATTAAAATGTTACCACTGTTATGATAACTATTGAATTATTAACAAATGCCAGAACTCTAATTCTATCTCAATAACCACGTAAGTATACACTTAGTGTTGTTAACAAACAAAAATTTCAGGCACGTAGCATCAAATTTTGAAAGTGTGTGTGTGTATTGGGGGAGGGGGGGGTGTAGACCTACCCTAATCTTTACAAGCAAAAACAAAACATTCTATATGTGAGTTAAACAAAAATTAAGTCTCCCCCCTCCGATGCTACGTGCCTGAAATTGAATCAATTTGGTTTAAGAAGGTGAAAGCTTCCTTTTGTAGCTAGCCCAAACAGAATGATTTACATGTTCATTGTACATGTAAGAGACATGGTCCGTCGTCTACCATTGTCGTCGGCATTAACAGTACAAATGATCAAACATTCACAATGTAACTAAAGCTGAGCCAGAATGGGACAAGAGGGGAAAGCATGGACATTTTTTATCCTCGAATATAGTGAACAGAAATTTGTAATTCAAAGCTTTTACGAATTTATGGCCTTGAAGTGCATTTCTCTATATCCCTCACGTAATGAAAATTGATACTTTTATTAAAATTATTTATATATACATGTACATGTATCTTTTAACAAAGTAATTTTTTTTAGAAAACAAACTAAAATCACAAAATCTAAATCAAAGTTCAAATGTTTGTTTAAAATCATTAAATGTTCATCTTTTTTATAGATACATGTAGTTTGTGAGAAAAATACGTGTATATTTGTTAACACTTTTATCTTTTTGGTCGAATTTTAGCATGAAACCTTTTCTTTTGAAAAGAGTTTGGTGTTTTTCGATTTCCAACACCTATGTATGATTGCGTCTGATTAAATCAATGACTGAAACGTTATTTAAAGTAAATTTCATTCCCTATTTAAATCTAGGAGTTTCTATTTCCTGTATCACTAGTGCTTCCATTTTCCCGCTGGTGTTTTATTTTCTGTATGTTTTGGACTCCAAAATAATAACTGTAAACATTTAGGTTAAGAAATAAATGCCAGGATTATGTAATATTTTCTAACTCCAACGGAATGTAATATTATAAGGGAAGTTCTGGCCAAAATAATTGTCCTCAATTTTAGCTTGCTTTGTATTCAGCATGGCTATTGAATATAAAATTTTCTTCCGTAAAATTGAGAAGAAAATAGAAATTAAAAAAAAAAGATTTTAAATAATGACCAGTGAGAGAAATATTGACTCCGTTGATTTTTTTTTTATGTTATAGAAAATAAGTATTTTTTAAAAACGAAAAAAATGAAAGGTTTTTAATATTGTTTATTTTATAAGAAGTTCCCTTATGTGATGATAAAATTGAATTTATATCGGTTAAAACCATATCTTAAATCCCTTAGAAGGAAAGTAAGGAATTACGATAAGATCTATAAAATCTCACAAATTTTTTCCTGTTTACAAATAAAAACTTTGACATGCGTATTTTTCTTTTGTTAAAAGCAGGAATTAGATATCGACCTTATGCTTTATTGGTCATGCTAATTTCATCAAAGACACCGTGAAGAAAGCGGTAAAGTTAATAATGTAAAAGTCGTGTTTTCCTGATGGATTTCAGTTAACGATAGCAGTTACTTTACCCAACAGCCTTATAAAACCATAGGGTTAATAGTAAAAGATGTAAGCATGAGGGGTTTGTCCGGACCGACAGTGTTAGACCATGAATCGTAACTGTTCTGTGTGTTTTAATACTTTTTCTGTTCACTTTGAATGCACCGAAAGAGTATAAACGGATAAAAATGATGGAAAAAAAATAAAATTTGATGAAAATATATAGATTTAAGCTCTTTTTATGATATTTTACTTAGAAAGAGATAGCTTTTGGAAAATCCTTTCCTTTTCACAACTGATGATAATCACGTAAAAATTTATTTTAAATGTCTAGTCATCATTCTCAAAAGTCATTGGTTTGCTACAAAGTGTTATCAGTTATTTAGACACGCACAGAGCTGATACGAATATGTATATATGGGGTCCTTGGAAAAAAAACCTCATTGTGTGAGGCGAAGTAAGAAGTAGTTCCTATTTGTAATATGAAGACTGCTGCTCAGTTAGTTTGTTTATTTCCTGTATTTTACAAAATGTACACGCTTTGAGTAATCGAAACTGTGCACTGGAATAAACAATGGCAATCATCACCGGTTGGTTTACCGGTGTACATTAAATAAGTCACCAAGTTTTCGACACGATTACATATTTTTACATTTATGAATTGGTGTGTTGTTGTTTATTCCGATACTATTCAAGTTTATCCTTACAAAATGAACATACTTATGGTGAAAGGCTTTGCGTGGGTGTCTCTTTTATATTCTGTTCATATTTCAGCATTTCCTTAATAAACACCCCATTCACTTTCTGCTTTCAGCTACCTTAAAATCCTTTACACGCATGCATGCACTGTTACAATACCCACCCCCTTCGCCGCTGTAACAAGTGTCTTTTACTAATTAACAATTTTTAATTGTCAATGAGTCCATGACTAATTATATATAACACAAGTACTCGATTTAGACCATGACCATATACAATGCTTTGTACACGCTCACCATATAAGATCAAATGAGTTAAATTTTTTCCAGCATCGTTCGTTGTCGTCATCATGAATGGCAATAGTTTTTTCACATTGCTTTCTTCTATGGAACCGCTGTACAATATTGTCGTGGGTGAACGTTTTTTCATGTTTATTCAAATAAATGCTTCTCATGCCCTCTTAAAAAGAGAGATAATTCTAATATAAAATTAAATTCTTAAGAAAATTTTCTTGAGAACTTCTGTACCAGAAATGTCATTTTGTATACTGTATTTTATATGTATGGTGTGACCCCCTGGAAAATCGAGCGGTCAAAGGAGTGGTTATCATAAGAATATGTATAGAAAATTCTTTTTTAAATATGTAGTTCTTCATAAGAATATGTATAGAAAATTCTTTTTTAAATATTTAGTTCATCATAAGAATATGTATAAAAAAGTATTTTTTAAATATTTAGTTCATCATAATGATATGTATAGAAAATTCTTTTTTAATATTTAGATATCAAAATCATGATATAGTCTACGATATTGGTATCCTGATATAGTGTGGAATCAAGTTTTTTTCACACCAATAAACCAATAAATCTTATGGGGGATCTCAAAGTTCTACCGATAATTAATTAAAATCTTCTTTTAAACAAATACTACATTGCTACAATTTGTGCTGGTATAAAAACATCCTGGTTAAGGGAAGATTCTAGTTTGTACACAGATTGACCCCTAGAAGATTTATAACATGGTCATGAATTATTTAGAGACGCTCTAGAGACACAACATTTCTAACCGTCGAGTGTCTGCTACATTTAGAAAACCTTAAGAGTTTTTTTCTTTAAAGTTAGATACCTCATTTGTATTTCAATTTTTATCTATAGCATTCATTTTTTACAGAAATATGCAAAGCAGACTAATCTTTTAAGTTAATTAACATCAAATGGTGGTTAAAGAACATCTTTAGAATACGAGATCATATAAGAATGCAAGCATCTTTTACACTATTGTTACTTGACATTAACGATGTTTTCCGGATTTACCCTATACAGATACCATTTTCGTATAAGGAAATTCATAATCTTTATATGACCCAATTATTGTTCCCCTTCTCACATTTTAAACAAACTTGAAACACATTAGGAAGTTAACTTTATTATCAAAATGTTTACTGATTTCAATTTTATTAGCCTATGTACATGTTTTCTAAGGTATTATTTTGACAGAAAAGGGATGTTGCAAACCTTGAAAGTAAATAATTAAGCTGGCACAAGTGTAAGATTCTATAAAAAAACCCCCTCACATTGCATAATCAATCCGAAATACCCAAGTATAAAGTTGGCAGTTTTATAATTTAAAGTCTTCTTAGCTAATGGCAGATATATAACAATATCTACCATTAAAGAATTCAAAATAAGACATATTTTGCAACTGTTTTCCCCTCTGAGGTTGCTGACTTTTCTCATGATAATTATTTCTTAAGAGTCTTAAACATGACGATTCCAATTTGAAAATCTGAAAAAACCCGAAAAATCAGGTCCCTCGCACTGTACATAGAAGACTTTTCTTCTTTTTATATACCAGTGGTGGTTTTGAAAAGTGTTTATTTTCCGTTAATTTTCAGATTTTAAAAGTGGAATTTTTTAATGACATATCTAAGAGTCAAAGAGTCAAGTACCCCGGAGTTCTAAACTGCAGTGGTGATTGGGGAACATGTCCTCAAGCATATGTGGTCGATTTTTTTTTTTACTGAAGGAAACACATTTTAACGGCAGGATCAAACAAAATTTTCAGTTGGATAATATATTTCTTTAAAAAGTGTAATCATCATTGTAAAAATAAATACGGCTCTTAAAATAATAATATTTTCAATATATACATAATAATAATATAAGAACCGGCTAGTCCATATTTATATAAATAATTATTTGGTCTATAAAGAACACGCACTTCATGAACAAAAAATTCAAATGAAAAAAAAATATCAAACTAACGAAGTAAAACACCATATATTTGAAAGTATGAATTTATCTATAAAAATGAATTAATTAAAGAGATATCTTAATTCTAATAAAGCATCAAACTGTCAACAATTATAGGAAGAAACACATCAATATTATTTTGCTAACCTCATCATCTACATTCCCTCCAGTGCCTTTTAAATAAGCATATTTTACAATTACAAAGCGATTAAATGACATATTTCTATGTATGGAGTACCGTTTTAGTGGTTTTTAAAAAAATGTATTTTCTAAAATCAGAAACGATTCAAATAAATTAAAATCGAATTTTTGATATAAGTACCTTCAATATTTTGTCAATATCGCTTATTATATTTTGATGTCAAAAAGTACATCATTTTTAAAAAACAAAAATCTTATTTTAATAACAAAAAGAACCTCAAAAATACTAAAACGGTAATCCATATACATATATGACTTGACGGTACGCTAATGCCTTAGTCACATTACTCGGCCGGTCGCCGTAGACCGTTGGTATTCGGTGGTAATCGGTGATGTGAGCGATGCCCCAACATCGGCCCTCATCGGCCAAGTAGTCGTGAACAAATCTGTCACAGCAACAGGCATCGTACAGAGGCCGTGCATACTCCCGCCGATGATATTACGGCGAGTGACTCTAACGGAATTTTTTTTGACCGGCGTAACACCGATTACCGACCGGATATCGGACAAACATCGGACAGTCTTTACCGATCATCCTACAATGCTCGACCGGTGGCCGAACAGTGAATCAAACATCATACGATTATTGTCCGGCCATCTTACACACATTGTAGGATGCCCGGATGATGGTCGCCGAAGAATTATAAAGTAATTACCCTACCTTGCATGGTCAATAAACAATAATTGGAAATTAAACGAGACTTACCTGTAAGTTGAAGTTTGATTGTAATTCTACGAATCACTGGAAAGGAATTGAGGAATCACATGAGATAGCGCTAGCTTATCTGGCCTCAGTGTTTAAAAATATTTAATAGCCGAAAAAATAAAAAGTAAAAATTAATAAACATAAGGGTAGCTAGGGAAATAAAATATCGGGTTGGGCATGTGATTCCTCCATTCCTTTCCAGTGATTCGTAGAATTACAATCAAACTTCAACTTACAGGTAAGTCTCGTTTAATTTCCAATTCTACTTCATCACTGTCTAGGTCATTCCAGAACCACATGAGAATTTAAAGCTCTGAGGCTATTAAATGATCATTCCACTATAATGATAAACCCTGCACCAAACTGAATACATTTATTCAATTATATGTTCAGTTGATAATTCAAAAGTTAAACACACATGTACATGTATTTAACTCTCTAAAGTTCTATGCTACTACACGCAATAAACTATTGTAAACTATCTAACACTTTTACATCAAACTTCTCACATGTTTTTACAGTCTCTTTGTTATAAAATTTCGCAAATGTTTTTGCATTTGACCAACCAACTTGGGACATAATATCGTCAATAGGGCACCCCATGGCGGCCGCAGCGGATGAGGAGGCAGCCCTCGTACTGTGCGCCGAATACACACTCGTGTCTACGCCACTCTGCTGTAGAACGGTTCTTATCCATCGCGCAATAGTGTCAGATGACACTGCCGCATGCGGTTTTTGATAACTAATTATCAGCTGGTCAGAATTCCTGAGACCTTAATGTACTTTCTTAAATGCGCAATAATCCACAAGTTTCTATCTTCTTAATAGTTGGAAAATGACACTGATGGTAAATGATAACCCGGCCGAGTTTGTTTCAACAATGTTTGTATGTTAAATATTGCTGTAGTGTCCGTAATTTGCAAACCATCGATTGAAAAACTCTTTAAAGTCTGTATTCTCTGTCCCGATAAAAGAGCCAGTAACATGACCGTTTTCCATGATAACTTTTTTAAAACAAATTCCATTTAGGTCTATATTCTTTGTCCATTTTAACACTAACGATACATCCCAAACTTCAGAGTATCGTGGTAAATAAGGTTTTTGATTAAATATTCCTTTTAAAAATCTTTTCACAATAGGATGTTCGCCAATCAACACATTGTTGTTATCTGCCGAAGAAACTGTATTTGAAAGAGCACTTTTTGCCGTGTTAATGCCAGAATAACCAACACCTTTGTCCGAAAGTTCCGTTAGAAATACCAAAATATCTGTCAAATTTGCACAAAACGGATTAATCTTCCGTCCACTACAGAAAACTTGCCATCTCCACAAATAACTTTCATATTGTTTAGATGTAGATGATCTCCATGATGATAAAAGTATTTTGGTAACGTTTTCCGGAAATTGTCTGTTTTCAACTGATCTCCTGATAAAAAGGCAAATTAGTAGATCTAACTTGTCTCATATCTTGTGAATTTGTTTGGAATTTGGTATCTGCAACAGTGTCTGTATTTTGCGAACGTATACCGGATGTGCAATGAGCATCTTCATAACTGTTGAATAATAATGTTGAGTTGGCCAATTTGGTAACACAACTATCCCTGTTACCCTTTCCATTGACATTTTTTGTAATACTGCTGGTAGAACACTAAAAGGAGGAAAACAGTAACATTTTAGATCTGTCCATGAAATAGAAAATGGATCTATAGCAAAAGATTCAGGTTCTGGCTTCCAAGATACATATTTTTCAAACTGTTTATTGACTCTAGTAGCAAATAAATCACATTCTGGTTTAAATCTCAATTTTTTGATAGCAGTTTGTAAAACATCTTTATCTAGCATCCATTCATGTTCAGTTTGAAAGTGTCTTCTTTCATAATCTGCATCACAATTAACTTTACCTGGAATATGTGATGCTGATAGCCAAATATTTTTATCATAAGCCCATAACCATATTTTCCGAGCTAATTCATTGAATTGCAAAGATCTGCTGCCCCCTGCTCTCTTTTATAAGCCACAGCTGTGGTGTTGTCAATCAAAAATTTTACATGAAAATAATGCTTGTCCCGGCAAAGAGATAAAAGGGCAAAATAAACGGCTTTCAGCTCAAGCACATTAATGTGGAAATTATTTTCTCCTTCTAACCAAGGACCTCCAGCTGATATTCCAAAAGTCTTGCAATTATAGCCCCAGCCTAAATGACTTGCATCTGTTTCAATTACTATGTCAGGTTGACCCCTTGTTATTGGTGCCTTAGCCACGGGAATATTGCATAACCACCAGTTGATATCCCCAAGTGCTAACTCAGACAGTGTAATTTGACCATCAAAATTACCCTTTGATTCGTAAAGCATACTTATTTTCTCATTTTCTAACTGCCTGTAAAATAATTGACCATGTGCTACTGCAGGAAAGCTTGCTACTAAGTTCCCAGTTAACACAATAAGTTCTCTAATTGTTTTCTTGTGAACTTTCAGAAATTCTGAACAAATTGATACAATCTTTTCTACTTTATGTTCTGTCAATGTTACTGATATTCCTTTGAATCCAGAATAAATCCTAAAAATTCTAATTTCTGTGTTGCAAAAAACACTGATTTATCCGGATTAATAACAAATACAAACTTAGACAGCATTTCAACCGTAGCCATTACATTTTTGTTACAAACATCCATTGTTTCTCCTTGTAAATAGGTATCATCAAGATTGATGTCCAATTTTCCTTAAAAACAAAAAAAAAGGCTTAAGTATTTTCGTAAATAAACGAGGACTCATACACAACCCCATGAGACAAGCATTAAACATGTATAATTTTGAATTCCAAATAAATTTCATATACTTTTGATGTTTTTCAGCTATTGGTATACAATTGTATGCATCCTTCAAATCAATAGAAGCCATATAACACTCTTTTGTGATCATGAGTAATGCTGATTGTAAAGAATCTATCTTAAAATGCCTATAAACTATAGATTCATTTAATTCTTTCAAGTTGCGAATAAGTCTGAACGTGCCTTTCTTTTTAGGCCTAAGAAAAATAGGCGAAATGAATTGATCTTGCTCATATTCACTTTCAACTACAATCTTTTCCGCTAATAATTTATTTCTGAATTAATAGCTTCTTTCTCTTCATCTTTAAATTGACATAGTCTGGGAATTTTGATTTGTATTGGTAATTGACCCAATTTGAATTCTAGTTCTATGCCATTGACAATTTTTAAAATCTCTTTGTCAGATGTTATTTCTTTCCATTGATTTGAAAAATGCTTTATTCTACCACCTTCAAAGTTTTTTTTATATTTGTTTGAGCCTCTGCTATTGCATCTTGAATAAATTTGCAAAACTGTTTGTCAAAATCAGTAACATTCTCATGCAAATCATGCTTGATTTCCAAGCTTGCCCCAATCGATGATTGACTGTCTTTCTCTATGCTTTCTTGAATTTCTTCTGATTTTTCACATCGTCGTTTGCACGATTCTTCCAACCAAATTCTTTTCTTGAACGATTCCAGAATCGTTTCCCGTTTTTTGACTGGAAATTTCTGCCAACATTACCAACTTGTCTTGCTTCTTTGAGTGACTTTGCTAAATCATCTCAGAATAAAAGCGATGTAGCAGGAATGTTCCCGTCACACAGTGTAGCATATTCATTTCTTAAAACAGGTTTAAGAAGTTCTTTCCTTTGAACACTCACAGAAGTGTTTGCCTGTCCTAACAAAAACACCGCATCCATACAATTTCTGAGTTCTTTTTGAAATTGTTTTCATGGTTTGTGTTTTTGAGTGGCCCATCCGCTACTCACAGTACTGCAAAAGCAGCTTTGGTCACCACACTTTGAACATTCATGAGTCGTAAATCTCGTTTCTTAGTGAATGGTTGTCTTTGCATTTCCTTCCATATCTCTTTATTCACACGAGGAACAAAGACCTTATCACAGTTTTCAGGTCTTTTATGTGTTGATTTTTTGTTCTTGACATTTTCAAAGTTCAATTGTTTGGAGAACGCTTTGTTAGTAATCGCTGCAAGTTTCTCTGAAATTTCATCTCCAACATCATCATCGTCATCTATTGACAATTCAATGTCATATAACACCGAACTACCTGGGTCATCTTCCTTTTTGGAAGCATTTCCACCCTTCTCTGATGATGCGTTTAGTAAGCTTTTTACATCAGCTTCATTATCGTAGTCATCATCATTACTTTCATCACTCCCCTCCTCTGTTTCTATAAACTTTCGCTTTTCCGCTTTAGGAGGTTCGTGGGATGCTGCTGCTAATGCAGCAAACGCATCCCCCATCTTGTTAATGCCAGCACTTACACAGTCCATTGTTGACTGCAGTTTGTCAAGGGCTCCATATATACCAGCAGTACTGGTATGGTTTGTAGAGTCTTAAAACTCACTGAGTCCCAGTAAGACTTATTCAGAATCATGGTCAGTAGCCATGTTAATATAGAATAAATCCAAAGTTCACTAGTTAACACTCAACACTAATTACATGTACATCCACACTGAAGCTAAGACAGAAGCGCACTGAGGCTAGATAAGCTAGCGCTATCTCATGTGGTTCTGGAATGACCTTGACAGTGATGAAGTAGAATGGCTTTGGCACCGAGACACCTGAGATTAGCCATGTTGCAGCAACAACGCGTACAAGCTCGGCTTCAACATGACGCTATCCTGGCGGCGTTGTTAGAAGAAGCAGAACAAGAGCAACAAAGCCCCACGACGAAGAAGAAGGTGGTGGGTCCAAGACTGGATATTGAGAAGATGCCTGTTTGGGCAGTACAGTACTCTTATGACAGGGCTTGAGGCGGAGAATTCTACAGATTTTAAGTCTTTCCTCCGCATGGAGCCGGAGATGTTCCATGAGCTTCTAGCACGAGGGGGTTGCGCATTGCCAAGAAGACAAGGTAAGTTTACGTGAAATGGTGGTGAATTTATTTCTAATTTTGCCAACACATATATATGGTTCAAATCGAGTTTATTCTGCATTAGTTTATTGGCATTTTTCTCTTTTCATTTAATTTTTCAGGCAGAGAGCTTCCTTGGAAACTGGTCTCAAGTTGGCGATCACGCTTCGCTTCCTGGCCAGTGGCGCCAGTTATCACGACCTGGCATTCGCGTTTCTGTTCCCCACAACACCATCTCGCTGTTTGTGCCAGAAGTCTGCCATGCCATCTTCCAAGAGTACAAGGCTGAGGTGTGGGAGACCCCATCGGCCGAAGATGCCTGGCGGGAAGCAGCACAACAGTTCCAGGACAAGTGGAACTTCCCTCATTGCTGCGGGGCCTTGGACGGCAAGCACATCGCCATTCAGAAGCCGTCAAAGAGCGGCACACTGTTCTACAACTACCAAAGGTTTTTCTATATAGTGATGCTTGCGCTTGTGGACGCTGATTATAAGTTCCTCTGGGTCGATGTGGGAGCCAACGGCGCATCATCAGACGCGGCCATATTCAACCGCTCGCAGCTGGAGCCCGCGCTACGCCGGGGCACTCTCGGTCTCCCCCCGCCGGACCCGTTACCCAACGACGACCAAGACACCCCATATTTTATTGTTGGAGATGACGCTTTCCCTCTTCGGAAGTACCTGATGAAGCCGTACTCACACCGCTACCTTTCAAGGCAGGAGAGGATCTGCAACTACAGGTTTTCCCGAGGGCGCCGCGTCGTGGAGAATGCGTTTGGGATCTTGGCCAATCAGTTTCGATGCATACTGACCACCATGAAATTGCGATCGGCAAACGTTGTTCGTGTGGCCAAGGCGTGCCTTACCCTCCACAACATCATGAGGATGCACTATCCACGGATTCAGAATGCGGACCTCGACCGCGAGGACGACCAGGGTCAACTGATCCCAGGGGTTTGGCGAGACAACGCTGTCATGCAAGACGTGCTGGCAGTAGGCCGCGGACCAAGGACCACAGCGGCTGGCAAGGAGCAGAGGGCCTATCTGAAAAATTACTTTAATAGTCCTGCATTAAGTGTCCCCTGGCAGGATTTAGCCATAGACAATTGACTTTTGCGTTACTTTCATGTTTGTGATAGACAAGTTGTTTGATAAAAATAAAAGACCTTTAAAATGTATAGATTTCATTAAAAAAGTCTCTTGACCTTTAAATTAGGAAATCTATCAAAAAAATTTACCATTCCATTATATGACCTTTGTCATTTGACCTTGCAATAATTTTACCTTTAATTTTATTCCAGACACGTTACTTTTATCAACTAAAGTTTTTTTTTCTTTTTGACCTTTAATTTATTCAATTTTCTTTAGCATTATACAGTAGTCAACACATACACATAAACTTCTTTCAAACCCTGGGTGCTTTATTTATAGCATACGACATGTAATGTGAAATATAAAACACATGTTACAAGAAATGCTAAGTTCAGCTTATATAGAATAAGTCACTCAGTCTCTGGAGAAGCTGATTTTAGTGTCTCATTGCAACTCTCTGACTGACGTGGACCAGGGGATTCATTTTCGAATGTGGTGACCGTTTCTCCGGGTGTCGAATCCTCTTGTAGAGTTTGTGAAACTGTTCCAACAGACGGCAGAGGCACGGGTTCAGGTAAGGTTCATGCTTGATTGATGGATGAGCTGCTGCCAGGTGACACACCCAGAGAAAACTTGTTCCCAAGTCCAATGAAGTGACAGGTTGTACGGGGACAGACTGAACTCTGGCTGGATAGGACGTCTGAAATATAACACAAATAGACATTCATTTGGTGCAAAAGAATGACATAATAAATTGTATTAAATGTTCATATTACAATTAAATGATTTAATATGTTTATACAATGTCACACATGCATGTAGTTGTGCAAACTGCTGTGTCTGCTGCTGTTGTGCACGCGTGGGATGGGTGGTAAAAGGCAGGAACTGCGGCGCAGGCTGGAACACCTGAAGTTGTTGCGGTTGTGTCATTTGCTGTAACTGCGACTGCGGCTGCTGGGTGTCCCTGATGTACCGCAGAGCCAGGTTAAACGGATCAGCCTGGTATTCCCGGTATCGCGCCTCGGGAATCTCGCTCTGTACCGATACCAGCCACTCTGCTCAGGCCGTCCGCTCAATCTTATGTGCTGCAGTTGGGGTCTGGAAAGCCTGCAGCTGTGAACAGAACATGTAACATATTTAATTTGAAATACAAAAATACAAGTTTGCATCTTGTAATGTAATATAAGTATAAGAATGCTTAAGGTTGCAACTGTATAGTGATGTATTAACCTTCTGTTCAACCTCCCTGGTCTGCTTGGCACATTTTTTCTTAGTAGTGCACCAAAATTTCCGAAAACCCCTTCTTGGACGGCTTTGACGTGGATGGCTTCTTCGTCTCTTCCGTCGCCACTGCCGAAGTGCAGGGTCCCAGCTCATCTGCCACTGACATGTCTCCCATCTCATACTCGTCATCATCATCATTATCGCCTCTGACCTAAAAAATTAAGCAAACAAAAATGTTACTTTAGTTGTGTGCAAGAATAGATAAGGAAAGAATGCAGGTAAAACTGGTAACAACTGCATTGTACATGTATTAAAATTATTTGAAATTGGTGTGTAAGAGATACTGTAATGTTAGGGATGAATAAGAATTGCACAAAGACAAACATCAGTGGAAACGAAGAATATAATAAGAATGGATAGGAATATAACAAACCGATAATTTCTACTTGCAGATGCTTACCCTTCCGCATGTCTCTGACAGTAACCGAGGCTTGTGGTAAGGGTCTAAAAATGCATATGCGGCAAACTTGAAACTTTGGAGAGGTGTCATCCTTTTTCCGCCACCCGATCCACTTTTCTTTTTATCTTTCATTAGCTTGTGATGGTCCATCCTCATCGGAACAAAATGGCGCTTGATGGTCGCAGCTGAAACACACAAAACAACAAAAAAAGAATATTATGACATTTTAAAGAAACATTTGTAATTGAAAACTTAAGGAGGCTGGGGTCATAATATTATTTTAAATATCTAACATTTTTTAATCATCGGGTTCGAAATACAGTCTCCGGTTGCTAAACAAAACGTAAACAATAGTGGGTGAAAAACAACTTCGCTTTGTTTGTCTCAACTATCAATATATAATAATAACTAGATTAAGCTGAAATTTTTACATATGATCTTTAAAGCCGACAACTACAATTTAGTAGAGTAAATTTTCATGTATAATATTTTAATTTAACATTTCATTATTTTCCTATACCTTTACAGAGAGCTCTTCTTTTAAATGAAATCAATATAGTATAAAATGATAGCCACCACAGCCCTCTTTAAATGAAAATTTTTACAATTATTGACAATAAATAAAGGGTTCACCAGATATGTTAATTTCCTTGCTGAATTCCATCAACTTCATGTCTCGCAATTCGGTGTTTTTGTAGTTTGGGTCTGCCGGGTCATAGAACATGGGCATGCCCTCAAATCAGCTGGCTATCCTCTTCATGTTGTCCATGGATATTTCTTCAAAATTCATCATTACACACTGTCTCTTCTTGGATCCGCTGACGGATAAAGTAGTGGAGGCTTCCGAGTCGTTGTCATCAAATTCATCTTCATGTTCGATGGAGATCTGTGCTCTCTGGATCCTGTGACGGTCTCTTGCGGGGTGAGGTCCAGGTCGGTGCTTGGGTTGGCTTCTTCGGCTCACTGCACTTGCAAACCGCCTTGCCCTTGCCAACCGCCTTGCCCTTGCCGACCCCCTTGCCCTTGTCAACCGCCTTGCCCTTTCCACCCGCCGTGCTTTTGTCATTCCCCTCTGGAGGTGCCTTGATGTCCTTGTGTGGTCTTGGCATTTCGCTGAATAAATTTTGTGTACGTGTGAAAAATTTACGCGCCAATAAAGGCCCAGCGATGCATTGCTAAACATATATGGATATTCGAGCGGTAATCGGCCGATGTATTTAACATCGTTCGTACATTGGTGAACACCGTTCGTATATCGACAGTACATCGGCCGGCTATTGGCAAATGTTAGGTCGATGATCGGCCGATGTTTGTTAAACACCTCTCACCTTAGACTCAAAGGGCACCGGAAAATAATCGGCCATACATCGGCCGATTCTTAAATGATGTGTTAATGATGTATTGCCGATGAGAAGCGATGTGTGACATCGGTGGAGACATCGCTGATTTTTAAATACAACTTATTTCCTTTCGATGACTTCCTCCGATGAGCCTGATGACCTCAGTCACCGTCCGATTACTATGGGTGTCCGACCGGCATCCAAGCCATTTTCATCTAAAAACGCATCGGTAGCACATCGTTTACCCCATCGCTGGGTAATGTGACTGATACTTTAACAAAGTAATGGACAGGACATACGAGTAAATAGAGCCGCTAATCTCTCACACAGTCAAGAAAAATGTAAGTGTATGTAGGTGTCACTACAGTATTAAATTTTATTATATATCCTACCAAAATTGCGTAATTTTAGATACAAGTAATAAATTTAAAACAAACTTCTATGAGAAATTCCCTTGACATTTACTTCATTTACAATTTAGTAGCAAAAAACACACGTGCATCCAGCAAGGCATGAGACTTAATTTAATTGTTTACGTCAAAGTTACATAATCAAGCCCGGGTTTTTTCACCACATTATGAATAAACACGGATCAAAAATTCAAATGAAGTCGCATAATTACAAAACCGGAATAGTAAGACATTTTACACGTCGTTTTTCATCTCATGAAAAATCAGCCCCTGACGCGGGCGGAAAAGCCAAAAATTCAAGGGGGAATTCGGGAATTAATTTGCCTCAGCCATGTTTTGACGGGACCATTCGGTGGAATACACCTGCAGGATTGATCACTGGACAATTCAAAGGTGAGGCAGGTTTTGTTATATTAAAAACACAGATCGCATTGGACTCTGTAAGCTTATCATCTTTATTAGTCATTTGTTAGTAAAGCGAAATCATGATCAATTTGTTTAATTATTCGAATGGAGAATGATTTCTTATTGTCTGTTGCAATGAAATTCGGGACACAAAACTGTCTTAAATTCAGGAGACCAATATTTTAAAATAAACATGCAAAGGATTATTGTAATAAATTTTTCTTACATCAATTATTGATTTCAGTAGCGGCAACACATCGCGTGGTAAGGCAAAACTATGCAATATTCGATCTCTCAAGAATGTCTATTATTATTGTAAGTTTCACATTAAGACTAGTATATGTTCATTTTTTTTAATTTGTAAGTTGTCCATTTGTATTCTGTAGAATGTAATTGGTATATCATGCAATAAATAAAAAAAAAATACAATATTACGATTTATATAATTTTCATGTAATACAAATTGAAACATTGACTGTAAATTGTGCTTTATACAATACAAACGAAAATTAAATATAACCCACGTCAAAAAAAACGAATTCATATATTTAAACATAATGAATAAAAATGATGTTTTAAAAAATAAAAATAATACAATATACCGGTAGATGACGACAATTTTGAGTACAAATAAAAAACATGGAATACAAATCAAAAAATAAATAACAGAAATAAATCAAAGTACTGATTGTACTGGAAAGCTGTTAGCAAGCTTGTTTGGAATTCATGCATTTGCATACACTGCATGTAAATTTCATATACTGAAAAAAAAAATCAAAATTTTCGATATGAATAGCCAATATCTGTCCCTTCCTGTAGTACCGGTGTATGTGTTTTCTAAAAACAATTCTTCATATGACGATACATTGCCAAGTACGTTTCAAGTTTTAGCTCACATAGTACTGAGTATAGGACAACTTGATCTATCTTGCAAATCGGTTTGCACAAAAGTTAGGGGGATCTAACTCTTCAGCTATAAATAATTCAATAAATAAAAGCTAGTGATTATTCAATGTTCAATTGAAAAAAGAGGTCGAGTGTAAAATATACACCAAATCATGGGAATCACCCTCTATTTCAACTCGCACAGTAGACGGGTAATTGTTTGTTATAGATATTTGTTTTTCCTCGGACTGAAATGTCACACTTTCATTGGTTTAAACATAGCACGTGACTGTCTGATATATCTCTATTTCCGTTCGGTGAGAATTAATATTCGGCAATATGGCCGTCATTGGCCGACGCTTCGCCTACTCATCTCGACATTTCATATTATTTAATACAGAAACCGCATTCCGTAAGTTTTTAGAATATTTTGAGTAGTTGCCCTTTAAAATTCTTTAAAATTAGAGTAGTTGCCCTCTGAATATTGACGTCACATTGTTGTGTCTGGAGCAGAACAAAATAGCAGCGTCGAGATTTACTCAAACCTCTGCAGAGAAAAGGTTTAAAATTGAATAGCAACAAAACATTGCAGGTAAACCTGGGTGAAGCGAAGATTTTCAAAGAGCATTTGAAAGGTGAGATTGATAATTTTGAAGAGTTTAAATGAGTTAGATTGGACGAGATGTTAGGCACTTGTACATGGTTTTGCGTAGATCATCGCTTTTTGTGAATAAATGTGTCATTGATAGTCCTCGGGAAAACACAACACTTATTAGGTTTGTTACTGACTGACTACATAAATATATCGGGTTGATCAATCTCATACATTGTGCAAAGCCGAGCCGTCTATGAGATTGATCAACCCGATATATTTCTGTAGTCAGTCAGTAACAAACCTAATAAATAATAATAGGAGAGGGCTATTAGTCTATGGAACTTGTGATGACAAATATGTTGATTAGAAATAAGGAATCTTCCAACATATTTTCATTGCGAATCAAACTTTCATGCATACAGAACTAGAAGATGATGTCCTTGTAAGACGCAAAGACGGAATATCACGATACTTCTTTTTCTCGAAAATTATTTAATTTTTCTTTCAAACTGTTTATCAATTTCTTTGTTGTCATGATAAACTGCTTTTTACGGGGTTTTTTTTAACCCACTCTGAACCAAAACTCAGTAATTGCTTGTATCATTAAAAAAACTATATTAGGATCAAATTGAAAATTTAAATTTGTAATTTTTGTTTAAAAAAGTGTACAATTACATTTAACAAATATCAACTTTCAGTACTCTCAATACTTTGATTCATCATAGGTAGCGCTTAGGTTGCGTAATAGTTTTGGTTACATGATATAAAGCGGTTAGTGCACACGCTAACAGCTTAAATATTTCTTAGAAAAAAGCTTTAAGGTAAAATTTATTAATACACACTAAAACTTATGAACCACAAATTAATCATACAATACGAAAAGAAATCCGTGAAAAACAGGTAAATGTTGCCACGTTTTGCATGTCACACATCTGAAGTAGTCTAATTAGAATTGAGAAAAAATCAATTAGTTTATTACTCAATCACACATATAGGATTTAACTGCCTCATGCATGGTTTTCATAACTTGAAAATGATGAAATGCCTGAAACAACATTTTTGAGGGGAATGAATTACACAAAATTTCTCTCTAAAGTACTTTAAAGGGGATTTCCTTTGAATTTTCCGCCTAAATCGCAATTTTTTTCTGTAGGTCTTGAGACTTAGTAAACCTTACAATAGATGTGCATGTATTCTCATGACCTGACGATATTGTTCGTTGTGATCTTTATATAACTGTAGAGTTGCTTCGAAAGGTAACTACTACGAAAATGTCAACAATAATTTACAACTAGTAACTCATTGTGAATGTTGATTAACTTTTCTGTATTTCAGATGTGGCGCTCACTACTACGAAAATGTCAACAATAATTTACAACTAGTAACTCATTGTGAATGTTGATTAACTTTTCTGTATTTCAGATGTGGCGCTCACTTAAGATCGTTGCCCGCTTGTGTCGTCTGTTTGCGTTTTCTATCCGGTCAACATTTATGATAATGTTCGGGAGATATATTCCCGTGATGGATCGAAAAATCATGCAAGATTTCAGGGAAATCATGAGAGAATCTTATCTTGAAGAAGAGGATTGGAAAGACACTGTGTACACATTTGTTCACCTTAAAGCATTAATAAGTAATCGTCTTTACGATGTGTTCCGAGAGGCAGAACTGTACCACGATGCCCCTAATGGTGACGTTATTAGACCTGATCTTTCGAAGGTTCGTCTTCTCGAATATCAGAAAAAAGATCGACCGCTTGTTCTGAACTTTGGAAGTTGTACCTGACCACCGTTCAT
>WFKH01006014.1:18183318-18193371 GCA_016163765.1 Magallana hongkongensis | reverse complement strand
TCATCTGAAAGAACATACATATAGAACATATAGATATCATATGGTAGATCATTATCTATAATCAGTGTCAGGTATATAATTGAGTCTTTTTGGAATTGCAATTAATCATGAACATGGTAGATCAAAGACATATATAGGCCAAGTTCTCATGAATTGAAAATTTAAAAATTTTTAAAAACATGCAGTCATCAAAATTATCATTTAAATTATGATGTAAAGAAATTTCTATAGGAAATTTTAGTCACTTTAATTATAGAGTAATGATAATGTAATTCTGAGATACAAGTAAATATAGTAGGTAAAAGGATAAATCATGTGAGTTTTTTTAAAAATGTTCAATTAAATATGTTTATAAAAGCCTATCTGGATCTTTTATTATATCAACCAATCAATTGGATCTTGTATGAAACTTAAAAGCTATATTTGAGATATTTTTAGAGAAAATCCATTTGCATTATTCATGAGTCATTTTAAAACCAAGCTGAATATTGTAAATTTCTGTAAGCAAAATGAATGAACCCTATATTATACAGTGCAGTACTTAACGTATTATGAAATCACCATATGAACATAAATGGCAGATCTGCAAAGATGTCACAAAATATCAAAGGTTTAAAAAAAAATATAACGTTATATGCGATTCCGTTGTGCTAATCTTAATCTTTAAAGAAATCCTATATGCCTTGAACAGTATTCATAACTAGGCCTATAGACCGACATAATTTCAGAATTATCAATGAATGCCTAACACAAAAAATATAAATTCTTCATAAAATTGATGTAATTATCCGAGATTTCTCTGATTCTAACCCCCGCTTTTATATTGTGACATGTCTCCCCCGCACGTCACAATATACAAGCGGGGATTAGAGTCAGAGGAATTTCGGATTAAGAATGTACCAGCTCCTCGATCAAGAAAACGTTATCACTATTATTTGAACATGAAAATCTAAAATGATGAGGCAAACGTTTATACAATGAAAAATAACACAATAGTTACCTAACTTACCTTACGTATGTCGAAGATGGACAGTCACCACAGTCACCTGTTGTTCTCAACGCGGGTTTGTTGACAAAAATTTTACACTGCATATGCAGTATTGTCTGAGATTACTAAGCGAAACGTTGGTATGTTTACAAATAATTTATATGCATGGTATCATTCTTATCATCTTTTTTAAATAGAATTATACACACCGTTGTTCTTAAAAAAACATTCATTACCTGTTTCCCTATTAATTTTTTCTTCTGTACTCATAAACACGCAATTTCAAATTGAACTATTTTTTCCCTCGCAATTTTATCTACAGGCATCTGACTCCGTGCTTATTCTTTGTTTATGTCGCATACCATCGCAAGAGTTATCGTTCGTTCCTGTACTATCAAAAACGTAAACTCATAGATCTACCACTTGCTATCTTTGCAATTAGGCATTTTAAATGGATAATTATAAACGATAAAGTAAAAATTTAAACATATACCAGAAGAGTTCTATTATCAAAAACGATGTTTAAACGGGGGTCGAACGGTGAGGGGGGGGGGGGGTGTAGAGAGTTGTATGCCCTTAGTTTAAATAACATCCGATAGATTTACCATGAAAAAGGGCAGGAATTTGACCTGTGACGTAGAAGGTCAAGAAAGCAATTGCAATAGGCGCTTCCGCCTAAAAATTAAATTAAGTCTCATGCCTTGCTGGATGCACGTGTGTTTTTTGCTACTTAATTGTAAATGAAGTAAATGTCAAGGTAACTTCTCATAGAAGTTGGTTTTAAATTTATTACTAGTACCTGTATCTAAAGATCCGCAATTTTGGTAGGAATATATAATAAAATTTAATACTGTACTGACACCTACATACAGTTACATTTATCTTGACTGCGTGAGAGATTAGCGGTTCTATTTACTCGTATGTCCTGTCCATTACTTTATCAGTCACATTACCCAGCGATGGGGTAAACGATGTGCTACCGATGCGTTTTTAGATGAAAATGGCGTGGATGCCGGCCGGACACCCATAGTAATCGGACGGTGACTGAGGTCATCAGGCTCAGCGGACGAAGCCATCGAAAGAAAATAAGTTGTAGTTAAAAATCAGCGATGTCTTTACGGATGTCACACATCGCTTCTCATCGGCAATACATCATTAACACATCATTTAAGAATCCGCCGATGTATGGCCAATCATTGTCCGATGCCCTTTGAGTCTGAGGTGAGAGGTGTTTAACAAACATCCGCCGATTATCGACCTAACATTTGCCCATAGCCGGCCGATGTAGTGCCGATATACGAACAGTGTTCACCAATGTACGAACGATGTTAAATACATCGGCCGATTACCGCTCGAATATCCGTATATGTTTAGCAATGCATCGCTGGGCCTTTATTGGAGCGTAAAATTTTCACACGTACACAACATTCATTCAGCGAAATGCCAAGACCACACAAGGACATCACGGCACCTCCAGAGGGGAATGACAAAAGCATGGCGGGTGGAAAGGGCAAGGCGGTTGACAAGGGCAAGGGGGTCGGCAAGTGCAGTGAGCCGAAGAAGCCAACCCAAGCACCGACCTGGACCTCACCCCGCAAGAGACCGTCACAGGATCCAGAGAGCACAGATCTAGACACAGACCACACCATCGAACATGAAGATGAATTCGATGACAACGGCTCGGAAGCCTCCACTACTTTATCCGTCAGCGGATCCAAGAAGAGACAGTGTGTAGGGATGCATTTTGAAGAAATATCCATGGACAACATGAAGATGATAACCGGCTGGTTTGAGGGCATGCCCATGTTCTATGACCTTGCAGACCCAAACTACAAAAACACCGAATTGCGAGACATGAAGTTGATGGAATTCAGCAAGGAAATTAACATATCTGGTGAACCCTTTATTTCTTGTCAATAACTGTAAAATTCTTCATGTGGTGGCTATCATTTTAGATTATATTGATCTCCTTTAAAGGTATATGTGGCGTATTTTTAGTGAATAACAATAATAAGATCTGATTATTTGCTTCATTTCTTTACTTAAAGATAGGACTTTCACACAAATTAAGCTTTATAAGTCAATCGCATTACAAAGATAAAAGAAATCAAAAAATATTTTTTTATTTTTTACCGGCACGGTAAAAAATACAAAAGATTTGAATAACCCCGCCTTAAATGGGTTACGTGACATCCATCTCGGTCTATCAACAACAATGACGACGACGAGAAAGATAGGTATACCGTTAAATTTGACAGATTTGGCAATGAAAGAAAAAAAGAGACAGACTGACAAGGATAGGAACAAAGGGAAGATTGTCATCGGAGACCATGTACATTGATGGAATAGGAATTAAAGCCGAATTAAACTTAAGTTTCCATCATGAAGTTGAAGGGATTTTGCTAGTCAGGTTCGTGCTCCATGTGTTACGTGTCTCTACTTTATATAAGTTATAAACCACAAGTTGATTTTCGTTTAGAGGAATTTTTTAATAAAGAATAAATAAACACTCTCAGTACATGCATCCCTCGGGGAGAGGGGTATTTACACCGTTTACCGTGTCGATGATGCTAAAATCGTGTTTGATCTTTATTACACACAATTAACAATTTATATCGTTCTACATTAATGAATATCTAAATAATAAAGCTTCGAGTATCATCTGATATAAGAATTATCTAATTTACGACATGAAAAACGTGATTCTAATTTGTAAACAAACTGTTCTTCCATCGTGTTTTCAATACTGAGGTTTTTTCCCGCACTCATGCGCAGTGGCGTTATAAATGGCGGATCACATTAATATTCATCAGACGTGTAGCAAAGTTTAGAGACAAAGAACTAAAGACAGAACATGTTTTATGGGCCTAGAGTTTGTGAAACGTCTAATTATAAGAAGCATGATGTATATTTTTACTCAAACTCATGTCAAAAATTTTACTCCAAATACGCCACATATACCTTTAAAAGAAGAGCTCTATATAAAATGTTAAATTAAAATATTATATATGAAAATTTATTCTACTAAATTTTAGTTGTCGGCTTCAAAGATCATATGTAAAAATTTCAGCTTAATCTGATGATTATTATATATTGATAGTTGAGACAAACAAAGCGAAGTTGTTTTTAAACCACTATTGTTTACGTTTTGCTTAGCAACCGGAGACTGTATTTCGAACCCGATGATTAAAAAATGTTAAATATTTAAAATAATATTATGACCCCAGCCTCCTTACGTTTTCAATTACAAATGTTTCTTTAAAATGTCCTAATATTCTTTTCTTTTTTTTTTGTTTTGTGTGTTTCAGCTGCGGCCATCAAGCGCCATTTTGTTTCGATGAGGACGGACCACCACAAGCTAATGAAAGATAAAAAGAAAAGTGGATCGGGTGGCGGAAAAAGGATGACACCTCTCCAAAAGTTCAAGTTAGCCGCATATGCATTTTTAGACCCTTACCACATGCCTCGGACACTGTCAGAGACATGCGGAAGGGTAAACATATGCAAGTAAAATTGTCGATTTGTTATATTCTTATCCAGTCTTATTATATTCTTTGTTTCCACTGATGTTTGTCTTTGTGCAATTCTTATTCATCCCTAACATTACAGTATCAATTTCAAATAATTTAAATACATGTATGTAATGCAGTTGTTACCAATTTTACCTGCATTCTTTCCTTATCTATTCTTGCACACAACTCAAGTAACATTTTTGCCTGCTTAATTTTTTAGGTCAGATGATGATGACGAGTATGAGATGGGAGACATGTCAGTGGCAGATGAGCTGAGACCCTGCACTTCGGCAGTGGCGACGGAAGAGACGAAGAAGCTAACCACGTCAAAGCCGTCCAAGAAGGGGTTTTCGGAAATTTTGGTGCACTACTAAAAAAAAAAGTGCCAAGGAGACCAGGGAGGTTGAACAGAAGGTTAATACATCACTATACAGTTGCAACCTTAAGCATTCTTATACTTATATTACATTACAAGATGCAAACTTGTATTTTTTATTTCAAATTAAATATGTTACATGTTCTGTTCACAGCTGCAGGCTTTCCAGACCCCAACTGCAGCACATAAGATTGAGCGGACGGCCTGAGCAGAGTGGCTGGTATCGGTACAGAGCGAGATTCCCGAGGCACAATACCGTGAATACCAGGCTGATTTGTTTAACCTGGCCATGCGGTACATCAGGGACACCCAGCAGCCGCAGTCGCAGTTACAGCAACTGACACAACCGCAACAACTTCAGGTGTTCCAGCCTACGCCGCAGTTTCTGCCTTTTACCGCCCATCCTACGCGTGCACAACAGCAGCAGACACAGCAGTTTGCACAACTACATGTATGTTTTTATTTTTTCTTGTGACATTGTGTAAACATATTAAATCATTTAATTGTAATATGAACATTTAATACAATTTCTTATGTCATTCTTTTGCATCAAATAAATGTCTTTTTGTGTTATATTTCAGACGTCCTATCCAGCCAGAGTTCAGTCTGTCCCCGTACAACCTGTCACTTCATGGGACTTGGGATCAAGTTTTTCTGGGCGTGTCACCTGGCAGCAGCTCCTCCATCAATCAAGCATGAACCTTACCTGAACCCGCGCCTCTGCCGTCTGTTGGAACAGTTTCACAAACTCTATAAGAGGATTCGATATCCGGAGAAACGGTCACTACATTCGAAAATGAATCCCCTGGTCCACGTTAGTCAGAGAGATGCAATGAGACACTAAAATCAGCTGCTCCAGAGACTGAGTGACTTAAGCTATATAAGCTGAACTTAGCATTTCTTGTAACATGTGTTTTATATATCACATTACATGTCTTATGCTATAAATAAAGCACCCAGGGTTTGAAGGAAATTTATGTGTATGTGTTGACTACTGTATAATGCTAAAGAAAATTGAATAAATTTAAGGTCAAAGTTCTTTATAAACCAAATAATTATTTATGTAAATATGGATTAGCCGGTTCTTATATTATTAATATATATATATAGAAAATATTGTTATTATTTTAAGAGTCGTATTTATTTTTACAATGATGATTAAACTTTTTAAAGAAATATATTATTCAACTGAAAATGTTGTTTGATCCTGCCGTTAAAATGTAAGTGTTTCCTTCAGTAAAAATAATTCGACCACATATGCTTGAGGACATGTTCCCCAGTCACCACTGTAGTTTAGAACTCCGGAGTACTTGACTCTTTGACTCCTAGATATGTCTTTAAATTCATATAAACAACATATTCCATTTTAAGAATCTGAAAATGAACGGAAAATATTAAACACTTTTCAAAACCACCACTGGTATATAAAAAGAAGAAAAGTCTTCTATGTACAGTGTGACGGACCTGATTTTTCGGGGTTTTTTTTTCAGATTTTCAAAATTGGAATCGTTCTGTTTATGACTCTTAAGAAATAATTATCATGAGAAATGTCAGCAACCTCGGAGGGTCTAATTTTGAATTCTTTAATGGTAGATATCTTAATAGCCCGTCTGATACAGCTAAGAAGACTTTAAATAATAAAAACTGCCAACTTCATACTTGGGTTTTTCGGATTAATTAATTATGCAATGTGAGGGGGTTTTTTTGTAGAATCTTACACTTGTGCCAGCTTAATTATTTACTTTCAACGTTTGCAACATCCTTTTTCTGTCAAAATAATACCTTAGAAAACATGTTTAAATAAGCTAATAAAATTGAAATCAGTAAACATTTTGATAATAAAGTTAACTTCCTAATGTGTTTCAAGTTTGTTTAAAATGTGAGAAGGGGAACAATAATTGGGTCATATAAAGATTATGAATTTCCTTATAGGAAAATGGTATCTGTATAGGTTAAATCCGGAAAACATCGTTTATTTCAAGTAACAATAGTGTTAAAGAAGCTTGCATTCTTTTAAATATGATCTCGTATTCTGAAGATGTTTAAAAAACCACCATTTGATGTTAATTAACTTAAAAGATTGGTCTGCTTTGCATAATTCTGTAAAAAATGAATGTTAAAGATAAAACTTGAAATACAAATGAGGTATCTAAATTAAAAGTTCGGGAAAAAACTCTGAAGGTTCCCTAAATGTAGCAGACACTCGACGGTTAGAAATGTTGTGTCTCTAGAGCGTCTCTAAATAATTCATGACCATGTTATAAATCTTCTAGGGGTCAATCTGTGTACAAACTAGAATCTTCCTTTAACCAGGATGTTTTTATACCAGCACAAATTGTAGCAAATTTGAAAGAATTATCGGTAGAACTTTGAAATCCACCATAGGATTTATTGGTTTATTGGTGTGAAAAAAACTTGATTACACACTATATCAGGATACTAATATCGTAGACTATATCATGATTTTGATATCTAAATATTAAAAAAGAATTTTCTATACATATTATGATGTACTAAATAATTAAAAAATAATTTTTTTATACATATTCAAAATTAACTAAATATTTTAAAAAGAATTTTCTATACATATTCTTATGATAACCACTCCTTTGACCGCTCGATTTTCCAGGGGGTAACACCATACATATAAAATACAGTATACAAAATGGCATTTCTGGTACAGAAGTTCTCAAGAAAATTTTCTTAAGAATTTAATTTAATATTAGAATTATCTCTCTTTTTAAGAGGGCATGAGAAGCATTTATTTTGAATAAACATGAAAAACGTTCACCCACGACAATATTTTACACCGGTTCCATAGAAGAACTATTGCCATTCATGATGACGACAACGAACGATGCTGAACAAAATTTAACTCACTTGATCTTATATGGTGAGTGTGTACAAAACCTTGTATATGGTCATGGTCTAAATCGAGTACTTGTTACAGCGGCGAAGGGGGTGGGTATTGTAACAGTGCATGCATGCGTGTAAAGGATTTTAAGGTAGCTGAAAGCAGAAAGTGAATGGGGTGTTTATTAAGGAAATGCTGAATTATGAACAGAATATAAAAGAGACACCCACGCAAAGCCTTTCTCCATAAGTATGTTCATTTTGTAAGGATAAACTTGAATAGTATCGGAATAAACAACAACACACCAATTCATAAATGTAAAAATATGTAATCGTGTCGAAAACTTGGTGACTTATTTAATGTACACCGGTTTTTATCCGTTTATACTCATTCGGTGCATTCAAAGTGAACAGAAAAAGTATTAAAACACACAGAACAGTTACGATTCATGGTCTAACACTGTCGGTCCGGACAAACCCCTCATGCTTACATTTTTTACTATTAACCCTATGGTTTTATAAGGCTGTTGGGTAAAGTAACTGCGATCGTTAACTTGAATCCATCAGGAAAACACGACTTTTACATTACTAACTTTTCCGCTTTCTTCACGGTGTCTTTGATGAAATTAGCATGACCAATAAACCATACGGTCGATATCTAATTCTTGATTTTAACCACAAAAAAAATACGTAAAGATTCAAAGTGTAAGTTTTTATTTGTAAACAGGAAATAATTTGTGAGATTTTATAAATTTTATACTTACTGTATTTCCTTACTTTCCTTCTAAGGGATTTTTCGATATGGTTTTAACCAATATAAATTCAATTTTATTGAAAATTGAAATAACAGTTATAAATGTATGCAACAAATAACAGAGAGCCAAAAGAGATAAACATATTAGATAAAGAACAGGGGCGTACAAGGCGTCGTATATCCCCCACTCGGAGCAATGAAGACGATAGAATTTCAATTTAAGTTAGAATATTAATTTTTGACTTGTATACATTGTTTTTAGTATAAATTTCACGATGGAAGTCAATATTGTCCTTTCATTCTATAAACACGACAGGTATAGGTTTCCAAATTAATCTTCACAGCGTTTTATGCCAAAATCTTGGATCATTCATTGTTCTGAATTGCAAAATTTAGGTATGAATGGGTCTCGACTCCATCCTTAAAGTACTTATATTTAAAGAATAAGTTTATATTTAAGGTCTTCCGTTTCCAACGGAAGACCTTATTGTTATTGCTTTGATTCTTTTCCTCTATTATTATTATTTTTTTTTTTCTCCCACGTTTTCTCAAAAACGCTTCAGCCGATTTAATGAAATTTTCAAATCTTATCCACGACTAAATTTGTAAGAAAATTACACGAGATTTTTTTTGGTCGTCACTTCCGGTCCCGCGATATTAAAGATTTTATGTTTTTGCTTGTTCACGATTTTTCTTCAAAAGTATTTAAGATAGAACTTTCAAATTTTCAGGGATGGTAGTCCGCCGTCACTTCCGGTCGTCACCGGAAGGAAACAAAAATAAGTCATTTTTCAACTTTTTTGATTTGAATTTTTTTAATGTTTGAAGGCGATGAAGACGCGTTCAAAACTTCAGAATATGAAATCCTTTTTAAAATCGATCCACGCATTCTCGAGATTTTAGGCTCCAAAGTCTTGAAGCGAGAGTCCGCGTAGCTCAGTCGTTAGAGTGGTGGACTTGTGCCCAGGCGACCCGGGTTCAGTCCCCGAGTGTCGAACGTTTTTTATTTCTTAATTGTGGTTTGTTTTACGATTTTATCTTGAAAATGATGGCTTAAAATGTTTTCCGTTTAAATTTTATCATAAATCAAAATAATATCGGGGTTTTTTTTTCAGTACAAATATAGAGCCCGGTTAGAAATACCGTTAATTTCCTGCTTTGTGACAGTCTTTTTTTTATCAGCAGCTATCTAAATTCAGACGCTCGTAGCATCGCCGGCATCAAAGTCATGCCGCCGAAGCACCCCTGTAATACGACCGCATTAGAGCTCGCCGGGTCGCTTTGCCAGCATCAACGAAATGCCGCCATCTCAATGACTGTGTGCACACAACAATTAGCGACTGCGGGTAGTAAATAACCGTTCTCCTAACAATATGCTTATGTTTTAATTATTATACATGACTTTAAACTGAGGGTTGTTTAATGTTTCTCCACATACGTGGATACAGGCATGCATGTATACATGCGTTTATTGACAAATGTTTTTTTTACAGATTATATACATGTTTGAATTGTACATTTACTTCTCTCTCTCTCTCTCTCTCTCTCTCTCTCTCTCTCTCTCTCTCTC
>WFKH01006014.1:18129449-18172160 GCA_016163765.1 Magallana hongkongensis | reverse complement strand
TCGCTCTCTTTAGCGCGACAATCGGCCGATGATTCTAACAGCATTTTATTCTCGTTCGGATGTTTATCGACATCACTGCAGCTCTCAGGTCCCCGACATTCGCCCCACGGACAGCGTCTTCTAGAATGGCCATCTCTTAAGTGACATTTGCTACATTGTGGAATAGTTTTGTCAATGATTACCGAATCGGAACAGTAGCGTTTTTTAAGATCTGACAGATACGTTTTAGCACTTTCCAGCTCAACCCGTTTTATTTTTAGATTCTCTTCTAATTCTGTCATCACAAGTTCAGTAGGGGATTTATTCTCGAAATCACTCCATACAGACTAGCGCTACCATTACCTTTGTTTTCGTCCCATCCGAAATCTGATGAATTCCTCTCATCAAATTGTTTTTTGGGCGCAAGTCGACGAGTCTCCTGAACGTGTTCGAGTCCTTTCTTGCTGTTAAGAGTCTGCAGCTTAGCTACGGCATTCAGTATCATGCGCTGGTGTAAATCGCTTGGATAAACTTCGAATTTCTTGAAGTCCGATTGACACAAAAACTTCACACAATTACTGTTAATGAAATCTAATTTCTCGAAATCATCCTGGTATTTTAGAAGGGAACTATCGATTCCATTGAGCCATGTACGTATGCATTATACCCGTGTCTCCATCTTGAACGGTAGAACGCAACTGAAATTTCCAACGCTGGCGGGATAACATATACCAAAAATTGCGCCAAGTGTTCAGTGCGGACGTCCGTGAAAACATTACACATTAAAACACCAAGTACACTTATAAAATAGACAAAGGTCATATGCGTTTAATTCTTGAATTGCATTTCCTACAGCAACTTTGAGATTATTTTGCACCAAATCATGATAACGCTGTTGTTTCAATAGTAATTTCAATTTATTAAAGCATCTTTCTGCAGGATTCAAATCTGGGGAGTATGTCGGAAGAAAGAAATATGTGACCCCCATTCGATTAAAAAATCTTGTTAGCTCAATCTCTGCCTGATATTTGTGTATTGCACAATTGTCTACGATTATAACATCGCCAGGTTCAATTGCTGGTACACCACTGGGCGTAAAAGTTTTCGAAGCTTCAGCCCAAAAGTTCAAGAATGCTTGGGCATTAGATGGTCCATCTACAAAATTGAAAAAAGCAGGTCCATCTAATGAAACGAACAGATTGAGAGTAATTTTTGCACTTGGAATAAATCTCCCTAGCTCAATTGCCCTCTCGTTTTGTTTACTGTGGCCATAAAATCGATGAGCAACTGTTGTTTTAAACCCACTTTCATCGAAAAATTTAACTTTTCTCGGGTTAATTTGGCTAACAAAATCTATGTATGTTTGTGTGTACTGCATATTTTCAACAGTAAAACGCTCCTTTGCCATCCGCGTGATTTTTTAAAATGTAAATCTTCCAGATGAAAGGAACTTAAGAACTGCATTGGAAATATCTTTTTCTGTTATATGATGGGTGGGACTAAACTGCTTCAGCTTTTCTACGATTTCTTTGTAGGTAGTAGTCGGTTTTTCGCGTAAACAAGCTTCAATAAAAACGACGTCATCTTCGCTAGGTTTCCTTGGTTTTTTTCGCCACGTTGTCCTGCGCAAGCGACCCCTTCTTTACAACACTTCAGCCAAATTCTTTTGACGGTAGAAGAGTGTATATTAAAATTTTTCGAAAATTTACCTAACTCTCTTCTGGGAATGAACCCCGTTTCAGCGATGGCCCCATTTGTTTTTAAACTTGTTACTACAGATGTTCTAAAGTCATCAGACAACGCCTTGCCTTGAGTATATTCTCTCCCGAATTGGGATCTTCTCATATTTTCTGACAATTTCACGCGCTTTGCTGATACTAAATAAAATATTTTTCGATCAATTTAACTTATATAGCAAGTCAGAAACGCTGAGGTGGATTGAAAATACACTTCATATAACTACATTTTCAATCCAATGTTTTCTCAAACGTCCGCGTCAATTTGTCCCCGCCCATTTCAAATGTTTTGACTGTAACAGGTGAAGTTGACGTAAGCTCTATATTTCCAATCTTGCCAGTTAATGTTCCGCGGTCTTAATCACTTAGTGGTACATTAAATGTCTAGACTTTTCACACACCAACAAAAGTGAGGGGGATTTCAAAGTTCTACGGATAATTCATTAAAATCTTCTTTTAAAAAATACTACATTGCTACAATTTTTGATAGTATAAAAACATCCTGGTTAAGGGAAGATTCTAGTTTGTTCAAAGATTGACTCTTAGAAGATTTATAACATGGTCATATAATATTTAGAGACGTTATGGAGACCCATTACTTCCAAACGTCGAGTGTCTGTTACATTAACTAGGAAACATTCAGAGTTATTTCCCAAACTCTCGAATAAGATAGCTCATTCTTATTTCAAGTTTTATTTATAACATTCCTGTTTTACAGAAATATGCAAAGCAAACTAATCTCTTAAGCTAATTAACATCAAATGGTGGTTTAAAAACATCTTTAAAATACAAGGTCATACAAGAAATCAATTTTCTTTATCCCTATTGTTACTTGACATAACAATTTTTGTCTTCTTCAAATTTACCGTCTCTAGATACCATTTCCTATAAGGAAATTCATACTCTGTGTGGCCCAATTCTTGTTCCCCTGCTCACATTTTAAACAAACTTGAAACACATTAGGAAGTTAACTTTATTATCAAAATGTTTACTGATTTCAATTTCATAGCATTGGCTTGAAAGTAAATAATAACGCTGGCACAAGTGTAAGATTCTATAGAAAAAAAAACCCCTCAAATTGCATAATTAATCCGGACAACCCAAGTATTGAAGATGACAATTTTATAATTTAAAGTCTTCTGAGCTGTATCACACGGGCTATAACGGTAAGAATTCAAAACAAGACATATTTTGCAACTATTTTCCTCTCCGAGGTTGCTGACTTTTCTTGTGATAGTTATTTCTTAAAAGTCATAAACATGACAATTCCAATTTTGAAAATCTGAAAAATAGCAAAAAATCAGGTCCCTCACACTGTACATAGAAGACTTCTTCTTTTTATGAACCAGTGGTGGTTTTGAAAAGTGTTTATTTTCCGTTAATTTTCAGATTTTTAAAATGGAATATGTTGTTTGATCCATTTTAACGACAGGATGAATCAAAATTTTCAGTTGAATAATATATTTCTGTAAAAGTTTTTAAAATCACCATTGTAAAAATAAATACGACTCTTAAAATAATAACACCCGCCATGTGTGGGCATGTTGGGAGACATAATATCGCGAGGGTCAATATAATAAATATCATAAACTCCAAATGATATAGTAGTGGAGAACTTTATGATACTAACCTCACAATCTACATCCCCTCCAATGCCTTTTAAATATTAAGCATATTTTAAAATTACAATGCGATTAAATGGCATATTTCTATGGAGTTCCGTTTTATTTGTTGTTGTTTTTTTTTGGACGTATGTTCTAAAATCAGAAACGATTTAAATAAAATAAAATCGATTTTTTTTTTATATTAGAACCTTCATTATTTTGTCAATATCGCTTATTATGTTTTGATGTCAAAAAGTACATCATTAAAAAAAATCCTATTTTAATAACAAAAACCTCAAAAATACTAAAACGGCAATCTATATTTATTTGGCCTGATGGTCCACTTAACAATGAAAGTAATGGATATGACATACGAATAAATATAGCCGCTAATCTCTCACACAGTCCAGGTAAATGTGAGTGTATGCAGGTGTCAGTACAGGATTAAATTTACTATATATATCTACCAAACTTGCGCAACTTTAGATACAGGGTAATAAATTTAAAACGAACTTCTGTGAGAAATCCTCTTGACATTTTTTTAAACAACACTTCATTTACAATTAAGTAGAAAAAAACCACACGTGCATTCAGCAAGGCATGAGACTGAATTTGTTTACGTCGAAGTTACATAATCAAGCCTTGCCCTTTCACCCAAATCCGGAATAAACACGCATCAAAAATTCAAATGAACTCGCATAATTACAAAACTGGGATAATCAGAGATTTTACACATTGTTATTTCATCTCATAAAAAAATCAGCCCCTGTCGCTGACGGAAACACCCCAAATTCAAAGGAAATTCGGGAAGTAATTTGCCATAGCCATGTTTCGACGTGACCGTTCGGTGAAATACACCTGCAGGAGTGATTACTGGAAAGTCCAAAGGTGAGGCAGATTTTGGTATATTATGAACACACATCGCAATGGACTCTGTAGGTTTATTATCGATCTTTATCATACATTTGTTAGTACAGTAAAATCATGATCAATTCGTTTAATTATTCGAGAAAATACTAGTCGGTCAGGAAAACCACTGGCGTCCGAGTTAAAATGGGTCATTCGGAATCATTGAGGCGGCAAGATGTAAATAAAGATCTTGTTTTAAAAGTTGTATGTATTTTGGTTGATATACTTGGTTTTGCATCAGCTTTTAGAGAGAGTAGAAAAAGGAAAAGGCGACAGCGTCCTTGTTCTTTGCTTCAATTACTCTTATTTTTTAATGTAGAAGGATTTTTTATTGTCTGTTGCAATGGAATTTGGGACACAAAACTGTCTTAATTAAATTCAGGAAACCCAAATTTGAAAATAAACATGTAAAGCACTTTTGTAATTATAAATAGATTTTTCTCACGTGAATTATTGATTTCAGTTGAAGCAACACATCACGTGGTAAGGCCGCCAAACTATGCAGTATTCGATCTTTTCTATTTGTATCCTCAAGATTGTCTATTATTATTATTGTAAGTTTCACATTAATTGTATAATAATTTATAATTTTTAAGTATAGTTTGATTTTTTTTTTTAATTTTCAAGTTATCCATTTGTATTCGGTATATCACACGGCCAGATGAAAAAATAAATAAATCTTATTTGTTCGGACGAATCAGGATTTGATCGGACGAATTAGCTATAATTTGTTTGGACGAATTATCTATTTGTTCGGACGGATAAGTTATTTGAAATAAATAAATAAACCAGAAAATAAGAAAATTATTCTAAGAAAAAAAAGGTAAAATTAAATAATACACACAGAAACCTATGGAACACAAATAGATCATACAATTCGAAAAGAAAACGGTGAGAAACATGTTAATACGGAATGCTGCAAATTTTTGCATGTCATACATCTGAAGTAGTTGTATTTGTATAACTATATCGATAGTTATATCAACTTCAATTAACTTGAAACCTGCATCAACACTATTTCTTCAGAAATAGCCAAGTTTATTCATTAGTTACATTAAAACAGAGGAAGTGCTTTTTTTTAGATTAGTGTATGAACAATACATTTATAATCTACATTTTATGTACAAATGCAACGTTTTATCATGTAAATGTATAGTTGAATATAAACATATTTTCAAAATGCAGTCACTCACACTCTACTAAAGCTTAATCTTTTAAAACACAACATCTTTGATTTTGTAATACTGCCTGGACCCGTCCACTTTGTATCAAGTATTTCCAATTTCAAAAGCAGTACTTAGTTGGGTATGGTTGATGGCGAAATAGTACGTTTTATATTGCGTCTTAGTACAAATTATGTATTTAAAAATGATTTCTTACACGGCAGCGATTTTCTTGATCACATTTTAAAAAACAGCATGGGATAATCAGAATTGAAATAAAATCAATGATTGTAATACTCAATCACATATATAATATTTAACTGCCTCATGCATTGTTTTAATAAGTTTAAAAATATGAAATGCCCGAAACAAAACGAAACAAAATGAATTACACAAAATTTCTCTCTAAGTACATTGGAGGGTATTTCCTTTGAATTTTCGGCCTAAAATGCATTTTGTTTTTAGCTCTTGAAAGTGTTTGTGACTGTGTAAAGCTAACAATACATGTCTATGTATTCTTATGACCTGTCGATATTATTTCTTATCTTTATATAAATTTAGAGTTGCTTCGAAAGGTAACTACTACGAAATTGTCAACAATAATTTACTACATGTATTTGTAACTCAATGTGAATGTTACTTAATTTTCTGCATTTCAGATGTAGCACTCACTTACGATCGTTGCCCGCTTGTGTCGTCTGTTCGTGTTTTCTATCCGCGCAACATTTATGATAATGTTCGGGAGATATATTCACGCAATGGATCGAAATATCATGCAAGATTTCAGGGAAATTATGATAGAATCTTATCTTGAAGAAGAGGATTGGAAAGACACTGTGTACACATTTGTTCACCTTAAAGCAATGATACGTGCTCGTCTTTACGAGGTGTTCCGAGAGGCAGAACTGTACCACGATGCCCCTAATGGTGACGTCATTAAACATGATCTTTCGAAGGTTCATCTTCTCGAATATCAGAAAAAAGACCGACCGCTTGTTCTGAACTTTGGAAGTTGTACCTGACCACCGTTCATGAAGAAGCTGGAGCATTTCAAGGACTTGATTGCTCGCTTTGGTCACGTGGCTGACTTCTTGATTGTATATATAGCTGAAGCACATCCTAGTGATGGATGGAAGTTTAAAAATAATTTCGATATCAATAATCATAAAAGAATTCAGGATCGAATGAAAGCGGTCGAAACCTTGATAAAACAACAACCAAATTGTGAAGTTGTTGCAGACGACATTTCCAACGATTTGAACTATAAGTACGGCGCTATGTATGAGCGCCTGTTCATCGTTTTGAATGGAAAAATTGTGTACCTGGGACAGAGAGGGCCCCAAGGATATCACTTGGAGGAGGTGGAAGAATGGCTAACCAAATACACGTCATAGGGTTGTTGACGACATAACAAAGAAGATTGGTTTAATCATAAAATACAATTTCAAATTGAATTTTTTTCCATTTCAATCTATTTGACAATTTTATAATACAAGTTTGCAAAAGCACAATTTCTAACTAAATTCAGTTTGAATATTTTAAAAAACGATAAGAAAAAAAATAGTGCCTCAAGTCTTGGAGGTATTGACCCAGAACCTAAAAAACCTAGTTCCATAAGGTTACCTTATGACTGATGCTCTAACCACTGAGCCATTTTAGACATAGTAAAGTGCGAACTTGTATTATTTTCCTGAAACGTTCAATTGTTGGGATACAAATTGATACTTTTAATGTTTAGTGGGCCATCCCTCCAAGTTTTTGTTGATTGAAATCGGTTCGTTTTAAATTAGACCTTAAATAGATTATGACAAAAATAGACCCACTGACTCAATAAAATGAAAGGCATTGAATTTCTCAAAACAAAAAAAAAGAAAAAAAAAAGATGACGTTATTTGGAGGTTTTAATATGCAGACACAAGTTTAAGTCAACATATTCCAAGTTTCGAACATATCAAATGTTATAAATCAATATCATGTTAAATATACATGTACATTGTTTTGAACGTTTATTTAAAGAATTACTAGTATCAGAGTTGTTGATATTTTTATTTTTCAGTATCTTATCCACCTTAATATAACTAGGCATTTTACGCGCCTTATTCACCCATCTTCTTGTAAAAGAAAAGAACTTGCATAGCCCATTAGTTCACTGCCTCGTGGTTATTCTGCAAAAAAGGAAATTGATAATGAAAATACGACATGGCAGGCACAGTTTTATTTTCTACATACCATTGTTGACTTTCTTCATTATATTTCTGGCAAAGAAATAGGGGAAATTATAATTATCAACTATAACCGTGTTCTTATTAAGACATTGAAACCAAATACATGTATAAGCAATTTTAGTATATTACATGCGGACGCGGGTCCAGGATTCTTTTCCAGTGTTGAAAGGTGGAGGTGGGGGAGGGGGGGGGGGGTTGTTTTTTTTTTTTCTTGGGGGGGGGGGGGGGGGGGGTTCAAATACTAATTTTGGTAACAAGACTTAACTCCCTTAGATCCACCCCATCTCGATCAGTACATGTGACGTACCGTTGGTTATCTTGAATTTTGAAAGGAGGATTCGGACATCTAAACACCGTTTTGTTTTTTTTGGCATCATAACTAAAAATCTTGTTTTTAATTGCCAATTTTAATGACAGTCAATGTTATTGAAGTTCGTGTAAAAGAATTGTTTAAAATAGTTAAACCATAATAAAACAATCTTTCACCTTTTTAGGGGAAGGGGACAGACAATTTCAATCGATGCTTATCAGACCAACGTCTATTTTTCTTTCTTTCTTCATTGTGCCCTCAAGACCTAGTCAGATGTTTGGAGTTTTCATCACTTGTTTTGTATTTAAAACTTGAAGCCTCTTTGGAACATACGAAACACTATTGATAATGAGGGTCGGTATTGGATCTGTGATGTAAATGTTTGATAAATTTGTGATGCTTTTTCAAGCAATATTATTATACGCTAATCAAACGCCTTATGTAATTTTATCTAATGTGGCGATGTAATTATAGTTACCCAGTTATTTTGTTATTGATGACGGAGTTCATGAAATCGTCCTCTAAACTGTCACAGAGGAGGACAGATTGATTTTTGTTCTGTCATTTATGAAGAGGTTAAATTATGGGATGTATATCCTCATTCATAACCACCTTGTGTGTATTAAAAGCATCAAATATATATGACATACTTGTTTTTTCTCTTCATTTTATTTTCCATTAATAGAGAATAGAGTACTATCCTATACCTCGTGTTGTTTCGTGAACCATGAGATTCACGCAAAAAAATATAAGCGAGGTTTAATCCATTGCTATTAAGGAACGTCAACTCTTGCGTGGTCCAGCCTACCAAAGAATTTATTCCTTGAAATGCATTTCTCTGAATTTCAGAAAAACACGTAAAATGATGCTACTTTTTTGGTTAGCGCCATGATGTCATCTAATATTACTTTTGCAATATGTTTTGAATCAGTGTGTTTTGCCTTTGTGTTTTTAACGAATAAATCTGGTTTTTTATTTATATATACATCTTGAAATCATCATTGTTCGTGGGGGACCAATGTTCGTGGTTTTCGTAGGTAACCCTTGCCCACGAATTTACATCCCCACGAACTTATACACAATCATTTGTTTAATATTCATTAAAATTATCCTGATTACACTACCAACGAAATTACATCCCCACGAACCAATAAAATGTTGGCTACCCACGAACATTGACCCCGACGAATAAAAATAATTCCACAGTAGTTTGTGTCCCTTTTGTCCAAGACGAATAGTCATAAAAAACTTTTCATTCGCAGCATTCGCGTTTCTGATTTAGGAGTAATGAACTTGCTATTATCACCTCATCAACAAATCAAAGTGTATAATAATATCCTTCACACAAAAGAAACAAAATTGAACACAAAAACCTAATCTTAACTTTCAAAACACTTTTATCAATTAGTGGTACATTAAATGTCTAGACTTTTCACACAACAACAAAATTATCATCTGATACTTCAAAGCTTTGTGTTTATTCACAGTTTTGTTTATTGTAAGAAAACATATTACATTTAGGAAAGTTTTGCTTAAATATATGAACGCACAAAAAAAAAAAACAACCCAAAAACTAAAGAAAACTTTAATAATGTCACATGCATGCATGTATATCAAAAACCTTCAACAGTATTTCTTATTATTGAAAGATTTAACGTTTAAGGAGTACGAATATTCTATAAAATGCCCCGTTTTAGTGTGTTACACCTCAGTGTGGCTCGTGTCTTTGGTCCCTGATGGCTTAGAACCATAACTGTGGTCGGACGAGACTTGGGCTTGATTTTGCAATCTTCTCCTGATCATAAGAAAAACTACGAGGTTGACGATTCCGCCGACGTTTGAGAATATGGTAACTGCATGAATTAGGGCCGGTGGAAGGCTAACGGGATCGACAAACACCCAAATTCCAAACAAAGCCAGTGTCAGCCACTGAAAGATGAACGCCAGAACAAACAGAGACATGGCGCGAACTGCTGCGTGCTTCATTTTGGAACCAGACGACTGTTTTCCGAGTGACAGGCCCAATTTTTTCTCGATGGATCGGAGTTTTGCCCACGTAATCACATACAACGTTGTATTCACTATCAGAATCAAAGAAAAGGGAAGGGTGACGAGGAAGAAGTGGGCCAATCCACCATTTACACCGTCAAAAAAACAACTGAAACAAAGGTAATCAATTAAAAAGTAATGAAACACTGTATAGGAAAACAATAAATGGATCATTTTTCAACACATCAAAGGCGCATTTTGAAAACCTTGATGAGTTTTGAGAAACATAATGCAATGTTAGCAAATGTGTATTGTGTGCTATAATTTTAACATCAATGATACAATACATGAAAACGTGTACCGTATTTGTTTATTAATAATTTTCTACAAAATATAAATTCAATCACCTGGATTATAATAAGGTTGCGGCATTTATGGATATGTAAAAAGAATCTGATCGAATTTGGTGGGGAAAAGTGGAATGTAAATATACAAGGATGAAATAATTTCCGATCTCACGTTACATATAGTATTTCCAGTAAGGAAATATATACTGGTATATATCCCATGTGTACGAATCATAAATTTATATTATCTCAAGCTTATGGTCTACACTGTATTTATAATAAGACAAATATAATACATATATTAAGAAAACTTATACAGGTACAAAGGTGCCTCCTTGGCAACACCAGTTAAATGACATCGGACCGCCATTATGAAAATAAAATCTAGATATACATGTAATTATATTCCTTTTTCATTTGTTGATTTTCCTATAGAGTCTAAACCAAATTCTTTCTTACAAAAATTGCCGTTACTTACAAAGCACCACTTGGGCCAAACTGTTTGGCTGCAAGTGCAATCATGGATAAAAGGAAAGGAAATCCGAAGATCCACAAAAGTAGACGCCAGTCTCGTCTTCCGTATTTCAACTGTTTATTGAAGATCATCAGTGTGAAAGCGTTTACCGCAACGATGTTAACCATCAGAGCCTGAGCTAGGATGAACTCCAGCAGCATGACTCCGTATAACTGGCAAAGCGAGGCTGGGTAGACGTGACTTTTGGTTATGGTTATGTGAAGGTGATCCATACTGTGTGCCAAATTGAAAGCACCATCACAAATCGCCATGTACACAATGAATCTTTCGCTTTTGGTCCAGTCAAAGAACGCACGTCGTGGAGTTTTTCTGAAGCTAAGCGTTATTGTCAGAATAGCCGAGATTAGACTCAGGAAGATGCAGGTCAGTGCTGGAACGTGCAGAAAGTAAAATCGTCCAGTATCAAGACCGTACACAGTGAGATCGTACCCGTCCCTCAGAGCGGGGGGACCGAGGGTAGAACTGTGGGTTGACGTGCTGTTGTCGTGGTTCATCTTGATCAGTTGACGTCGAGGAAGGTAAATAAATGTATCAAACAGATACTAACTTCCTTGCTTGGTTTCAGCTTATGAATGATAAATCTAAACTCTTTATTTACTTCTTAAAAAGAATTGAACAAAATGCATACATGTTTTAATCCAAACACAAAATATATAAATAAGTTTTTTCCTTCTTCAATAAAATTGAACAAAACGTAAACATGTTTCAATCAAAACGCTGAATATTTAAATATATCCTGTTTATACTACCCATATATGCGTATTACAGTATTCTACGTATGTTGCGCCGAAACATTAACGAATTATTTTGTAAATACGGGTTTGTTGATTAAAAGCGGAACTTAAAATTGAACGGAAAATATAATATCAATTTAATAACTTGAAAAGTGTATAAATAGGACCAGAAACGATCGGCATGCCGAAACGATCTTCTTTATATTAATTGTGTAAACTTGTGTAAAGAATAGTTATCGATACGAATTGCTTTACATTAATATTTGTTTCTTGTGAATCTTCACCAACAAAAGCATTGCATTTGGTCACTTAATTGTAAAAAGTACATACCATTACATAGCGATAAAATTTGAACAATGAAATTAACTTTGACTTAATAGGTTCTCCTTATGCAGTAGCATTGTAACCTAACATCGTAGCGCATTTGGTTAAAGCGTTAGATCTGTAAGTCATAAGTTTGAACTTATTTAACATTTTTAACTATAAAACAAAGGTTTAACGTTTCAGATACGATAAACACTCATCCACACTGAAATCTCAAAGGGTTTCATAACATTTGTTTAACGAGTACGTGTAAATTACAAGTTAAACAACTGTTGAACAACATAAACATGTATTATGTATTATTGTAAAGGCTGATCAAAACGGGACCGTCATCTCTACGAAGTTTTGCTGATCATCTTTCGTCGTCTTTAAATATCATCGGTTCAAAATAGGTTTATTTACATTCAGTGTATATTTCCCCTTATGTTTGCATTGGAAATCTGCGACATGTAATTTCCTGTAAATACACTTAGCCTTGTCACGGCGCATGATCACAAGTATAAACGTCATCACGCGTTTTAAATATATTTATTATTGTAAGATTTACTGAAATGTTCAAACTTACATAACCAATTTGATATGAATTTATGAAAAATAATCGTTAAATCATATTTATTCGTTAATAAAAAAGATTTTTCTCGACAAAGTTTCTGGCACTATATTTTTAGTCGCGGAAGCGAACTTAATAGCATGTTAATATGGCTGTTCCATCTATGATTCCCTGCTTAAGAGCGTATATAATGGATACACAAATATTTCATAAAATTAAACATCAATATGAATATAAATATAAGAATTGAATGCTTATTTTTGGATGTCGTCGGTCCTATAACACACCAGACCGTGCAGACAACGCGCGGTATTCAATTTGTCAACTGTTTCTTAGTCAACGACAAGTCGTAGAAACTATCCAGAAACCCACGCCAGATCCGAAGATTATGTAACATTTAAGTGTATACTTCGTGCTTAAACTCATACTCCATTATTCAAAAATCGTACTTAAATCCAAAAGACATCCATGACGAAAGGTGAAATTTTGAGAGCAATTATAAAGTATTTGGAGCATGGTGATTTATATTCAAACATGTTTATAATCTCTAGGCCAGGTCTATCTGGATTCTTATCAGCCCCTCTCGCCTCGACTTCCAGTATGTGGTGGTTAGTGTTTATTGGACTGTTTTTATTGGCGGACCTTGGATCAGGTTAATTTTTTTTTACAATTTTGTTTAATTTATACCGTTTTGTTAAGTAATTTTGTGTAACATTATAATGAACGTAAAAGATTGTTTTTCATTGCATTTTAAGCATACATGTGACAAACCCAATAAGTAGTGGGCGCTGCCATTATTGTGAAAACGCCAAATAAAAGGAGCAATTTGATTGGATGCCCAGAAAATTCAAAGCTCGTTGTACAAGCATACTTTTTTAATATCTTAAAAGTTTCTTTTTGTGGTTCATATGGTTATGAAGACAGTGATCAATGCAGGGTTAGCGGGTTACATATTTTTTCTGCAATGATCGCTACTTTCATAGCTTGTATGGACCACCAAAGAAAGAATTTTACTGTTCATATTATCATATTTACATCTCCTTCAATAATCCATAGTAAATGATTGAAGGTATGTAGATCATCGCTTTTGTCGATCGGTAGTTTACATAGAGGAACGCTCAATTCATTAGGCAATTACAAGTTTTTTCTATGTTTAGCGTCCACCCAAAAGTCAAAAACCTATCTTTTTATCAGGAAAAAACCACAAACAACAGAAAAAGCAAACATTGTTATTTCGTACATTAATAAAATGTATCATTATTTGGGTATTTTCTTCATACTAAAACAAAAACATACACATAAAATACCAGTCTTTGGCAGACATGGTAAAACAAATCAAATCTAAATTCCTAGAACATTTATTTTAAAAGGTGATTAGTACAAGTACAATTCTTTTTGGTACATGTATGAGGATTTTTTTTAATTTTCATGCTTCAAAACTAATTCGTCCGCGGACGTTAAACAGAAAAAAAAAACTTGGAATTGCCTTACTACTTCACTACAACTACAGCATTGGGAGTTTGATATCAGTCCATGAAGTTCAAGCTGTCAATCTAACAAAGTTCTGATCGATCACGAATTAACACACATATTCCACACAAAGTTAAAAAATAAGACAAAGATCAACAATGTAAACACCATTAAAAACAAGTATTTGAATGAACGTTGTTACTTAAAGAATTGAACACTGCTAAATATTTACATCAACAAAGTATGATTTTCTCTATTTCTTAGGGTCACAGCTTTAACTGACAGGACTGAAAGGTGAACCGACTAAAATCTACACATTTCAGTTCTAACCAGCTTATCGATCGGTCGAAACCTTGGCTATTTCTTTTATCTAACGTACTGATGTACATAAACAACAGTTTATATAGTTACCTTTACTAAAAGAAAGAAATATATAGGCTATAAACAATAAATAAGAAAAACTAAAAACATTTTTGTTCTGCAATGTCGCTATCTTCATATCCCGCATGAATCACCAAAGAAAGCATTTTATTGTTTAAATAATACGTTTGTCGGCATATAAAAAGTTCAAGAAATGCGTTCTACATTCATGCGCGAACAAATTGATTAAACGTGTTGGACTTACATGTAACTGTATGAGCACACAGAGCCGGATCCAGCAATATTGAAAAGGGGGGGGGGGGGGGAGTTCCAATCGATGAAAATCAAGACATTTAAAGTTCAGTGCTAGTTAACCTTTAATTCGTAAAAAAAAAAAACCAAAAAACAACAAAAACAAAGACATTTTGAACATTTTCCGTGGATAAAATTAAAAAAAAACATTTATCTTGTCAATATCTATTTTATAATCAGAGTGCACATGCATTCAGGCAAGTCCTGTCAATTTTTATTTACCCATTGTTGAGCGTTTTAGTTTGGTATAATTTTGCATAATATTTGCATAATATCTAGCCGTAATAAACATTAGTCTCCTGCAATGAGAACGCTCATTAAAAAAGTCACCTAAGAAATAAAAAATGCATCTAACAGACTAATTACGAGAGGCTATAATTATAATAATGGAATTTTTTGATATTAAGGTCAAGATCTAGTAAATGAAAGATGCCTACAGGTTTATGAAATTCAGGATATAAATTCTTTCAATGATGCTTCATAACAATAGCTGTGTTTGATAGGGTGTACCGGGGCTTAAATTTTTGGTAAACTCAATGAAAAATCATCTTTTCAACTGTCAATTTCTATGTAATATGAAGGAAATAAGTAGCAAATCTCGGAGTTTTGTCCATTTTTGCATAATGAAATATATCTAGAATGCCTACAGTCTCTCCAAAAACGGCATTAAACAAGCTCTTGACCTCCCCTTTAAAATCATGTCAAATTGAACATAGGTATCGGGATTACTTTCCCAATGATTTAATATAGAATGTCAAGAAACTGTTTCATTTTCTACATAATTCCTTCAAAGCCGTAAAGTACGGGAAAAAAGATTTAACAAATCAATTATGACGTCATAATGGTTCTAGCACCAAAAAGACTCTTTGGAATCAGTTACTAGATCTTGACCTTAAGAAACAAAGCGTCACAAATTAAACGACGTCGTGAAAGTTGCTGACGTTTATGACGTTTTCTCTGTATTGTGACGTTTAGTCCGAAATATCTGCCGTTTTCCTGGCTTTTTTTAACGATTTTGATACATGCCAGTTGGAGGCGGCGAATTTCCAGTTTTCGTAATGGCGCCGGTTCTGACGTTTTCCGGGCATGTAAAATATCAAAATCGTTAAAAAAGCCAGGAAAACGTCAGATATTTCGCACTATGTGACGTTATGTCATAAGACCTCTTTTCTCATACACTGGCTCATGGTTTTGTTTTTTTAAATCTCTTTGAAGTTTTAATTCTGACACTATTTTTCAAGTTTGATATTCTATCGATTGTCCTGTTAAATTAAGGTTTAAATGATCAGATAAAAATACAAAATCCAGCGGGTTTCGTAAATTTTTTTTCAACGCCAATGCTGCCACCTTCATAGCCCGTATGAAAAACCAAAGAAATCATTTTACTGTTTATATTGCCTCTGAATCATTTAATCAATTATTAAAAATACGTAAATTATCAACATTATCGACGAGAATGTAACACAGAAGAAACAGCTAATTTCTCTAGGAAATGTGAAGGTAACTATAGTACATGTAAATACAACTACTTGAAAATCTGGCCGAGGGATCATCCGTGGAGTTCGTGCTCTCAATGTAGCTTTAGTTTTGATCGATCAAGAAATAATCCAGGCAAAGGCAACACAAAAATACAAAGAAGATATCATACGAAGTAAAACTTATCTATTAAATAAAATAAAGCTACTTAAATTATAGCTGACATTTAATTAGCTACCAATATATTTGAAAGCAGCTTTTAAAAGTAAAACGAATGCGTGTACTCGCACGCGAACGTCGTTTTACTCAATCGCGTAGATTTCTGGCTTGTCAGTTTAAAACTGTATGAACTTCAATCGATTTTCTTAAGAAATAGAGATGAAAATACCTAGTGGATATTAATATAAATCTGTGTTTTTATCGATACTGCTTTATGTAAAGGACCATATTCGATAAGGTCCAATATCTGCCAACCTTTTTCACAAATTAAAAAAAAAATCATATCATACTGATATTTGGAATTATATAAATCTAAATATTTAGGTTACAGAAATCTAGAAGTTTTACAGCATCATTCATTCCTCGTGCCTCTATGACGTCACGTAAATGGGCCAATTTCCGCCATTTCTCAAAAACATGAAAAAATCATCAATTTTTCTTCATATTCAACGGTAGAAAATATAGAGAGCGTCGTTGCTCCAAAATTATTTTCACATATATAAGTGTTCATATTATTTTACATATCATTTAAAAAAATAGTGTTGGAGCAAGCGTGCGCTCGGTGTTTCCTGTTCAAAAAACTGATAGGAAATATCAAAGTGTAATTTTTTTGCGTAAATTCGCACTTTTTGTAAAATTAGATCATCATCAATATATCATATCTCTATTATGACATCTATCAGACAATTTATCTTGTTAAATTTGAATTATATATGTTTTAATCTTTCTTTATTCAAATTTCTACAGCTCTATTCATAACTTTGAATTTTGGGGCATTAAAACTTTATCCCGCACATAGCCCTTTTTGATTTTCCACATGTTTACTTAGTGAAATATACATCGGATGGTGAAGCAGAGTACTTAACTTTGATAAAATATCGATAGGGTTTTGCTTATAAGAAATAAATAACGGCCTGTTGTACAAAATTATTAAAAATAAGCGATTTTAGACAATTGTTTAAGATAATTATAGTATTGAAATTATATGGAAAAAATCGCATTCAAATAAGCATCATAAGTTTAAAAAAAATCAAATGTCCCAGAGAAAGGGGGGTTCCAACCCCCCGGCCCCCCCCCCCCTCCCCCGGATCCGCCAATGACACGGTCGGTACTCACTTTGATATTACAATTACGACTTAGTGTTATGACATTTTACTGATTTTCTTCAATATTTTTCTCATCTTCAACCATGTTGTGTCTCTGATAGGGGCTCGCCTTGGAATACATGGCACCCATTTCACATACAATGGAAACAGGGTGTTCCTTGCTGGGATAAACAAAGCCTGGGAGCATTATGCCTATGACTTTGGCAACGGACAATATAATGGCGTCAAAGCCAGATACGAGCACGTGTTCCAACAACTACAGGCCGCTGGAGCAAATTCCATCCGTGAGATTTCACCATAAAGTCATATTCATAATTATGTCTGTAATATCTACACTACTTACAGATCTAGATATGATATTCTATTATTTCTTACATTATGAAGGAGTTTGGATTCATATAGAAGGGGAATCCTCCCCTCAATTTGACAGCAATGGTCACGTGACAGGGACTGACCATGGTGGTACTTTGATCAATGATATGAGGGATATGCTTAGAGCCGCGCAGCAACACAATATATTTGTGTTTCCAACGTTATGGAATGGGGCTGTCAACCAAAATTATCACTATCGTCTAAACGGTTTGATTAAGGTAAAATCAAACTATTTAATATTGCTTTGTTACAAAAACTAATTGCTAATGTGTTTTAACATATTTTGTAAATATTATTAAGGCCAACAATACTTTTGAGTTTGCATAAAATAAGGAATACAAGTTATGAAAATTAATTATAAGTATTGTTGGCCTTAATATAATTTTACAATTTGTAAATATCAGAAATGTTAAAACTAGTCAGCAATTAGTATTTTTTAACAACGCATAGTATAAGTAGAAACAAAAATATTTTTTTTTTTCGATATGTTCTTCTCTCCTTTTAATCAAGTCTCCAAAATGGTACCGTAATCTTGTTTTAAATACAACGTGATTAAGAATATTATACCTCTTTGTAACAGGATACCGGTAAACTGAATTCCTACATTGACCACGCCCTGAAGCCCATGGTACTCGCTCTGAAGGACATGCCGTCTCTCGGGGGCTGGGATCTGATGAATGAGCCGGAGGGAGAACTCATCCCCGACCTGACCAGCACTGACCCCTGCTTCGACACCCGCCATCTCCACAACTCAGGGGCGGGGTGGGCAGGCAAACTTTACACGCCACAGGAACTGCTGAGGTAAAAGTTTCACTGTTTACTGTTTTAAGAGGGCTGGATGGTCGTGGCCATTTTAAGACTATATTAATCTCCATAAAAATTTAAGTTTTAATGATTGTTTATAGCTAAACTAATTATATCTAAAAATCTAAGTAAGATCTGGTTATTTTGTTGACCACCCAGCCTCCTTAAACATGCTATGGAGATGTCATTAAGGGTCGAAATAGGAACTTCTTATGAAGATGTCATTAAGGGTCGAAATATGAACTTCTTATGGAGATGCCATAAAGGACCGAGGAGTTAAAAGAGGGTTCAGATTTAAATCATCTGATTGGTACTCTCGGTCTCCATAAATGAGGACTGTTTAACTTGGTAACTGATAATTGGATTAGTAAATTGCACTGATCATATCAAGCGTTCCAGTGAAGGCGGTTCAGCAATGTCCTTAAAATTTAAGACAGTAAAACATTTTGTTTTCGGTCTGTCTGTTCATATGGGTTTTTTTTTACCTATCCCTCCCTTTTGTATGTCTTCCCGCAAGTTCATGCGCAGACATATTTTTAAACTATATAGTTTATTGATAGAGACTGTAAATAAGGTCATGTAAATGTCAAAGTTAAAGGTTAAGTCTTGGAGGTCAAAAATCAAATTACCAGTTACCACTTTGTCACTATGATATGTTAAAAATAGATTCGAGGTCACTCATTTGGAAAGAACTTTGATTGAATCTACATGTATTTCATAGATTTTATACAAAGAATAATTTACTTTTAGAAGTTTAAGAATAATCATTCTTGGTCTTTATTGGCTACATAGAAGTTCAGGCACAACAGTGTAATATACTTAGTCTTTTCTTCAAGGTTCTTCAACTGGCAAGCCGCAGCTATTAAAGAGGTTGATCCCCATGCTTTAGTTACAGTGGGAGCTTGGAACGGAAAGGTCAACACGGATAACTTTGGTTTCCATAACATGTACAAAGACAGCTGCCTTGTTAAGGCAGGAGGAAAGGCACTTGTAAGTTGTAATAAAAACCCTTAATGCTGTATACAAAGGAAATTGTGCTGCATCATGTAAATTTTTTTCAGATCTGATCCGATTTTCTTATCTAATATATTTTCGATAATGCATGAAATCAACGAACTTTTAACACATTTTAGCAACTGGTGAATTCATAGTGGTTTTACTCTGACCAGTATTATGTGTACAGAAATTATAGATTAATTTAATTATGTATCATAACAAGAAATTTTACATGAAAGGGAAAGCATGCTCGTTAATTGATTTCTTTTACAAAGTAGACGTAAAAATTCAGAAAAAAGGAATGAATAAATCGATCATAACATTTTCCTTAAAAAAGACTTGTTAAAATATTTATTAGTCCTGTACTTTAACTGACCCCAAATATTTAAATGCAAATCATAGACTTTTGATAATATACCTGAAAAAAATTAACACAAACTCAATAAGCAATTGCAAAAAATAAATGAGTATTTTCTATCCAAAAGAGATCTCAAATTCACAAGTTTTGTGTTTGGAAGATGGCGAGTAACAATTTACCGAAACCAGCCCCTTTTTGAGAAGTTTTTACTGCTAGGCCCACCACTAACATATGCTTGTCTCTCTTTTTTCAGGGCACTTTCTCTTTTTATCAGATTCACTCTTACGCCTTTAATGGACATTTCGGAACCGAATCTCCCTTTATGGTAATTCATTTTTACAGAATATGTGATTGTGTTCAGAGTATTCAACGATTGTAATTAGATGGTCGTTAATTAAATCTATCAGCATAGAATCTCAGCATCGTTATTGTCATCGTCATCATTTTTCTTTGACAAAAACTGGTACAAACATTTATTACAAGTATTTCATTGGTAATATTTCATTGGTTCACGTAGGCCGTTCCAATTTGATTGTTTTTAACTTCTAGCACAACTTTGGCGCCTTTGGTCTCCACAAGCCGTTGGTTATCGGAGAGTTCCGGGAGAAGAGTGGCGCCGGAATGACCATCAATCAGCTGTATGACCACGCTTACAATGGCGGATATGCCGGCGGGTGGGGCTGGTCAGAGACAGACGGGAACATGGATAACATGCTGCGGGGTCTGAACCACATCAGGAACTACCACAGCGGGGCCCACGGCACCATCCACGTACAGATACATTAAAACGGGGCCTTAAACTACGTCATTGATATTTTTTAATGTTTATATAAATTTATATTAAAAGTTTTTCATCGGTTTGGCTATTTCTAATCATTAACTGTTTAGTTGATTCATGTAAGGTTCATTTAAATGCCGGTTTATACCGTAAAGCAAAATATTTCAATGCTTACTTTTGTAGTTCATGCTGGTATGAATGTATCAAGCATTGCCCAAAAAAAATTCATAACCCGCGTTATCGAGTTATTTAAATTTCAGCAATGAACGCTACCTTCATAGCCTGTATGACCGAAGCATTTCATTGTACAATGTCTCTAAACAACATTTATTTGTCTCTTGATCTTTCTTCAATTATCCATACAAAGTAAGTAAAATTATTGTTATTGACGATCAGTTCAACAGCCAATACTTTCGAATATGGATTATATTTTAAAACTTATTTGGATGTTTGACATCATTCCATCATGTAGGCCATGCTATTAATTTGCTGTCAAATAAAACTTGCGTGGGATTTCTTTTGCTTTTCTTCTTCTTCCTTTAATTTCCATGCCACCATGCATCTGGTGTATTGTCGCGAATGACTATTTACACAAGCCCATGAGGAAACAGCTCTCCGTCAATCTATTTACAGTTCATAAAAGCCTTTGTGGCACTATATACAATTAAAACTGAGTGATTTCAGTCATTCTGATGCATCTGATGCTGCCCTTGTATCCCTCCAGACTAGAGGCGTTGACAGCATTAGATATTAAGTTGTTCCATAGTCTTTTTGCTGATTGAAAGAAGGACTGTTGGTGACCCTGAATCCTTGAGTAAGGAATCAGGAACCTGATGTTATACGTGTTGTTAAATTAACTCCCCTGGGTACAAGGTAAGTTTGTGATGGTATCTCAATAATAAGGTAAAGCATGGTGACCTTTGCTTTCCGTCTGCTCTCTTGTAGGGTTGACCAATGTAGTTCTTCGAGCATCTTGGTTACATTGCTGATTGTTATATAATTCCCAGTAACGAAGCGTGCTGATCTCCTTTGTACCATGTCTACTTCATGTTTTTCTGTGTTACTGGGTCCCATATGATAGAAGCATGCTCCACTATTGGCCGTACAAAGGTAGTGTAGCACAGCGCCTTCATGATACTAGAGCATGCTTTAATGTTACGCCTGAGAAAAGCATTGATGTTATTTTCTTTCTTCGTAACTGTTCCTGTATGCCGATTCTATGACAAGTTGCTGCTGATGTTAAGGCATAGGTATTTTGCACAGACTTTACTGTGGCCAAGTTCTTTCCATGGATTGTGTAGTTTCTGATTATACGTTTTCTTTTGTTGGTCACACGCAGCACTTCACACTCATCTGGGTTGAATAACATTAACCATTCATCCTCCCATAATTGCAGTCTGTCAAGGTCTTGTTGGATGTGATTGGTATCTTCTTCTTTACTGATCTTTCTGTAACGTAGACAGTCATCAGCGAAAAGTCGGGCTGTAGATGATACCCTCTCTGGTAGCTCATTAACGTATAATAGGAAGAGAAGCGGGCCCAACACCGTTACCTGATGTTACATCTGCTTTCTTGATGTCTTCCCCTCGAGAATTAACAGTAAGTCGAAACACGATACTGTGCCACTGTGTTAACCTACTTTTTGTTAAGACAAGTCTGGTGTACTATATCATTTGGAAAGAAGGTAACTCGATAAAAATTGATATAACTAAAGGTATTGTGAGCAAGCTCACAAATTATACTCCCCGCTAAGAAAATATAATAACTCAAGATTTTCTCCATTGAAAAGTAATGGATGCACAATTTTTCTTCCAGTGACATTGAACTTACACAAATTACCAAAGCTCAAGGTCAGAACATTTTTTCAAGTCCCAGGCAATCTTTGTTTCAGGTTTTCGCTTCTAATCATTCTTAATTACAAGATATGGCCTTGACAAGAATTTTGCACTTTTCCTTTCAGTGACCTTGAACTTGCCCATATGACCTTGGGTCAAAATCATGACGCTCCCTACTGTGTGAAGTAGGAATTTTTTTAAAATTTCTCCATAAGAAAGATAAGGACCAGACACGATTTATGCACTTTTCCTTCCAGTGACCTTGAATTGCCCATGACCCTTGGTCAAAATCATGACACACCCTAAAGTCATAAGCAATCTTTGTGTAAAGTAGGAACTTCCAATGTTTCTCCGTAAGAAATACATGGACCTGACACGATTGCACAGAAAGACTGACAGACGGACAAACGGACAAGGTGATTCCTATATAATACCCCCCCCCCCAAAAAAAAAAACACAACTTAGTTTGCGGGGGGGGGGGTATTATAAAATTGTGTATATTTAACCCTTTTCACGTTATATGAGTCAATAATACAGGATCAGAGTTCATCATAAAGCACGTGAAATAAGAAAATATTGAGATCGCCATTACCATTGATGTGACAAGAGGAACAAGGATATTTCGGTTTTTTGTCCTAAAGAGATGAAACATTTTACGTATTATTTATTCAAATTGAAGGGTAAAATATCAAAGAACACATCCGGAGGCTGAGGAAACACTATAATTTTAAATGTAAGCATCGATGTTATTAGTTTAGATAAAGTAAGATGTAATATTTTTATATCATTTAGACAATTCGAATAAAATGGCATAGTATATTTAGATAGTGTATTCATTTTAGCATCAAATTCCATTCGTTTGATGCCAAACCATGCTTGCGCAAGAGAGCGCAAGTGACAGTAGTCGTTTTCTTGGGAAGAGTTATTTCCCGCAAACACTCTCCAGTATAGCAGAGGAAATTCCAGCTAGTTAAAACAATAGCTTAAATTTTATGAAACGAGTAAATGAGAGCTTGATTATGAAGACTATATGGATGCATATTCCTGCATACTCCTAAAATTCATACAATTTAATATATTTGCTCGATAATTTAAGGAGTATAGATCCTAAAACAACTGAAAGTGACACCACTGCCATTGCCCATACCAGTGTCAATACCATCAGTATTGCCATTACACTATCATCATTGGTTTATCGGAGCCCAAATCACAATTTGCATTACAGTCACTCTTTAGTGATACAGATAAGGATATTGACACGCTAGTGATGTAACACAGCCACCATCAGATTATGAATTGATGCCTATGACGGTATTGTTTTATTGTTTGTTCTGTTTTTATGCTAATTTTAAAGAGATTGGAAAAAATGTTAATACTATAATTTATTTAAAACTTTTATTAATGCAAAACTTTAAATATCACTTAAGAGTTCATTTTTTTTATTTGTAGCTTAGTCCTATGTTTTGCAACACCGAAAAGAGAAGACGTTTAGACCAAGTATGTATTTAGTACCCATATTATGGAAACCTGCTAATTATTTGTTTTGTGCTAATATATTGTGCTTAATACATGAACATGCATTGATTAATATAAATTTATATGCATGCTAGCGTATATAGAACTTATGTATATGAAACATAATATTAGATCTCTAATATATAGCACGAGATGACTTTCTACTGAAAAGAGAAATTGCTTTAAAGAAATTAAAAAAATTAATTTTTGTTTCTTTCTAATAAATGTTTATTGTATATTTTGAAAAAAAAATCAATGTTAAATTCATCAGTCAGTAGAGACTCTCTCATTCATTTAACCTTTAATACATTAACGAATGCTTAATGCTTATGCTTATTCTTCATCTTTCATATGTCATTCATCAATTCATGTCAGGTCGATGAAACGACACAAACAGAACTGAATTGCATTAACAACCAGGGGTAAAGACTTTTCAGTCAATTCATAACTACTCGTGAAATTCTTTGTAGGGGACATTCCCTAATAACTGAGGATAACAAAAGGATGATGTAGACCCAAGTTTTGTCGAAACACATACACAGACAATGGAATCTGGTGAATTTTAATCTGCACTGCAGTCCAAACAGATGTTACAGAACTTTCCAACTCATTACTTTTCACGGAAAATTTATTGTCATAAACATATAACAGTGGAGAAAATTCGATAGAATCATTTAGTCAGACTTTACTAAGTCTAAATAAAAAAAGGAGATAACCAGTAATAATTTGATAGTAAAAATATCAGAAACAAATATTAAAACACTGTGTAGAATGACTGCAATCAAAATACAGATAGCATATGAACATTTGATAAAAAACGTACAAGACAAATACAAACTTTTTAAAAAGAAAGTAAACACAAGGGACTAGGAGAAAAAAAATAACAGAGTTTTTGGACACGAGCGTAATATTTCCAACACAAACTTTGCATTTACACAAACCAAAACAGTTGTCGCCATTAACACATAAAAGTTGTAGAGAGGTAATAGAAAAACGCTTAGCTAAAAGAAGACGGGGTTAGGGTTAGGGTATAGAGAAAATGCTCAACTAAAAGAAGACATTGACACCCTGCAAAAAGAAAAAGAAAAGTTAAGACTAAGCAGAACCACTTTATCCAAAGTTATCAAGTTTAGGAGAGAAATAAAAAAATAAAAGAAACTCAAAGTTCTAAACAAAAGGATACAACAAAAAATACAATTCTTCGTTCCATTCAACTACGAAACAAAAGACAGATGGGAAAAAATAACAAAACTTACAGATGGAAAACGATTGCTAAAGGAAAACAATCAAGACCTAAGAAAAAGGCTTTCAAGAAAGGACAATGAGACATGTACATTATCGCAAGACCTTGAAACTTCTAGGGCTGAAATAAATGATGCTTGTGAAGAAAGAGATTGGTTAGCAGAGATCACAGGTAGAGTAAAGGACACTATGTCATTCTTTGATGAACAAGAAAAAAATAAAGTGTGGAATTGTGAAATTGTATTTATTCTTTACTTCAGTTATATATGAGCTCAAAGGTTTGTTCTCAATTAATTGAGATCGTACTATGCCTTGTAAACATTAAAGCCAACAAACTACCATCAGATTTCACTGTTCAAAACATGAACATTGAACGACTGGTGTTTGCACTAAAAAACAAAGCGAAAGTCTTCCTAACAGAGGAAACTTCACCATATACACAGATGAGACCACGAAATATGGAACAAAGTTTGGTGGATACGATTTCTTCGACAGTGAGGACCGAATGTATGAATTAGGTTTGCGCCAGCTAGTGACAAAATCTGGAAGAGACACACTTGCAGTGTTTCAGAATATACTCCGAGATATAGATGATAGATCTGAAAAGACTGATCTTGGATCAAAGAAGATTTTGCTAAAAATTACAGCAACAATGAGTTACAGAACAAGTACAGATCAGAAATTTAATGAATTGCTGGGGAAATTTTGGGCAGATGTGCTCCCAGAGTTGATGACAAATTGGAATGAGCTTTCCGATGAGGACCAACGCGCAGCTAGCTCATTGCTGAAATTCTTTTGGTGGTTTACATAACCTAGTTTACTTTGCAGAAGCTTGTAATATCTCTTTAGCAGAAGCAGAAAAAGATTTTTTTTAAAAAAAACCCTTAAATATTCGACAAATCATTCTTACAACTCAAAGAAGCAGGTCTTATTAGAACAGCGTGTAAAGCTCTTTCCAGGGGCGGTGATGAAAAATCTGGCAGATTTAGAGATTTCTCAAATTTCGTACATGAATTTTTAAGACAGAATTCCTTACAGACATACTTCCTGCAACCAACCATGGATTTTTATTTGAATCATCTGGAGTTTCAGGAGGGAAAGAAGACAATAAACTCTTGAGGGCAGTTCTACATGATATTTCTGTCCCGTAATATGTAGCGGGAGCTAAAGCATTAGGGCTAATCAGCAGAAACCTAACTGGTCCTCTCTGGAGCCTTCTGGAAAATAAATTAATTCATATCTTAGAAATGAATGAAAATTACTTACAATTAGTGAACTTTTTTTGGGATCCATCTCAAGGCAAAGAGGCTGTATTGAAAGATGATCCAGTTGTTTTTGGAACAGAACTATAGTCAAGAGAGATGCTATTTACGATAGTTTAATTCAGCTTTGGGACCATGATGAGAAAGTGGTGTTGTATTTAAGCATTCTTCTGCCTGTTAATTGAGAGGTGGCAAAGAGGTTTTTTAAAGGCCATCTTCCTGGTGGATGTTGGGAAAATGTTACAGAAGATATGAAAGACAGGTCAAGAAGGACAAGTAAGCATAACAAGTTTGCAGAAACTGTCTTTGGATACCTAGAACAGCTAATGAGAAAAATCCCAATGTCTATTCTTGCGTCAGAGGCTTACATCATGTTTACATCTAATAAAATAAAACAATGGTTAGATGCCAAATCAGAAGAGGAAAAAAAATACCTGGTGGAAGATGTAATGAAAAATGTTCCAAATATCAGGGAAAGCGTTTAGAGAGAAAAGAGAAGGAATTCGGAGAACACAAAGTGAAGCCCTTAATGAGAAAATGAAGAAAGAAGAGCAGAATGAGACAGAGTTTAAAAAAAAATAATCTTTATTGGATTATGGCAGACTAGAAAGGATAAGATAGAGCTCTTGCTTGTATACAATTAGTGACTGAAAAGAAGGAAGCATTAATGGTCCAACTTAACTTTTGACGTTATGTTTTGCTAAAAAAAAACACCCAAAAAGGGGGGTTTGAAAATGTTCATAATTTTTCATTCAAGGAAAATGGAAAAATTAAACAATATAGCATATAACAATATTAAAATTTATTTTATTATATTCAGCAAAATTAAAAAAAAATTGGTTAGTCATGCTTTTACCATTCAAGTTAAAGAATCAGATCAAAAGCACATTCCCATTCTTGTTGAAAAACATGTTCAACACAAGTTTGTTGATCCGAGTGCTTGTGAAAAGTGGTGGAGGGGTAAAGTTGTTTCCCAAGTGAGTCAGTATTTGAGATTAATAAAGGGGGTGTTGTTGTTGCTACTTAAAGCCATAAAATGTGTTCTTATATATATATATATATATATATATATATATATATATATATATATGCATGACATATATACTAACAGCATAGAAATAGAAGAGTAATAAGAAATTAACATATATTTTGTGCATTTATGTTTCCTGTGTGTGACATTCTTTCACCTTCCGTTTCCTATTCCTTAATACATACATGTATATAGCCAACATATGTAATTATCTCATGAGAACCATCTTAAGAATTTATAAACTTAATTTTTTACTTAATAATTTTATTTAACTTAATTTTCTAAACTACGTTTGTATCTCCAGATGTTCCAGGTTACCCTTCGTGGTATAACATTGTATACGATGGGGATGTTGCTGTGTTTACCTACCAATTACTAGAGGACTGGAAGAAGGGAACCTTGAAAAGAAATGTTTTGAAAGAATAAAATTGTGTTAAATGGATATGTTTTGTTCTAGAATTGACTTACATATAATCTTTGCACTGTTCTACGACTCTCCTTAGTGTATGTCCAATTATTCATTTTTGGATTCATTAAAGGCGTCTTTAATGTGGCACATTTTTTTAACCACTCAAGCCATTTTGAAAAACTTTTCACCATTGACCTGCATTTAAAATGACCATTGTAATGATACCAAACATGTAATACTCATATTTATTAATATTAAAAAAAAACCCACCTGTTTTCAATACTAGAATGCCCTGCTGAGTGCGACCATTCAGAAAGCTAGCTATCCACTCCAATGTGCTACCTCTAATACCATAATAATGATAGTTGCTGAGAAGCCGTTGCTGGGGCACCATGTCAAATGTTTCCCTTGTCAAATTGTTTAAGACAATAAAAAAAATCAAATAACTTGCGAAACAACACAGTTCCAAAGAATCAAAAATATTGAATTGACAATTATGTCAATGTAAAATATCCAATTTACAATCAAAATTTTAGACAAAAACCTAATAATGGGTGAAAGGATCTTTATCGTGCCAGCGCCTACCATAACACCCGGACTCTGAAAAACCAGTGTCTTGAAGGTAAGGTAGCTTCTTTTATTTTTGTAAAGAATCACTTTATTGTGTGATAGTTTATACACCTAAATATTTTATCACATAATATAATTAGTTGTGATAAATCCCCTTCATCTATATTCGCTAGAAAGTCGGACACGCATTTGGTATCAGTTAGGACGTTAGGGATCAGGCAAAATTTATTACAATGATGGGACCGTTACAAACAGGCATGGGACAATGACTTTTTTCATAAATAAGGCATGGGACAAAAACTTTTTTTAGTATTAAGTACCCATGGGACGAACACTTTTTAAAATTAGTTACAGTTCTCAACTCAAGAAAAACATTTATTATTTTTAAACATTTTATTTAAAAAAAAAAATCTTCAAAAAATTTTTAAAAAATAAAAATATTTTTAATAAAAATTCTAGAGCATCATCTCTTAAACAACCAGAATCAATCATGTATTTTAAACATGAACGGTATCTCATATTTAATCCATTCAAAAAACTTTCATCAATGTTTGAAATATCTGTGATTTTGAAGACTCCTTGAGCAGGTGTTATTGCAATTCCTAAAGGCTCTCCTCTGAAATCCCTGAAAAGCTGCACACACCTGTTTGCTTGTGCTGTCTGTGCCTTCTTTTTGATCTTCCATTTGTTTTCTCTCCTCTTAGACCTGATTTTCACTTCTTTTTTGTTTTTTGTTTACAACTTTTGCAACAATATCTTCGGCATGATGTAGTGTATCGATGTTGATTTACCTCCCCTGTGATCATATCCGTGGGACAGTAACTTTTTTTTTATGCCTAAAGGCATGGGACACATATTTTTCAATGTGAAAGCCATGGGACATGTCAACTTTTTTAATGAATATTTTTTTTGTACCGGTCCCATCATTGTGATAAATTTGGCCTGGTCCCTTATAGATACCAGTATTTCCAGCATAATTTTATTGATGCACATCTGTACACATCAATGATTCAAAATTAAATTAAAATTATACTCAGGGATGCTTGATTTCATAATAATATAAATAACATCATTATTAAAGTTTCGGTCATGGTTTAAATGCTGCAGAAAAGCATGTAGGAACAGAGCAGTTGGGATCATCCCCCAAAAGCCCCAAGCGGATTTGAACTAGTGATCTACGGTTTACAAGCCCGATGGTTTAACAACTGAGCTATGATTATATTCAACTATATCGATTAATACAACCAATTTAACAAAACATTTAAATAGCCATCTTGTAACCTAATGTCTTAAAAAGTATAAGCCCTGATGTAGTGAGCTACCATAATACCCCAAACTACCTTTGTTTAGTCTTTGTTGGTCTTTCTATATCGCTTCTTTTGAACATTACATCGCTATGCACGTAAGGTAAAATATATAAAAGGACCCTTATTCATGTAAGTAATATAAAGATAGATATATCCAAGTGTTACCGTTTTTTAGACAGCGTGGAACTTTTGTCACATATAAAATATGTGCATCTATTTCTTTCGACCACAGTTTATTTATCAACAATTTGTGAGTACTCAATAGTCTTTGACCTTCATTAAAATTTGACTTTCTTTGGATCCGTCATGATCACTTAACTTTCACCTTGACAAAGAACGATAAATGCATTCAATAATAACAGTGACTTTGTTCCCACCTAAAGATATAACAAAAATAACTTCATCTAACTCATATGGAAAAAGATGGACCTGGAAAGGCATTTAGAACTTTAAAAAGACCTACCTGCGGTTTTCTTGAGAGTATTTAAGTATTTTGTGTGTCTTGCTTCTGATCTGCAATACGGTTTTCAACTAATTTTGCATTATTTTCCGTTTCCTTGTCCTTTTCTCCTTTTTTCGGTTGAATGTTCTAGCTTTTCATTGAACGTCTGTATTTTTTCAAATAATGGCTTTCCCCGCAATTATTGTACTAAGATTTCTTCTTGGCTTTTCCGGATTTTTTACGGCTATAAGACATTCTCCCCGACCCATGTTGAGAAAGCTTTCCACAGTAACTTTCTTATTCATTGTAATACCGGTAGCATTTGTTGATTATTGCTGGTGTCCGCCTTGCCTAGCTTTGTATAGAAGAGATGGTAGAGTCATTGATTGATGACAAAGTCAGTGGATAAATACCAGTTTTCTTGAAAGCTGATCCTAAATTCTAAGACTTGTGTCGTATATTTTGGTTACAAGCCTGCACCCGTCGTACCTTGTAACTAAACGACCGACAATTTGGCGCATTATTTTATTAGCTTCCTGCTAATACAGAGTCTCAAAAGGTCCAAAACATCCAACGTCCATCGGTTGTAAAAGATGACTGGTATGAGGAGGCAGAACCAAAAGAGTTTTTTTTTGGGGGGGGGGGGGGGTACGAGCACACCGGATTGATGAAAGAGAGAGATGGATTTTATAACCATCGTACAAAAGCAGAATTAGCTGTTCGGGTATTTGCTGAAATGATTCTCTAGCCATTTAAAATTTCAATGTTGAGTAACTTGTATCACTCATGGTTCCATCGCAGTCAGTGGTGGCTCCATGCATCTAATAATTCAGGTAACAAACATTTACCTAAAAACACCAGAAATGGAGGAATATTGGATCCATAGTATGTCCACCTAACAATTGGGATCTTTTAGACCACACAACGTTTGATGTCACTCCTTTTGCTGCGACAATGTTTGGAGGTTTTGTTCTATCTAGTCAGTATTTTTCTTCGAACACTATTTTGTTATTAACACTAAATTTAAGTTGATGCTTATCTCCAAGTCTACGCCCGTCATTGATGTTTTTTAGATCTTCAAAGTACCTAGTTATACACTCCGGAGATTCGGCTTTAGCTCATAGTATTGACAACCCGGATGGTTTAACAGCATGAAGTTCGGTCCGTTATAATACTACTTCATTTTGGTCATCACTCTTTTTTGTTTAGAAAGCATTTACCAAGACATTTTAGGATAGATGCACCTATCGACCACAGTGACATTGTCACCACCTAACGATATTGTCTCACCTGACTCTTCTGGCAAATCAAAAGATGGGCCTGAAAAGGCATTTAGAACTTTAAAAGTACATAGCGGCGGTGTTCCTATGAGTATTTGATGTGCCTTGCTTTTGCTCTCTGCCCTGCAATTTGGTTTTCAGCTATTTTGTATACCCCTTTTCCTTCGGTTAAATGTTCTGGCTTTTCAGAATACGTCTGATTTTTTTTTTCAAATACATCTTGTTCTCTTATGGCTCTCCCCGCAATTATTGAACTATAATTCTTCTTGATTTCTTCCCATTTCCCACAGCTAATAGAACTTCTCGCCAATGCTTGTTAAAAAAGTTTTCAGCAGTTACTTTCTTATCAATGTAATAGCTGTTGTTGAATTATTGCTGATGTCCGCCTTGCCTAGCTTTTCATTTTATTGATTGATTGATAACGTTTAAGTCAGTGGATAAATTTCAGTTTTTCTGAAGACTGATCTTAAATTGTGCGGACTAAGAGCCGTGTCGTATACTTTGGTTACAAGCCTGCACACGTCATACCTTGATGCTAAACGACCAATAATTTATTAGCGTTCTGCTGATACAGGGTCTCAAAAGGTTCAAAACATCCAACGCCCATCGGTTGATATAGATGACTGGTGTGAGGAGGCAAGACGAAAATAATTATGGGGGATTTTTTTTACGAGCTTACTGGATTGATGAAAGAGAGGTATGACTTTTATATGATGATCGTACAAAAGCAGAACTAGCTGTTCAAGGTTCCCATGATGGACTTATATGCTGAAATTATCCTTGATATAACTATTTCAAATTTCCTTGTTAGAGTAAACTGTGTTACTCATGATTTAGTGTTGGCACCATATTATATTTCAGGTAACAAACGTTTGCCTGAAAACGTCAGAAATGGAGGAATAGTGGATTCCACAGAAATTCCACATCCCAAAACGGTGATGGTATGGGATCTTTTAGACGTTACAACTTATGATATCACCCCTTTGCTCCATCAATGTTTGGAGTTTTGGGTCTATTTTTATCCCTTTTCATCTACAGTAAATAAAAGTTTATATTTATCCCCAAGTTCATGCCTGTCAATGATTGTTTTTAGATTTTCAAAGCACCTACTTTATACACTTTGGAGTTGCGGCCTTTGCTCGTAGTTCATAAAACTCTGGTGTTTAACAGCATGAAGTTCAGGCCATCCCCTCAGAAAGTTATAATACAAGTTTATTATGGTCAACATTTTTTTTTTTGGTTTGGACTTTGGAAAGTATTACCCTAAGCTTCTGGACTATAGTCCCTTTGGAGGGAAAATATCTGCAAGGAAGAAGCAATGAAGCAATAGGAACACATTACTAAAGCAAAGAAAACTTTCCATAATTTATTATAAGGGAGCTATAATGTGTTTCCTGGGTTGTTTTTTTTTTCAAGGGGGAAAATTAGTCAAAAATTGTTTATCTATTTAAGATAACTCTTAGCTTTTTTACAGACGAAAAGTTGCTAGTTCCAGGCTTAAAAGATGGGGGTTTTAGGGTTGAATTTTTGCTTTAAGAGAAAAAAACGTAGTTTGAGTAGATGAAACAAAATTAGAGTCTTACCTTTCTACAATGCATAGTATTCTCTATTTTTTCGGTTTTATTCTCATTACTACTGATGTGATTTTGGAAGAATCGTTCTTAAATATGACGTCACAGTTTCCGAATGATTGTTAAAAATAGAAGCCTATTTAAATTAGGATAATATTGAAAAAAGGTAACGGCACAGTACATGGACATTCATTATCTTGTAATAACTTGATCCCGACCCTCAGTCCCCCCCCCCCCCCCCCCCAAAAAAAAAAATAATAAAAATACTTCAGTATTTCTATGACGGCATAGATTTCGAACTGAACTTACAGCACTGATTTCATTAATATGACTATAAAGGAAAATACATAACTGGGAGGATCGAAATTATTCGATAGACAATTTATATTGTGATATATCTTGGGACCTATACGATAAGAATTGCTGTAGAAGTTTCAAAATGAACTACACAATATTAAATCATGTATTTAAATAAATATATATTTCTTGGATAAATTTGTTTTTCGTGTTTGAAAGTATGACGTTCTGAAAAATACGGGTCTAGCTGTCATATTTTTATGAGCATATTAGGTGAAAGAAGCTAACAATATTTAAACAATAAAATGCTTTCTTTGGTGCTTCATGCGGGTAGCTAGCATTGCAAAACAAATAAATAACCCGGATTATGTAAAAAAAATAAATAAATTATGCAATGCTAGCTACATAGCTAGGTTCATGACCTGAATGAAGCACCAAAGAAAGCATTTATACGTCTTTTAGTCGTTGAATCAATTATCGATAAAAAGTGAGTAAAAGTACACAAATTATTATTCTTGTCGATTAGAACGTTACACATAAGGAACAGCCAGTTTTCCATGTTTGTGAATGTTACCATGGAAACTGAAACTACTTGAAAGCCTGAGTTCAGTCTGTGCAAGTCCGTGGAGTTTGTGCTGTCAGTGTAGCGCAAAGTCAAGCGCATAAGTACAAAAAAGACATCAATTAACAGTAAAAATTATTTATTATAGCTTCTATAATTAAAGTTGTCATTTAAACGTTTGCATCTAAATTAAAGCAGTTTAGGATGCGTATATTGAGCGTTTCACTGGATCGCATAGATGCATGCATGAATTACAATCGATTTTCGTAAGACATTGAGGGGAAAAAAATCTTTGTGGATGTAAACATATAAAAATCGGAGTTATCTTTCTTATACCACTGATTATCAGTCAAGTAAGGTTAACCCCCATGGTATCGATACTTGCATACTAATTCTAACTCTAAATAACAGTGAGTTCTTGTCCTCAAAGGTTTCCGGTTATTTTCACTCCCAAAGTTCATGTGCATACAATGTAAAATGGTTTGCTATCAATATCTTCTGTAATTAGCAAAATTTTTATAGAAGTATTATACAAGTATTATACGACTGTGTTTATCCTCGTAACGCCAAAAAACAACGTTCCACAACTGACAAAGTCGTTAGCATCACGATCACACGCAAAAGAGCTCCCTTGAATTTTGATCGTTTTGTTTCATGACCAAAAAAGTAAGGTTTAAAGTGCATCTGATTTTAATTAAAGCTCAGTCAGAAACATATAATTTCACATCAAGGTAATATGAATTTCAAAAAATAAGTACCAACTAAATATCCGTGTGCTATTCAGTATAATTTCTTTATAAGCAAAACTAGCAACGAAATAGTTACATTAATTTTTAAGGTTGCAAAGAAATGTTATTGGACGATTCTGTTGAAAGCGCGCTGTTTGTCTGAAGGCATTGGAACTTATTAAAATTGATGCATTGTATAGATTAACAATGTTGTACATAATTTCTAATAAATACCTTTGACGATATGCAAAATAAAACATTAACGTAAATAATCCAATTTATGTATGTAAGATCATTATACAAATACTCAATATGTGTCCCGATGTTAAATATTTTTAAATTTCTTATTTTTTTATTTCTGTATTTCATACTAAATTTCATATTTTCTAAGTTCATCTTTAATTTTATGTATTGCTCACTTAACTCTAAACAAATTTTGATTTTTAAGTACTATATTAGATGCATCTCTAAATTCTGGTTACACGTGTTCTTATTTTTAAAAATATTAATCTCTTTTTTTCAAAAATGCAACAATTTCATAAAAAGAAACACCCGAAATATCCGTGATCAGAATTTATAATAAATTTATAATTGACAGTATCGTGAAGAATGAAAGTAGTTATTTGTGCTTTTAAAAGTTCGAAATGGTACATCTTTCTCAAGAATATACCGGTGTGAAATCAAGACTATCAATGCTGTATCAGTTCTCCTAACTTCATTTGTCGAGGATTTTTATTTTGGACTTATCTTCCCCAATACAACTTCCTAAACACTAGCCATTGCTAAAACTTTAGATAACGACCGCAGGGCTTTAAAATCAAATGTCTTTTATCGGGGTGATTAAGAAGTTTGAGCTTGGTCCTCATTTTAAGAATTACAGAGCATTTATACAAAATTGGATTTTAAAAACAGTTACAATGAGAGATGGAATAAAATCGTTTAGAACAGTTGCAAATAAAAAAAAATACTTAAATTCATTTATTTGTGCAAAAACCGTGAGCTCAGAAGAGCTGTGGATGTTATATATCTTAATTCCCAAAACAAAACAGAAATTTCCCCCTGATTTATGTTTCAATTCATATATCGGTATCAAATTCACGATGGTCAAACTATGTGACCTCAAATGTTTTATACCATATGCATTACAGACCAGTATTATCTTTCCTAAACTAAACATAAAACAAATACCGAACGCAAAAAGTTATTTTCTCCAAGCTACACATGTAATTAAAATGTGAGGATTCAATGGAGGTTTCTTGAGCAATTTTTTTTTTTTTTTTTTGGACAAAATATGGACAATTTTGAAAACAATGATGGAATATGGTTTTGGAAGCGAGGATATTATTCCTATTAAAAAATACGAATAATACAGTTATATCCCTAAATGATAACTGGATGTTAGAAGAGATCTAAAGTCCTGATTTTTAAAAAAAAAAATTTGGGGGGGGGGGGGTTGAACTTTGGAAAAACAATCCGCACAAATTGGTTTGGCCTAACTATACTTACTAGAACGAGACATCGATTGGATAGCAGTCCCGTGTCACGTGGTCTGCGCTGGCTGTTTGTTCTTCATGCAAGCGCTCAATCTGGGCGCAGATTGTCTTCTACAGAAATTGAATTCATTTCTAAGATTCTATTGTTGGCCGAGCCTACTACGAGAGAAGAGTAAACACCCGGGTGCAAAATTTCTCTCCTTGGCCGTGTATACTCTCCTAATTACACAAATAGAACACAAAGAACGATACGATCTGTACTCAATTACGTATTGAATTTCCGAAACAAAATGAAGCTTTTCCTTTTATTTTCTCACACTTAATGCAAAATTCTTTTCAACCCCTCCATTTAAAACACGTTTCATCTCTATGGGCTTGATTGGGGATAAATGGTTTTTATTACAAAAAGTATACTTTATTGATACTTTTTCGACAAATATCCGTTTAAATAACTGTCAGGAGACTATAACGGTACTCTACTGCAAGAATAGCCCGTCTGTCCATTATCTTGTATAGAGACCTTGGTAGCAATTTTGAGTGCACACACACGTGGAATCTTTTTGCATTGCAAATATTCACGAATTTTACATTTAAAAAGTAAACTATGTATGGAAATTAGGAGAATAAATGCAATTTGTTACTCTCAGAGTACAATAGATTCATCAACCAGAATAGAGTTTAAAACATGTCGGAAAGGAAATTAGCTAATATATCGCTTTGTCTTTAAAATCAATTCAGAATTTATAACTTTTTTTTAAAAGCGAACAACTTTTTTGAATGGGTAGTTTTTTTCTGTCAAAGTTTGGTATTTAATTTTTTTAACGAATCTGACATATGCCACGTAGAGGTTATTGGTCATACTACCCCCCAAAAAAACCCAACAACCCCGGACCTCACACCCCATGGGGCTGGGGCTGTAATTTTTGTTCTGAACAGCCCAGACTAGGGTCAGTATTAATACATGTGTGTCTGAGAGAGATAAGAAATAAATATGCTCTAATTACTGATAGCAATCACACAAATAAAGAATATCTTTCTTCATTTGGGCCTGATCCCCCGTAGGTTAATTTGACCAGTATAAGTAAACCCTACTAGTCTCGGAGACAGATTTCATACTTGACTTGACATATCAAGTACCAGCTCAATCTGAATTTTTTTCTGTGTAAATCTTTTTGTGCGATTGTGTTTTACCTTAAAATGCATGTTTGCTTGTTCTGAAAGGACAGTTTAATTAAGGCCGTCTTAACAAAAACGCTGTCTCGCACACGGCGACTTTCCTAAGCCCAGCTGTCTTCAAGTTCCCGGATTAAATCGAATTACTCGCCGGATCAAATGGGAAATTACGTGTTGAATATACCTAGGTATATACATGTATGTTAGTATAACACACATACCTGGAAACGAAATAAAAATTATAATCTTCGAAACATTTTTTTAAAGTTTGACTATCATCTAAGGCTTCTATCGTAGAAGCCCGTATAGTGATATTACATCAGATGTTGGGATAATCATAATAACTTGGTAAATTAATCTAATTAATATTTTAAATCCATTAATTTAGAACCTAAAACGAAAATCACAGTACATACCGGTATATATACTGAAAACGCTATCTTAAATGTCATCCAAAAGCAACCTTTGCGTCCATCCGGTAAAAACGTATATTGACAAGGATATGTGTAGTATCTAAGTTGGCTATGTCTTCTCTCATTGAACCAGATGAAGAAGTCGTTTAACAGAAAAAGATGGGTTTTGTATTAACTTTGTTATGAAAATAATATATATTTGAACTCTAGCAGGTCTCAGTAATGTGTATTACGATACGTTGTGCGCGGATCTAGAGGAGGGGGTGTCAAGGGGGTCGGACCCCGCTTAAAAAATTCATTTAGAAAGGTTACCGAAAAGAAAAGGGCGTTGGTACCCCCCCCCCTTTTTAGGAAAACAAAATACACCGTCGGACCCCCCACCCCAACCCTGGAAAATAATTCTGGATCCGCGTATGTACCTTAACTGACTATCCACATCATTTTATTCATTGTAAAAAAAAAATTTGGTGAAATATGAGATAAATGAAATATTATATTAAATAAAACGATTGACTGTTTTGCCTGTTAAAAAGTTATAAAGAGCTCAAATTCCATATGATGGTTTACAAGTACTTGTTCATGTTTTGCTTCTTAATGGGAGATGGTATATGCACCTTAGAGATATGCTCAAAGCCATGGGATCAGCAAATAGACTAGTTGATGAAAAATAAAGCATAAAATAGTGCCTTATGGTTTATTTTGGGTGGGTTTAGTTAAATATAAACGTTAATGTTGCAGGCAAGTTTCAGCAAGCTGAGTGGGAATTTTTTTTTATTCATTTCGTTTAATATGCAATGATAAGAAGGCAGTTAAAACGTCCCCTTACAAAACCCCTTCACCTAAGTTGAGTAAATCGACTTCCTGACGGAACTTTCAACAATGGCGGCACAACAATGGCGGCTTGTAAAGCAGGGATCAGTCTTTGAATACCAGTGTCCTCGAGCTCAAAGGCTGTACCTGTAAAAAAGTACGTTTTAACACGTGCGGGGGTTTGAAATTGACTGGGTGGAGACGATGCATTGTTTACTGATAAAGACCCCAAAAATGGGCGTGCCATCTCAACGGTATTTGTACAGCATGTTCCATTTGGCTTTCAAGTATCTTTACTGGTGTAAAAAGTTTTCCCAAATACTTTCACTAAATATTACTGTAATTTTACTTAATATAGGTTTTCTAATAGAGAAAGAGAGATGAAATACCTAAACAAATGTTTTTGTGTATATTTATACATGTAATTTATTGTCAGTTTGATATATTGTAAAGTAACGCAAAATTGGCTGATAAATTTTGTATTTTATTTTGATCATATAATTGTTAAATAGATAATAAAATAACTTTTATAATTTAAAAAAAAACTGCCACTTCAATCACAACCTACAAGTTTGAAGTAAAACCCAGTATCAATTACAGAAACAATGCAAAAATGAAAAATAATGAAAAAAAAAATAACATCAATATCAACACAAAAAAGGTTCACATTACATTCCATAGTGGAACTGTGCATCTGCACATCTACTTATTATTAAGAATGAACAGTAATCCTGACGGAGAAGTTAATTCCGGATTATGGCGGGTGACTAACTCTAATGGTATCTTGGCGATCTTGACATCAAGTGTTTGGAATTGGCTTTTTTCCACTGGTCGAGTTACATATATGTTATTTTGGTCGTTTTTGACACTTTGAATGAAGCTGGCTCAACATTCTCTGGACTCTAAGTCCAGAGCCCACTCGTGACATAGACTTATATAAATTCATTGACTAAAGCAACCAGAGGTAAATATATTCATTTCTAGAAGTCCTCTTGAGACTTTGAAAAAACAGCTTGGCCATTGTTCAACTTTTACCTATGACACTAATCTATATGGGCAAGAAAATAGTAATTCTGTCGATGTGACAGGTGAGAGGGTAGTGTTTTACCGTAACCGATTAGCAATCTTACCAAAGCACGTGGCCAGGTGCGAAAGAAAAATTTAAATTCTTTGTTTTTCTTATTTCTTTGCGATGAATCTGTAATTTTTTATAACAACTTAAGGCGTTTATAACCCTATCAATGTTCAGAGCACAAAAGAAACTTATCTAAATAGGATTTCAGGAAGAACCCAAAACATTCATTGATCGAACGTTGGAAGTTAAAGAAAGCCAGAGGAAGTTCTCTTGTGGACCTGTTACGTGTTACAAAGTAAACTTATCATTAACAATCAATTACTACTCAGTATAGACCTGACTGATTCAAACGTCAATATTTGGTTTTCAACTTATTCCACGCCAATTAAACAATCGGGCACGAAGGTTCGGGTGTATACATGACGAATTTTGCTTCAAAATTATTTTTAAAAACTCCTGTTAATTTGGAAACACATCACTGTTTGTTTTGAAAACGATGTTTTCTGCAGTCGTTTATTTGGTAACGAGTTTTCAAACTTTGTTTCTTTGGTGTCAACATTATAGAGTTGTTATAAACATTTGTTTTTCATTAAAATTAATTGTGAGTTTTAAGTTTGATTTCTCCGTTACTAAAACAGGTGCTTTTTATTTGTTGAAACCTTTTTGACACCTTATAGTTGCCTTTAAAAAAGGTCAGGGTGCAATCGCTTTCTTGTTGTTTTTGTTGAAAGCGGTATTATTATCTATAATGTGTAAGTGGATTATATTGGATAATCAAAAAGTTAAGGATATGTAATGCTGGATCATTCTGTGAATTTTTGTCTACATTTCAAATTACACATGTAACTACTGGTATTTCCTGTGTATCTAGATTTGTGATTCTGGAGCTACAGGTCGTTGTGTATTGTCTTCCACTCAGCTCCAGTAGATTACTTACCTATTGATGGCACATTAGTATTAGCATTGTTATTCGTTTTAAGTACCCTCTAATACCCCACTTCTGAAGAGCTTTTCAAATGAAATCTCATTTGGGTAAGGGTTTGGATAAATTGATACAAAATGTTCATTTCAAGAGCATGAAGTGTGTTCTTTGATTCCACTTGGCGCCATCTCTACAGAATTTAAGTTGTAGTCCAGAACTTAACATTGAAAACATCAAGCAGCAAGTCGAGTAGACATATTTACCTAAAATCGAAAGTATTGGCAAGCGCTGTGAAAGCATAGGAAAGCATGGGTACTTATCGTACCGGGTCAAACAATGCATTAGGCGGTCGGGATCGGGGAACGCTTTCTCCACGTGCGGTGTAAATCTTTATAATGCTCAGCAGGTGTCGTAGTTTACAAAGACTAAATTAATGAAGTCGAATATAGGTATTTACTCAATTCTCAATAACCTAAAAAGTAAAATATTGTATGAAACTGAACCTTTGACAATAAGGAATTGTAGCAAAAATCTATCTATTTTCTTATCTGTATGCTTAGGTGTGTTGTTATTTCATTAATTGATGAAAGGGTTATTATTTAACACAAATCAATGATGTATAATGCCTTGGATATTTTCCCACAAAATCATTAAAGATGACAAATACCTTATCAGATCGAACCAAGTTTTTGAAGAATTGTAACAGAAATACACTGCGCAAGGATAAGAATAAAACATGAAAAAGGAGGGATTCCTTTCATTTTATAGTGTTGTAAAACATTTAATTCCAATGAATCCTTTGAATTTAAAGAAATCGTGAAGCTGCAATTAAAAATTACTAAAACATAAATAGAACTTTGATTTTGAATTTTTTTTCTCACCCTTTTTCCTTTGCTGTTAAGTCAGCAGTATTGATGTTTAATTTGACATTCTCTTACCGTGTACTGTATATAGTATCGGAATCAAAATCAGAAGCGAGTTTTCTTATACGTTTTTGATATTTTATTCAATTTAACGTCTGGCCGGTGTATTTCTCGAACTTTTCCCATCCGCTAGCCGATACCATTACCGAACGATCTTTTTCACCAATAGAGGCATTTGCAGCTCTCAATTTTGCTGTACATAATTTCCAATTTAAGAAAGCTCCTTGTTTGCTGCCCAAACAGGCATAAATATATGTGCATATTTGTTATCTTAAAAGCAACAGTTGTATCTCCAGATTTCATCACTAACCCCAAACCATTGATGACCTTCCAGCAACTTAACAATACCAAATATTTTGTGATTTAATCTTATTAGTGCTCATTAAATTAAACAGTTACATATTACGTTTCTTGAATTTAAACGTTACATATTACAATATGACATCAAAACGGCCATCAAGTATGACGTCAGGAGAACTTGGAAAACTGCGTATTATAAATCGAAATAGTTTGAACCCGTTTGCATTAGGGGCGTCACAGGTAGAAAAACCTTTGACCTACAGGGAATTTTTTACTGATAATTTCCGAAGATACGCAAGGCAAGTTTACCATGAGAAAAAAGTTAATAAATGGCCGTGCCGGGGTAAATAACTTATGAATAACTCATACTGTTGGTATTAAGTCATCCATCGGAATTAGACGGAAGATTTCAGTCGAAAGTCTCTCATAGATATTCCTAATACGCTGAGATTAACTTGACGGCATTTTGGGAGCCAAATAAAACGATTATGGTGACAGTTTAATTTGAGGTTTTCACGACTTGATCTCTCCGTGTACTTTTCTCTGCCATTTGGGTTTACCTTCGGGATCGCGCTTCAATCTTTCTGAACACGTTTTGTTGTTTGGAGTGATAACTCTTGATTCCATTCCACTCCAAGGAGTTTGTATCTACACACTCTGCCACTCAGACTATAAACACAGTGTTATTTTATCTTCGAGAATAAATAATATCGCGAACAGACTGAGCACGATTTCCGATCGGGTTTGTCTGCTGGGTGCTTCGACCCTGTCATTGATAGTCGCTTCTTGGACAATGCGACGAAAGAAGACCAAAAAAAGAATTCAAAATATTGCCTTTTCAAGTTGTCTTTAATTAATATGTGCTTATCTAGAGGGGGTCTCTAGGTCCGGACCCC
>WFKH01006014.1:18114097-18129349 GCA_016163765.1 Magallana hongkongensis | reverse complement strand
GTATACTGGATTCGCTATTTTCGGGTTCCATTGTACTTATGCATAGTACATGCAGATGATGAAATTGACTTTGTATAACGGAAATGATTGACCGAGTTAACATCATAGTGGGAGAAAATCAAACTCTTTCAATAGAGGGGTTTTCAATGTGAAAAAAGTTAATTTTGTTTGTAGATCTTTAAAATATAACCACGCGCGCTTCCGACCAAATATTGATAAAGATGGTTCGAAATCAATGCCCAAGACAAAGTTTGTCAATAGCTACTCAGGGAGAAATAACGGGGTGTAATTGTGTACATATTTATGATTACTCAACTTAATGTAGAAATGAGACGGGTCAACATTAGCTGGAACTCTCTTCGTTATCTAGCTAGTGCAACTATATAGCGCCATTCTTTGTAGACATCAATACAGCCCAACAATTCCTTCACAACTGGAGATTGTATGGGAGTTTTATACTGCTTCAGAATTACTTTATGTAGAGAAGAAGATCAAAAGCCGGCTTTGTAAGGCTCTTGATGACTGAGGAAGTATCGATGAACTATACATTTCCAAAACTCTAGTTATCGCGAAGACTGACATCCAGCCCTTTCCACACCTGATCATATTTAAACATTCCGCTTTTAGAAATAGGCCGAGGTGACGGAGCGAAAGAATCCACTCCACTTAGTATGGGTGATGTTTTTTGCCGTCATGCAGCTAAAACTTGGCCATTTATTACTCAATGCAACTTCACTGTTTATGTCAATATTAGTTATTAAAATATTTTATATACATTAAGGTTCCGATCGGGAAGGAATGGAATCGAAGTTAGGTGTTTTAAAAGCGAGTCAATGTTTTCAAAGTATCGAAGCAGAGATAACTGGTGATTTTTAATTACTAGTATGTATCTGGCATATTGCTTTAATGATTTATTAAAAGCAATGATAAATCATGCATTGTATTTCAGCATGACATGCAGTAATATGTAAATAAGATTGTAAATTACTTCAAAATTTCTTCAGATGTTTGTTCCCCCGCTGGGGGAGGGGGTGTAAAACCCCAAGATTCTTGTCTACCTCAGAAAAACAAGATCTCTCTCTCGATCTCTCTCTCTCTCTCATCATATTATTATTTTTTTTTAATTATTTGTACTATTTTATCTAATATCATGGGATCCGGAAACATAGTTTTGTAAGTAAAATTGTTATTTTCTGAACATATATCAGTGATTATCAGTAATACTTTACTTCATTTTCAAACCATCATAATATGCTATATGTCAATGCCCGCAGTCGAGTGAACAAGAGAGAATATCTAAATTAAAAAAAAACAAACATATATCCAATTTGGAAAGATCTATTTTGAATTCTTTATGAGGAAAAACGAAAAAATCAGAATCGAAAGAGACTTGTAATGGTTTCTTGCGGGTACAGTAGTCATTATTTATGCTTGTACCTTGTGAAAAAAAGAATAAAGAAGAAAAATAACATTAAACCTTTTAGAAAATATAATTTCAAAAAGTCATAGTATTTTTTTTTTATTTTTCAATGTAGAAATCACATTCTTTACTGCAATTACTTTAAATTAAATATATTTTAGTCATAGACAATGAGACTGACCACCATATATTGTAGATTTGCTTAATAAGCATTTCCTAATGTGGTGAAACGGTTGTCAAATCCAGCCCGTTATACCTAAGTATAATAACCAGTATTTGTGCAGAAGTGTATTAACCAACAAGTATTGGAAGATTTCGAAATATTTAATTGCATTGCTTCGACTATGTCAAATAATAATAATTATTCATTGCATTGGTGTGATGGACTCCTCATATCCACCAATATTAAACTCCATTGTTGTACTATAAAAACGTCAAACTTTGCATTTGTTTTTACTTGAAATATTTTTAAATAGTAATACTTTTTTGAAAACTTTTTTTTTAAATACTATAGTACATCCAACAAAGATAAATTTTAAAATGAATTATTAAAACAAACGAACAAAACATTTCTTTTTGAAAATTAATTAAACTGTAGACTATCTTAGAGAAGAAAGCTAATCGGTGTCATAACTTTCAAATCTTTTATGTCAGCCATAATATTTGTTGAATTTATTTTTAAATAAACTATATGTACAGATAATACTATGGTTTTTGGGCTAATGACCATAATTCCCGATTCCATTCCATAATTATCTTTTTGTAATAAGAATTGACAAAAGTTTGCAGAGATACCGAGATGAGTACTTAATATATGTTTAATCTGTAGAAAAGATTTCTCTCTTGCATATTTTTGTTTTTATCATTTTTAATATTTTATCAACTTGCAATACTAAAATCATACTAAATAAAATCTTATAAAATAGATAAAATAAAATAAAACTTTACTTCTACTGCATTCAATAATTTATTCCTAAATTGCTAAACTTATTACACAAGACAATATTGGTAGATATGAAAAATCATTTTCATTAATGTATAAAATTGCGTATACTTCATAGTATCTTGTTTGTCAATAAAATCAGCACTATTTGATGAAGAGGAAATTACACATCAACTCCATTAATGACGTAAGTTGAGTATAATATCCAGTTTGGAATACAAACACCGTCTTCCGTCCCGACGCCCGATCCCGACCCTCTTTCTTTGATATCGATACATGATTGCAGTTTTATGCGAATCTTTATTAGGATTGTCAGCGTTTTATAGTCCTGTTAAAATTCAGGTACATAAATGCCGGGCGCTGTGCGAGTCATAATCCTACTGTAAAATAGGCTTCGACGTATCTTAGGAGAGGTCCTTTTTCTCTTAAATGCTACGTTTAGCTACAGTTATCCGGTGTAAAACTCATTTCCCTCCGGTTTTATCCAAGACCGACTTGTAATTCCGTAAGGAGATCCTAAGCCCCCGTTCATGGTCACTGAGGGATATAGTCCCGAATGTATACCCCCTCCGTAGCTCGAATGAGAATTGATGGAATTGTGCGTAGAATTGCTACAGTTATTCATAGAATGAGACAAATGTTTAGATGTCTGATCATGAGGGGAGAGTTGAGAGCTTCCATTGGATCCCTGCCGTCCAACGTTCATCCTCGTCTGAGAATTCGTCGTCGATTGCGTTTGATGAACCGAGTTCTCGATTTCGGATGAGCCCGATCCTGAACACGGTTTCCCGTCTTTTACTAACACGGAAACGGCGCCTTTTCTGGGCGATGGTTGGCGCGGGGAGTCCTGCTGTGATGACGCGGGGGAGGAGGGGGGTGAGGACGAGTCGGTTTTGTCTTTGGCGTCCTTCAACTGTCGTTTGCACTTATACCGATGATTTTGAAACCAGATTTTGACCTGGGTCGGTGTCAGATTGATCATGCTAGCTAAGTGCTCCCTCTCGGGGGCCGAGAGATATTTTTGTTGTTTAAACCGTCTTTCGAGTTCGTACACCTGAGCTTGGGAAAACAGAACCCGCCGTTTCCTTCTCTGGGTGATGGGGAACTGGATCCCCCCTGCCTTGTGCTGGTCCAATCCCCCGAGAGCAGACATGTTCATGTTATGCATGCCTGATGACATAGAGGACATCGCACATGAACTCGGGCCACCCATCAAGCGAGATACTATGGAGTAGAAAAGAAAAATGATTTATTGAAAAGGAAATTGAGAGACGTCTAAAATAATTGATCAAAAATAGAATTGAAATCGGGGTATAATAAGGAGACGGAAGCGGGGGTATTTTTATATGCGCGAGTCTCAATTTTCAAAGAATACCTTTAATAGCAATATAAAGGCCAGTTTAATAAACAAGTAAAACCGGAGTAGTAATGTTAACTGGAACTACAAATAGAACGTGCATTATCTATCAATATCAAAAGACAAATCTTATTATATCTAAAATTATTACATTTACATAGACTATTATTTTAAATTTTGTTTTTATCTATGTTCAATTTTTTTGATGTCGAAATTTTCAAAAATGGATTTAGCTTTCAGAAAAGAAAAAAAAAGATGAAATTCTAAATCGACTAGTAAGTTTATATGTTTATTTCGCAATTCACGAAAAAGGGGCGAACTTACTGAAGTATATATAATTCCAGTCTTTGCAGGTGTTCAAGTGTCCATTTAGTGTACCTTAGGGTATACAGGTCATTAATATTTGTATAAAATCCATGCAAATATGAAACTGAAGTGAGTAATCCGTGTTTTCATTTTAGATGTTTTTGTGTACAACAAATCAGAAATTCAATTTATATATAATAATAATTGTTATTTAATGGAGCACCACACTTTTATTATTTAGTATTTAGTTATTTTAAATACGGAGCATCTGATAATTTTCATGATTAGTTTACTTTCTTTTTTAATTCATATATAATGCATTCAAATTGATTATATTTTGACCTGGAATTAAAATTTCTGTCATTCAAAATATTAATTTCTAATGAGAATTTCAATGTAACGATAATCCATTTTATATCAATATTGTTAAATATATATTAGACTTGTAAATATGAAACATTATTTTGAGACTTAAAAATTAAGCTGATAACACACAGTTTCGATTTTAAAATAAAATTTGCCTCTACCACGGGGTGTATGTGAACGCACATGTGTCTTATCAATAAAAATGTTTTGAAAATGATAAAATACTTGGAATACGGATCCCAGTTTGGTTCAAGCTTTACCTTGGGTGCCCGATTTTTTTTTATCGCAAATATTATTGTATAAAGAATTTAGGTTGTTCTGCAGGTTTATCTCTAATATTATCTTTGGTCCTTAAGAATTTTAGATTAACAAGTCTAATTTTGTTTTGTGCATCATATGGGCCCCTAGTTTTTTTTTAACAAATCGCTAGTTTTCACAATCTTTCCGTATTTAAATCAGTTTTATGAAATCAAATTATTTTCAAAGTTGATTCATATCTGGAGAAATTATAATTATTATTTTATCAACTTCATGCACAGAAATGCTCGACCGAAAATGTCATCCTTCATTATTTTTGCTGTAAAATATTTTTAATGCAGAATATATATAGAAAGTAATATAATATAAAGTAAAATAATGTGTTACTTAAAGTAAAATACAGCAGTTAAAATTCGTGAGTAAAAAGAAGAGATTTTATTTTCTTTTTTCCCAAGATTATATGTCAATATCGTAAGCTTGAACTGCATAATACGCTAAAAAACCTGTGAAAAGTCAATCCGATTTTTGCGCTAAATTAAGCAAGTGCGTTTAAAGTGTTCGAAATTTGTTTTCGGTAATCTGTAATAAACATAACCAACGGCTATTTTTATAGTTTAATTCGGGGTCCATATCTTTTAAAGCAAAAAGAAAAGTTCAGCAAATACGACTGAACATTATTATTCAAACATTTTTAATGTACTTTAATTTTTTTCCACATGTGTTCCAAAAGTATATGTACCTAAAATAAAACCTAAGAAATACTAACTAGAAGTAAATAAGGGGAGAGATATACTCTCAATAGGATTACGTCTCGACGACCGCTGCTTTAAACAGAATTCTTATTTAATTTATCTTATTTAATTCAGGTAATTAGGCGTGCTAGATTATTTTTTAAGATGCTAATTTCTTTTTCCTGCGGAGAAAATATAATGAAGCAAACTAATCGCATTGGGGACTTCAGAGTTCGTCTCGACATTTTGATCAGAAGTAGCGATAACGGCCATGAGACTTAGACACCCGAGATCTGTGCAGACACCAGAACTACTTATGCCGCAATCATGTACATGTACTACGGCAGAACTTATGCTAATAACATATTTGACAATTTTTCTGAGACAATATTATGTCATAAAATGTGCAAACTTTTAACTCTACTTTCGGCGCTTTCGAGAGACGAGCAAAGCCATCTTGTTTCGTCTTAGTTCCTCTCGATTACCACGACGAGTTTCGGTAAGACTCCCATCAAGTACTCTTAAAAGATGTTGAAAAGTTTGCGCAAAGAACTCGTAAAGGGCTCTAGTGTGGATGGTACTTACTTGCTAGTCTGGGGTCCGGATTGGTCCCGTACCAGTTAGAGGATCCGTGGCGGGTCGGGTCCCCGTAGTGTCCAAACTCGGTACCATTGCAGAATTGCGTGGTATATGAGGGAGTGTGATGGGAGAGTTGGGGTACATAGCCACCATGGTAAGGGTTGGTCACCGGCACACTCATGCTGCCCATCTGTGGACTGGGGTACTGCGAATGATTCCTGTATGGAGTGAGGGGAGGGATGGCGGCCTCAATGGTGGTTCTCTTGTAAGTTTCTTCAATAGGACTAAGGATGTCGGTAACGGAAAACGGTGTAGTTTGTTTTGGACTGAGGGACATAACTTGTCAGTGTAACAAGAGGGCTCCCTCCAACGAGTATGCGTTTTTGAGGCTACTCCACCGATACTTTGTTACGCTAAGAGCCAATCTTGACGGTCAAACATATTATCACAATTGTATATCTTTCATTCTTGACAAATTATGAGTTTCAGATAAAGTACGCATGCGTACTCGGTTTATCTCTGTTGACATTGCTGGGTAGCTCCTCCCCTTATCGATTGGTGGGTGGTCACTTCTCGGATTTTATTCAGTTTAGGGGCAGTGGTAATGAGAATTAAATCTGTCTTTCAGTTTATTAAATCCAAATTTCGCTCGCGCTCTACTATAGGGGTGTTACTCGGATAATAACCGTTTACAGGTCCCGTTTAATCATCAATAATAAATCGAGGGAATTGAAAAATCTCTTCAATTGGCATGCCAGTTCCATTGAAATTTCTTTATAATAAGTATTGTATCGATGTGCTAAATGTTTTATTAGATATTGGATATAGAATAAAAATTATTTAAATCTTTATATTGAAATACTGAATTGTACTTCAGATTTTTCCACACTGATGAAGTGCTATTTCTAAGTTTCAATTAAAATATTTTCTAAAGAGAATTTTGTTACGTATCTTCATCAATCTATGACTAATTTATAAATCGTGAAAATAAATTTTTATCTCTAAATAAGAAAATACGCGAGATTAGGCCACAGATTTTTTTTCAATATGTTCAAATTATTTTCAGCGATTTTTATAATTTGTTTCATTAGTCCGGATATGAAAGATTTCTGGCAACTCCGGTATTTGGCTTCTGTCAGCGGCAAATGATGTGGGCTCCCACGAGGACTACACCTGTGGAACAAGTGCCCCCTCCAGTACAACTGTGTACACCGATCTCCGCAGATCAGCAACAGATTTCGCAAAAATTAAGACCATTTTCATGCGGCATGTATTTATTTTATGACAATCACTACTTCAGGTGACAAGTGTAAATGTATTTTTCTCCCATTCTGTCTGTTTTCTGCTAGGCTTGCAACGTTTGTTTAAAACAATTTTATTTGTTCAAATGGCTTGAATCTTTCGAAATAATGTCCACAGCTTAATAAAAAAAAATGCATTCAAGTATTTTGCGAAATAAACCAGTCTCCCACTGACGTTACAAAGAATATTTTTCGTCATTTAGTAATATCCATATTTATGTTTATGTTCTGCAAATTTTTGTTATATTTCTGTTTTCAACTCAGTTATATTTTTTATTTACCACCTATAAGGAACCCTAAAGTAATATATCTGTTTAATATTTTAACTTTCTTTCCTTGTTTGCCACTAAAGCTTTGATTTGGGTACAGGTTAATGCAATTGACTGGGTGAACAAAACCAACACAGCATAAGTCAACAAATAAAAAAGGTGAGGAAATGCGAGGCTCGCTTAATTAGCGGGCTTTGAATGTGACACCATTACGATTGAGACGTATTGTGGATTATGGTCGGAATAAAAAGAGGCGAAAATTCCTAACAGTAATCCCGGTTAGGTTTTACTTGCATTACGTAAGTATTTAATTCTACTATAAAACGCACGTGTTTGGACGGTGGGGAAATCCGCACCCCGCGACAATTACTCCCCGCTGGCGAGGGACAAAAAATCGGGAGCAGTCTTTTCTACCGAAAAAGAAAGAAATAATCCGAATGATACTTCTTACGAAATCCGACTTGGATATTTTTCTGCCCGAATTTTTTTTTTCTCGTATTTCTTATTTTAGATAGGGTAAAGGTACCTATACCACAATGAAATTTGGGAATGAAGGCCATATTTTTTATAGAGGGCCACAAGTCAAATTTTTCGTAGTCACAAGTGGAATGTAAACAAAGGAAGTGAAATGTTGTAATTCATAAAGCACAAACTGCCAGTTAAGCGCTAACTTGGTACAGAATGCTACCATTTTATCAAAATTCTCTCTTGAAAAATAAGTTCCTATGTATAGAGAATCCTAGCAGAACACGACAATTATTCATTGTTCGCAATCTGATAGTTTAATGATGAATTATTTTTTTGAGGTATTTAATAATATTTTTGGGTTTATATCTATATATGAATACTATTCAAAAACAAACAAAATTTTATTTGCTTCAACCATACGAGTGAATAGATTTTTTTAATTTAATAAATATTTTCCATTTGGTTTTTTTCCCTATGTCTTCCTATAGAGTATATTTAGTGAGAGGAGTGTTCATATGATTCGAACAGTTATTTTAGCCAATTAATGAAGGTGTTTTGGGGAAAACGTTAAGATAAAGAAAAAAATTCTTAAAAAGCAATTCGAAGGGAAAAATGACATAAATTTGGTATTTAATGATGGAATTTTAATATGCTGTCATATTTGACTTTCATATTTTCCAGATAAACCGTCTCCGTATGATGTCACGCCCTCTGTGGGATTCCGATCCCGAGCAGTATTGTACCGTCATGTCAAAAGGTGTCGGGAACCAACGGGACATCATTATCACCTGGTCATTTTGGCTAATTAATACCGTCATTATGTATATCTATCCTACACACCTGTGTACGAGCTCTCGGTATGGGCCAAGTTTACAGGTCGAACTATCTAATGGCTATCAGTGGGGTCATGCTGAGCAATTGAGACAAAGCGAATCTAGATTTTTCTGAAGATCTTGTAAATCGTTTCTTTCGGAGGATTTTCTTCTCTCAAAATGTAACAACAGATTTCTTTTTTCTTTTTTTGAAAATTCTTATTCGTTTCCGTGGATATTTTTTGTCATTGCCAGTCATGTGCACTATAGTTTTGTTTACCAACAGTTTAATATAAAACTACTTTGCCTTTTTATGTGAAAAGTAGAAAATATTATTACAATATGGTCATTGTGTCACCGTGAATTACTGTACGGAACAATGATGATTGACTGTAAAGCTCTCCCTTAAATACTTCTCCTTCTTTATACATCACGACCGAGCAAATAGGCTTTGTGGTCTTAGCTAATTTGTGGGGAAGTACCAAATGCCTGAAGATTTAGAGAAGAAATTCGATCCTGTCATCCTAATTCAGAATCAAAGTTTACTTACAAAGAAGTTTGAAAGGTACGGAAACCTATACTTCTGCCGTCGGGGTTATATTGTTTAGTCACACCAAGTACGCAGTCAAAAGCAAACGAAGGTTTGTTGGCATAGCGCGATTTCTAGCAAATCTTGTTTAATTTTGTTATTTCCTAAATTTAGGGGAGGATAGTATTTGGTAGACATTAAGAAAGAGAAAAAATAGACTTGAAATTTTAAAATGTCGTGTCAATAACAGCTCTAGTTTGTTTCCTTTTCTTGGCAGATTTCACTGACCATCTATGTGTTCATCTGATTTGTCCTGACCCAGATAAATATGTTAAAATCTAAGTAAATACCCCAATACATTATTCTTTGACAGATTATAGTGGTCACTGACATTTATATAATCCCAGCTCCCAAATTCAACTTTTGCAAACGGAAGGAGGGGAAAATATTTGATATTTAAGACTGTCCCAGTGAAGAGTATAAATTGAGTAAACTGTAGCTTTGTTTTCTTGCGAGCTTTCTCCTCCTATATTTGTCTTTTAACTTGTTTATTAAATGTGGAGATGCTATGAAAGGGTGGCACTAAGAAGATTTACAATGCTCCTTTAAACCTTTTAACTATTTTAGATTACTTAAACAAGTTTTTCAAGCTCTGCCATTTTTGTATTTTTTATTCAATGGGTTTTATAGCTTGGCTTAAAGATCCATATTAAAAGATACTTTTACGGTCTTAAAATAAAAGCAAATTAAAAAAACACGAAGAAATCTGGTCGCGACCTCTTTAAATATGTTTGGGTTTTCCCGTAGAACTATTATGTTTATTTAAATAAAATTAATTTAGTGTTTGTATGGATAATATCATAAGCTAGTTGAAATTTTAGAAATATTTCATATACCCAATTCGAAGCTATTCATCATGAAACCAATCGGTTTTCTTTAAATTGATATTGCAAAATCAAAGCAAGACATTTGGTACATCTAATTTCCAAAATTTAAAATAATTAATTTCTCAATTTCAAAGTTTGGATTTCAAATTTTTGGAATTCTTTTTAAAGCATTTGAAAGAAAGGTTTTTTTTATTCTTTTTTTCGGCGCTTTTGATAAATTTGGAAATATCTATGCGATATTGTTTTATTGTTTTAGTATTTTGATCGGCTTTTCCGTATTTGAACAAGGTTAATGGACTTATAGAGAGTGAATTAAACCGAAAGCAAGTACACGTAAATTTATTGACACGGATTTCTATTACCCGAATAAAGTCACCGTCCGGATACCAATAGTTACACCTGTGCATCCCCCCAAGCTATGTTATTCTAACGGAAGTGGAATAATGGTCAGAAAGAAAAATATTGGGGAACTTATCTGGCCTCTGAATTTGAATGTTGTCTTACAAGTATGTTTTCACTCGACACCTGTGCTTGTCGGTGAACTTCAAACAAACTTTATGGTATACAGTGACCGTTAAGTTTTAATCTCCGATATATTCACTGTAAAAATAATGAAAAATCACGCAAAAATAATAAATTGTAAATTATGAGGTGAAGTTTACGTGTTTTCAGAGAACTACGAGCACAGAACACCTGATTTTGAAATGATCAATTGGTCGAAATCGTGTACGGTTTAAGAACTATTATTCGAACCTGTGCACGAAAGGTACATAGACAACCAACCAAGTCAGGCTAAAATTTTCATATTTATGACGGAATAACATTGAAAACCCGTATAAGACAAAATCGTAAAACACGCTCGGTTGTAAATCCTCGGATGATTTGTGGCTTGAGTCCGGGCTGCCATTTTTATTGACTACAAATAGAAAGGACTTGGTTTTGGGTCAAAGCTATCGAAATGCAGTAAATTTTTCTTATCTGCAAACAAGGATTCCCATGTACAATGTGAGAAACCTAACAAACATACAGAAAAACCACTCTTTTATTTAAAATAAAATTTTGATGGATGACGGAGCAAAAAAATACTATGAAGAGTTTTTCTTTTATTTCCTATTTACATGATAAAATTAATACAATTTGTTTTCGTTGACTTTCCTTTTAATAATTTTGCTATTTATTTTCTCTTCACAGAGATGATTAAACTGATGAGTGATTTTGCATTTTATGCCGCATTGTTTTCCCTTTTTATTTTCTTCAAAAGCCAACTTCCTTGAGGTACGATGACAAAAGGTAATACTGTTGGTTTATTGAATATTTTCGTCTTGAGTCTTGTTATAATGTTTACACGTGGAAAATGTTATTTGTCATCTTATGTAAAAAGTCCAGGAGTTAAAATTCAATAAGTTGAGCGAAATTGCTTGACTTCTTCACGAGTCGCACACTTACTCTACGCGGAGTAATACTTGACGAGACACTTCACGTCACTTCATCCGCGACGAGAGACAAGGTAGTTCAGATTGCTAGTCAATATTTGCATTATTGTTATTAAAACGAAGAATAAACGCACATACAAAATGAAGAAAACTCGTTCATTTATTATATACTTATCACTTTTTGTATTATGGCATAAGGCAATTTAACTTCTCAAACCAACACACCAACGCGAAGCATTCATTAACTTCCACTTTACTCATAAAAAAATGAAAAGCGTTCAATTAAACAATCTATATATGTATCCAAGAATTCTCAATTTCCTAAAATTAGTTTTCATTTCCTTCGGTATACACAATTAATACACCTGCATGGGTTATGTCCAAATGGTGTCTTTGCTTTCACTTTTCAGATGATATTAATAAAATTAAACAGATAAAATGCTCTCATACTGGTAAAAAAGAATATATAAAACGCATCTCCAGAACCTATATACCTTCCCTTACCGATCTTCTTCGTCAAGAATAGAAAATAAGTATTGCTTGAGAATTAACACGTGGGCTAATTTTTGACTTATCTGTATGTTCTCAAAGAGATGAAAAGTGTCTCTACTCAATTTCTAGTACAACCCCATTCTGCATACACCCCGTGGCGTTTAATGATTTATTGACTAAGTCTACTATTGACTGTAATCTTAAGGTGGTATTCCTCTTTCTAGTCTTCTTTGGTGGCCGTGTCGATGGGTAGACACCCTGTCAAATTATAATCACAAATTAAATATGACAAAATCTACACATTTTTAAATCACTGCTTATCAATGCCATTATACGAAACTTGAATCAAAGAAAAATACGATGGTATTCATTACTCAATTTCCTTTCATCTAAGGGTAATCGCGGAGCGTTGTGGTGTACTTATAAAAAGAAACACACTTGTGAAGGACTCTTGCAAAGTTCAACTCACGCCTTACCGTCAATCTACAGAGTGATGAACAATTATAGCGATATAACGGCAAAGTAAGCAGAGTTGAGGTCGCATCGAAACAAGACCCCTTTTCTTCTCTCCCTTCGGGGGAGAGAATGGTTCGGCTCTGACTTTTGGATTTAGCACGGATCAAAATGAAAGGGATTGTTCAATTAAAATGTAACCATAAAATACTGATATACGACAACTACATTTATTGAAATTGAAAAGATCATTTCCGATTAAAGATGGTCAGATTTTTTTTAATTTATTTACAAGCGGATGCGAAATCAAAGCTTCATGGATATCTTTTCTGTTTGTTGAGGTTTCACTTCCGGTTGCGCCTCAGACATGAAAGCGAAAGTTATCCCGCGCAAAATTTAATCATCGGCGATATATTGTCAGACTTCTTTAGGAATAGTCATCTTTATTATAAATATGTCATCAAACTGCGTGGTGCATTAGAAAATCACAAATTTACGCAGAGTTCCGAGCCCGATGTGAATAGAATGGCTCTGTCAGTTTGTAATTGCATTTCTATGGGCGATTCCATGGTTTTAATTAGAGTCTAAATTGATTATTGTAATTTCTTTTAATTTCTTTGACAAGAAATTTTGACAATTATTTTTGTCGTTCTCTCTGCACCCAGGGCAATTAATGTCGTTTTCGTTGGGGTTACTCCCGAGATATCTATTGCGATTTCAGTTAAAGATATTGATGGGGAAAATTAAAGAGCATATGTTATTCATGGAGAAAAATTATTTCATATAGAAATCCGTCAATGAATCTCAAATATCAAACAGATTGGGGCTGCTCGTGGGAAATACTAGTCGATGTTGATTTCTATTGCTTGGCGATTTTTCCCCAAATTTTCATTTCACGTGTAATAAAAGGTATAGCCATTCGCCGCCCAACCCTTGTCATTTACTATAAAGCAGTTAATAAAAGTGATGGTATGATAAAAGTTTTGCTCTTTTGCGAAAAAAACTCTGCATTAAACTTAAAACCCTGTCATTTGTAAACATCTTAATAAGAGTGGACGGGGCATCGGACGTGATACAATATTTGCGAAAATCTCGTATATGAGCCGAAAGGTCAACATTGACAGTGCGGAAGGTGGTCAAATAAAATGGCCATGGAGTGTTTGGGACATCCGTTCAAACCACCGCCCACCATTTGAGACCTGTAAAATTATGAACACCAGTGTTTGTTTTTCACGGCCATTGCGGTGTATCATGTCCGTTTTCAGTATGTAATTAGATACTTATCCACCGTGTTAAGACTTTATGATAAATCTCTAAGACCTTTTTTTTTATGTGGCCAACTAAATTTCTGTGTGGCCTGAAAAACATCGGAGCGGGACTGTTTTTAAAAGCAAATGTGTATCTTGCTGGTATTTGCTTATCCCAAACAAGGGTGGCTTTTGTGACACGTGTTGTGGTAGCGTATTTAGTACATACTGTCCAGAGAAGGTTTTTTTTTTACTCAGTATTACTTGTACAAATGTTAAATGACTGATATTCAAGTGTTCGAGTATACCATTTAATGGGGCATTAAATGTCTTAACTTTTTTTTTTTTACCAAAAAAAAGAGTTTCAAGAGATTATCCAATATTTCTTTCTCTCAAATGCACAAAATACAAATAACCATATCCTAATACGTTTTGAAAACCCTTTTTATATACATATGTCAAATTCATACTAAAGGTTTTTATCTTCTTCTTTTTTTGTACAGGCTAATTAATTTTACTGTCCAGTGTCCATTAATATATTTTTTATGAAATTGATAGTTTTGGAAGAAAATAAATGTGTGCAATCACTTTTAATCATACATCCAATGCTCCTTGAAATTTAGAATTTAGAGAAGTAGTATCGTACAGACAAAATATTTTTGCTTAATACTTACACATGTATTATAATAAACAATTTGTAAATTTTTTATGATCAAAATTTTCCAATTTTATGAGAAGCGTGAAAGCATTTATTTACTTAATTCTTCTTTATTGGTCAAGTTTATAAACCATGTTCACTTGCTTTGTAAATTGTGTTTGTCATATCTCACCAAACATATAATTGAATATATTTGATTGTCTTTTCACGAAAAACATATTTCTAAATTGGTTTTAATTATGCAATAAGGTTTAATGAAAGAACACCAAGATCAAATTCATGCCCATTTTCTCAAAACCAAGTAAAGATACGGTTCATGAGGACAATAGAATATGACACAGGACACAGTAATTGTTTTGGTGGCAAGTCATTCATTTACATTAGCTTATAAACGCAATGAAGTTAACGGACAGCGCTCTGTATCATCAAATATCATAAAATCTGGAGTAACACATTAGAGACAAATTACATGTACAAGTTTAAAAATATATATATATAAATGAACACTTTCAATAAAATTTCAAGGTTTTCAAAACCCCGGTCCATATTTGACAACCATAAAGAAACAATGGCACAACCATTTTATTGAAGTATTAATTCTAACTGACCTGCAGCAGGAAGGTTCAATTTTCAACTGTACATAATCAATTAAAGGAAAGAAGGGTGAAGTTAAAAATAATCACAAAAAACTCAGGTGTTTAAGCATCTACCAAAGACTTATTCTTTTATATATATATATATAT
>WFKH01006014.1:18034624-18113997 GCA_016163765.1 Magallana hongkongensis | reverse complement strand
TTTTTTTTTCACTTTTTCTTTCAAGGAGATTTATAATCTTAGTCATCTACTTGTTTGAATGAAATTATGTGTGTGAAAGATTCTCGTCCAAAAAATTCTTAAACCAGGTCAAAACAATTCTAATGTCAGCTGTATTTTCCCCTGTTAAAAAAATCATCACAACAGGAAAAATTTTCTTATTCTTTCGTCAAAAACTAGGAATAGACAGATGAATATACAAACGCTGCTGATAAAACTAAAAGCATTCAATCTGCTGCTGTTTTTCCGGACTCGCAAGATCCATTTTATGTACACGTGCAAGAATCTTTCACAAATGTACATATCTCCTGGAGAGGACTTGACCAAAGAAACGCCAAGCGCTGGGGATAAATTCAGTTGATAAACTAGAGAACAAAATCATTTAACGACGACTGCAGCGCGATTTGAAGGACCCGACGAGACAGCGTACATTAATCAGCCGACTCTTATTGACGAGAGGTTGCCATGGTGATACATCTCTACAGCTTCCGGTGATCTCCGTTCAGTTACTTGCCGGGATATTAAAGATTACGCCACGTGCGATTAAAAAGGAATTTCATTATGTCGGCCCTGTGTAAGTGCTAGGACATCCCCCGGTATTATCGAGGTGTTCTGACGAGACACAGAGAAGCGGAGGGTCACTTATTTGATCAGCTTGCTTGAACTCAACACAACACAATTTCAGCGACTTCCATGCAGTTTTTGAATGATAAAAAATATAATGGATGAGAATATTATATAACAATTTTTTTTCGTTGCTCTATTATTGAGTTGATTAATCATGAAAAAAAAAATTGTTTGGAAGGAACAGATTTGAGTATTTGAATTGAGGATGTTTTATTGAGAGAAGAATTAGGACATTTTACGGAATTTTATTAAAAAATAAAAATAAAAGTATCTCTGAAAAACAAAATTAGAAAATGCCGATTTTAATACTAGTAAGTCAATATGATTTATAGAAATTCATAAATATACAACTATTGTGAACAATATCAAAGCCGGGTTTTATGAACTGAAGTTAACATTTGTTCAGTTTTTAACAGTTTTACAATTAATTTTCTTCAATATACATGATACCCCATCATCAAAAATCCTTAAAAAGAAGTTTATTTCTTGTTGTACGCATAATGTTGCTTTCATTTATCTTCTTTCGTATCAAGAGAACAATTTAGATGCAGATTGGATATAACATTGCATGTTACATCTTTCTTAATCATATTTTTGAATTACTTAGTATACGTCCTTTCCAAGTTTTGGTTTATTGAGATATCTTCTAAACACTAGACACAAAAAATGCAAAAGTAGTTCCTATGCTACCCAGTTTTTTTTATACATTCTTCAACATGATGTTTAATTTTAATAAAAAAAAAAAAATTAAACGCTTCACAAAAAAGGTGCAAAAAAAAAAGCCAAGGCAGTATACAAATGTAGAGGTGTTGCAATACATGTAATAGCTCAAACCTTTTGAGTTTAAAAGGAGAAAATTGAGACTCATTAAAATCTATTGCCCACATATGATTTTTGATTTGTTATATACTCATCTTTTTATGTTTCATTTCATTATGCCAATAATATAAAAATATTCATGTTGACTTTTAACATTTTCGATATCGAAAGCGAAATGATTTGTTATGCATACACAAATGGTACAGAAAACCGAAGTCCGTCACTTCAATAGCATGCAGAGGTGTAAAAGGAAAGAAAGGTACTGTACTGCTTTCTATTAAATTGTTTCAAGACAAGATATAACCTATAATTCTTTTTTTTTTAATAAATCTATATTAATGTATTAATTCTTTCTTCGTTTTCTTTTGTTTTTGGTTGTTTGTTTGTTGTTGTTTTTGTTTGTTTGTTTTGGGGTTTTTCTTTTTGTTTTATTATGGGTTTTTTCCCATGTTTTTGTTTTGTTTTGTTTTGATATAACTTCTTGTTGTTGTTTTTAATTTTTTTTTCTTCGAAATTTTTACGTTGAGATACATATATTTGATTGTTGTAAATTTCTAATTTCAACTGTACATAATTAATTTCTGCAAATAGTTACGAAACATCTTGTTAAGAACTGCTTGTTTGAAAACCCTAGAAGACACTACTACCAGATCATTGAACCAAAATTGTTGATATCAAGTGTAGTATTATACACTTTTTGATGAAGTTGGTATGAAAATGGTTGCATGCCTTTTTATGTGTTTCAGAAAAAAGGTAGTGGATTTATCATTTTTACAGCAAATGAATATCTTAACTATTGAATTAAATATGATTTGGTGTAATTTCCAATTATTGAATAAATAAAATTATTTACAAATAATAAATCAAATATATCGATTTTTTGGAATTAGTTTTTATATTTTATTTTTTTATAAATTTAAATCAAATGATGCCAGTCGGTGAATTAATTATGTTGATGACACATATTCATGACGTTATAAAAATCTTTATAATTGCATCAGGGTAAAAAATAAAGAAAATAACCACCACACACGCACGGATATCATGGGTAGGGGTAGAGGAAGACAAAAAATATATGATAATGAAATCCCCGAGGCCGTATAAGGACAATAGACCCCGGTTGTCTCATTATCCCACAAACAAGAGCCCGATTGGAAACGAAGCTCTTCTGTCCGGGGACTGAAACCTACAACATTTATTTCCACCGACTTCGACTGAGGGTATTTCTCATCTAAATCCCACTTGAAGTCGGCTTGTGGCAGCTGGAATGGTGAAGGAGCCACTTCAGTCCGACTCAAGCACGCCGGATTCCGGACTGTCAGTCGAATTTTCATGAAACTTTTTAATTATGTGGAAACTGTCATCGCAATGTTCATCCAGGTCCACTAGCAGGTGCTTGCGCTCGCAGACCCAAAATCTTTCCTCGGTTTTGGTTTGTTTTATAGGTTTTGTTTTTGTTTTCTTTTTAAAATGATGCACAGGGAAGTAAAAATTTTATAGGGTTTAAAATGGGTCTGTTTTATCAATGTGTTCGCGAGATTTTAAAACAATATACCGGTATGATAACTTTCAGACCCATCCTTGTACTGTGTATTTATTATCTTTATTGTTTATGTTCTTATTTTCCTTATGAAGGCAGACTAAAACTCGCGCTTTAAAAATTGAATTTATAAAATATTTATATTTTAGTTTTATCTAGTATGCAATATACGTATTAAGAAGAGGACTAAGTTTTGAAGCTTGTGTCCAGATTTGACTTGTTTCAATAAAAATACATGTATCTTCAATTCGCCAACAAGTTAAATATTCTTCCAATGAAAATCATTGAAATGACGATATAAGATGTTAAACTGTGAAACTTAGATTGTTGAATGACATATAAGTTTCTCAGTCTTTTCGCCCTTTCATCGAATAAAAAATATGAAAATATATCCAAAACAAATTACCTCAATAAACATATAAAATGTAAAATTATAAACACTGTAGTGAGTTAAAATGAAGTCGTAACTAAAATAAAAAAAAAATTCAAATAAATTTTTAAAAATCTTTATCGTTTATTATCTGTTAATTTCTCCTAATCGGAAACAGAAAAAATAAAAGTGTACAAATGTTAGATATTTAAAAGACATAAAACGTAAAAAATAAAATCAAATAAACAGAAACAATATTTCTAAAATATTTTTATATTAATAAAAAATCCAATAATGATTTTTCAGGAAATGCATTATATATAAGAAAACACTTATATATTTATTATGACTTACACATAAAAAATATGTTCGATGTCCTAAAAATTAAAGAAATGAATTAAGCAGATCTATAGTAATGTCCTTTCTGACATATTTTATTTCTTAAATGAAATCTACAATATGACTAAAAGTAGCCATATTGCAGATTTTATTTAAGAAATAAAATACATGTATGTCAGAAAGGACAGTAACTTAATGTGAAAGGCGCGCAAAATTATCAATAAAAAATAAAGTCAGAATAGTACTCAAAAATATCTTATAATCCCTTCTTTTTTGAAGGGTCGTTGAAAGATAAATATCAAACAATAAAAATGAATTTTTTCTGGTTTATTGGGGGTAAAGTCGGTATGCATCGCGCAGAACAATGCCCCTTGTCTTTTGTATATTTTAGGGAAATTCTTTGCACTCTTATGGTCTTTGGAACGTGCTGAAATATTTGGAGTACGTTGTTCATACGGAAACAAATAATATATCTACACGCGAAAGTCAAAATTAAAATGCAAATGGAAAAAGCTTAAGTCATAATTGAAAATGAAGATAAAGAATTGACATTTGGCCTAATTGTAAAGAATCCTTGAAATGTCTTGTGGAAAATTGCAATCGCTGACTTGTTCTTGCTGGACAAGGTCTACGTTCCTGCTGTGATTGTTTTTAGACAAATAAGGCCTTTTTATGACTGGTTTCAGGTGCCCGATAAAGACACTCCAACTAAACATCAAACAATACTCTCTGGCGAATCCTGCTAAAACACGAATTCTTGGGGAGTTAATTCTCGTTTCAAGTACTATAATTATCCATTTTAGATTCTCAAAAACCCCTGTTTTCGAATGTAATGTTGCGTATAATTAAATGTATGTATTTCTGATTTTCACGAGTTCAAAGATAACGTTTTGAATGGTAACCTCTTCACAAAGATACAAGTATTAATTGCATTCCGTAAAGACCTCGAATAGGTACATACTCAAGACTCTTCTAGTTTAATTGATTGCACAATTCTATATTTTATTCCTTGCATTAGATCCATAGAGGAACGGCACGCGAAACGATTCAGCGCAACAATATTTCTTTTATAGATCAGAGAATGGTCCAGGTGCCATGACAAACGTCAAAAAAGAAGAAGAAGTGATTGAAATTAGCAGAACAAACACGCAGGAATACTGAGTATCTCACAGAAATGGAGATTATTGTGGTGTACAAAGGGAGCAGGAGGAATCGGGCCAAAAACTATAATCACTGGGAACAATATCTGATGGTGAATTGTGAATTGTGGGAGAAGACTTAATAAAAACTCCTATAAAAAAAGCTCCGTCACCATCCGCCAAAAAAAAAAAAATTATAAAAATAAATAAATAAATGATAAAAATGAAATAAAATAAAGAAATCATAATTTAAATTGCCCATGTTTCAAAATTTTGAAATAAATCAATCAACGTGCTTGATTGTTCCTAATAAATATAGGCTGTTTTAAAATCTTGTCTAATTTTTAGTCAAAAATCGTAGTACTGTACATTGTAAAACTAAAGAAATATAGTGCATGTGTGACCACCTGTCAATCATCGGGAGTTGATCTCTTGATTGACACCTGGTCGTAAAAGTTTAACACATTAAGGTTAATCCTCGCCATTATTCTACGTCAACCACAATCTCTGTTGTTTGGACGCACCCAGAAGAAACAACTCTATAGATCTAGCCCCCAACTTTCATTATGTTTTGTACAGAGCAGTTACCTTACAATATCTGCTTACCTGGTATTAAACACAGGTGTTGAAGCTTTCAGTGGACCTGACACCTGCAAATATTACCGGGAAAACTAAGAAGTACCAACAGTTTTCATATTATTTAAGTAACACGCTACACAGTAGGAACAACATTACCAGATTATTGAGAATAATGCTTTGGAATTTTCACCTTTAAGGCATCGGATTTTAGAATTGTTTGATATAAAATAGCATGTCATACATTCATTTTATGCGGTGTGAATTTTCAAATTGCGCTAATTAGCGAAATCCTCCTTTACCGCAGCCAAATAAAAAGAAACAAACAAATAACAAACAGGGATATCTTTATCATGCAGCCATCTTTAAAGAGGGAGGGTCTGAAATTCAATGTTTTTTATCTCCATCTAACACTCGAGCTTTGAAATCTGTTACGGTATCGTTCAAATTTCTTTTTATCATTGACTGCAAGTATTAGCCATTTTTCTTTGACTACCCCCTCCCTCTGTGATGCTTTTGTTTTTGATAAAATCTGTCTTTATACACAAAATATCAGGGACTTGTAAGATTGTTAAAGGGACTTGGACACGATTTGAGTTCAAAATTTTATTTTTTGTTTTTTATGTATAAACTGGTTTACTTGTGCATTTTGAATGATTGACCAAAATTTGAATGTTTGAAGTCAAGTCATAAGAGAGATACAGAGGTAAGAATTCATTGTTATGTAAACAAAGCTCGAGTCTTATATTTGTTTACAAATAATGATAAGTAATGATGAATTACTATTTATTGACAAAATGACTCGTGGCAAACAAGATAAACTGATTCAATGTGTTCATAAATAATATTAACAACAGAAAAAAGCAACATTTGATTGAAACTTATACCAGTACAACACATATGTAAACAATAACAAGACTCTGGCTTTGTTTACAAAACAAAGAATTTTAAACTCTGTATCTTGCTTATAACTCAATATTTGACTTTCAAGTTTTGACAAAGCATTAAATATACCCATATTAACCATTCTAAACAATAAAAATGGAAAAATAAAATTTAAAATTTTAAGCTCAAATCGTGTCCAAGTCCCTTTAAATGTGTACGTAGATTTAATTAAGAAAATCTATAATACAAAAAAATTTCGAAACAAAACAATAGTTTTTGTGTTACAATTTAAGACCAACGACTTCCGTAGCACGAAGAAAAAAAAATAAACGATGTTTGTTTTATCCTTCTTTCAATTTTGCATTCTGTAATTATTCCGTTCTTGTTGGCAAATACGCTTGATCCGTTGATATGAAATATCTTACTTTAAAAAATATTTTTTTGAATTGGTTAATATTTACAACAATGTAATACTGGAAAAATAAACAGTAAACCTCTGTAGAAAAATTCATAATACCAATCAAAACAATAATCAACAAATAAAATAATACTGCAGCATTTATCAGAAATCCTATCCCTTGAATTATTGGGGTATTAAGGTATTTTAATTCGGTAATTTTAATATAATTCAAATGAAATTTAAGTTCTAGATAACTCCGACCAATCTGAATAAAGTGTCGAAAATATACAATGCACTTGAATTTCAATAAGCTAATTTTTATAATTCGAAAAGGCATATTTTTGTGTTTTGGAGAAAATTAATTAAATTGATCAGATGTGTTGCTTTTGGATAATTCCCAATAATAGCAATATTAACAAACGCACATTTAAAAAAATAATAATAACAAAAACATGTAAATAACAAGTTTTTATAATTTATCAGTTGTGGGTAGTTGATTTGAGGGTTTAAATTTTTTGTTGTTCACATTTTGGAAACTTCTCCTGAAAATAAAAATGCTTAAGGAGTACAACAAATACTGCAAATATCAATCATATCTAAGTTTATATAATGCTAAAAAGGCCTGGGTGTTGGGTATAAGTCAACCAGACAATTCTAATGAATTCTTATATTAGTAAAATTCAAAAGTAAAAAAAAATCTTTGTTTTCATAGCATGACGAATATCTAAACAATGTGACACGAGGAATTTATAATTCGTTTTTCTATCCCCCAAATGATTAACAGTAAAAACATTGTCGTAGACTGTTGAGGACCTCTCTCATTTGGTTATTTATAATAAGGATGCATGTCTTTTTTGTTGATATTCATCTTGAGAAATTAATAACTGTGTATATGAATTAAATTTAAATACTGACAAGTGATTTTGATGAAAAAATAACGTGTAATTTTCAAAGTAGACATTAATCTTTTTTTCGATGAAGTGCGAGTTCTCTAAGGATCTGAATGAAAGTACCACAAAATCAGTCCTCTACCGTTGTCAAGCATAATTCAGGAACCCCTTAAACAGTTATTCACTTATTACAACACGCCCTAAAACTATAAGTAGCCACAGAAGATAAACATACATTACAAATTACGGAGAAACGAACGTTGCAAGACTTTGTTCTGGGTATAATTCATACAAGAAACACTCGAACCCTCTCTCTCCGTTTATATGTCATTAAGATTTAGAGAAATAAAAACAGGCCATGTAGACCTAACAAACAGCACTGTCATAGAAAGAGAGAACGTGGTCTTCATTAGACAAAGTGTCAAACGGCCACTTAGCCTGGCTTAGGGACCTACAACGATTGCTTGCTTTCCTGCTAAGTATTTTGGAGAACCCTTGCTATTGTGTAGGGATTGCTGTAGCCGATGGGTCAACCAAAAACACCATTACCAATGTTAACAAGCTTTCACTCTCGCAGGTTTACTTATGTAGACTTATACACACGCAGGTGCGCGATGTTTTCTAGTCGCTTTAAAAAACACTGGTTAATGGCTCAGGCCGAAACAAGTGCCAAGGGCCGGAGAGTTTATATCTGAATAGAAAGTACTTCAGAAACAAGAAACCCACAATGATTTAAGAATTAAATCGGTCATGAATAACCTTTTATTTTTCCAATCAACGATAACAAAGGTGGTACTTAAACTGGCGATGTCAAAGTCACTAACACTCATGGTTAATTTGGATTTGAAAAGTCAACAAGGGTCTACTCGAGACGCATTAACAAGCGCAAGGAGATTGGTAGACAGTCAGTGCACGGCGTGCACACGGAACGCACCCCCTGCGTTAGGGGGTCAGAATGTATAAGTATACCCCTCTCAGATCAATCGACTACCTTCCTCCGTAACTAAAAAATTAACAAGGCTTCCATTATAAATGACCTGTTGGCGAGTTTCATTGATGGTGTCGTGAGAGCTCAATGGAATTTTCACCGTTCCTGCTGTGATTCATGAATTCAAGTAAATCCAAACTGCTAAATACTTCTGTCATGTCAAAAACTTTATATCTTCCTTTTGGATCCTAGATAGAATATCAATAATAAAAGCACTAATAATTTAAAAAAGAATCTTTATCTAAAAACAATGTATATCCGGCTAATTATCAAAAGCTTCGTCATTTCTCATTGTATCACATTAAAACCTACTGTACTCGGGTTTTGTTATTTTTTTATTGCCCTTGCGGATGTGCAGTTTAATAATATTTTTTAATGATGATCATGCACTAGTATGGTTTACTGGTCTATTAAAAGAACTTTAAAAATTAAACCAACATTGCATTTATCTTCCTATAGAAAACGATTCGTTATCGAAGAGACAAAAGTCCGGGAAGGTAAGCTCCAAGTTTTGGCGGAGCAAGGTTCGGGAAGTCTTTGATTTGCCTCTTTGAAGGGTCGCGCTAATACGGATAATTCTGTAGTTTGTCGGACAAACGGTAAATTTGATCCTCAACAAAGAATTATACAAAAACCTGTCGATATGCGCCCGAATACAACATTCAATTTGGAATATACAAGCAAGGGGAAAAGCATTTTGGAAGACACCGAAAAACAAATCGACAGCCGACAGACTTCGTCGGCAATCCTCTTAGAGTCATACATCAAATCGTCCAGAGAGTAGCGCGAATGAACAACAAGGCCGAATGGGGCTAATTGTCAAGCAGTCCATCAAAAAGCACAAATCCGATTACTTAATTTTCACCTGAAGAATTTGTCTGTCAACCCCGATTTGATTTGATTGGGTTTACCTGAAATATTACAACGATATCACAATGTTTATGTTGCCGAACGGATTCCACTTCTCGTTTGGACTTGAGAGTCGCATGGCATAATCCGAGTGTTGTGGAGAGTCTATCGAACGCTCCTACATCCAGCTATTGTATGAAATGGAAAATGCATAAAATCTCATTTATTCTTAAAAGTCAACACAGTATGAAATATTAGAAGTCTCTTCAGGGATAAATCTCGTTTAGCTAAACCTCTCTTCTAAGCGCAACAATGGTACTTTGCGAAGCGCGAGTGGACAATATGCTCGGTAACATAAACGGGATAAAAGTACTCATGGCCACACGAGCTCTTGTAAAGAACGGATTATTTATTTACGAGAATGAAAGTCGGCTAAATGCTTCTATTAAATAATCTGGATCAGATACATTATTCACAGACGCTTCACAAATCATAACAAAACGTGAAACTATTCAAACACTTTGGAGACCCTACCATGTGTCTCTGTTGAGATTTACACTCGGCGCACGGAGTACCAATTTCTTGAATAATTTATAAAAGAGATTAAGACCCAGTATTTCAATATCTGGGATGGTGATTCAGTTTGCGAGTAAATTTATTTACGGTAAATTTCAAGAAATATTTCCAAATTCTATTTGGTTTTTGGATACTAAAGTAAAAATCATCCGTTTTATTCCGCGTCCCCTTGAAAACAAACGTGAACGTTCTGTCTTTGCAAACACAACCTTATGCTCAAAATTCTCCGATTGAAAAACAAATAAAAACATTTGTCGATTGACATTCTTTAAAAAACTTGCTACATGTATATATGGAGTACCTTTTGATTCTTACTTAGAGAAAAAATCTGAAAATTTAAGCCAAAGGTTTCTTTTTTACAAACATTTGCTGCAATAATTTATCAACTCTTGAGAGTAGGTAAATTGTTGTGTTTGTTCTTGATACAAGACTCTTATCTAAGTTTAGTTGCAAATATAAGTCAGGTTGGTCTTTATCTTTTGCAACCAAGATAAAATAATATTAAAGCGTGTGTAAAAAGGCCGTCCAAGAGGATGTGGACTGCGGCGCAGTGTTCCGCGCTGCATCCTGCGGTACGCGGCTCAGTTTGTGTAGGGTGGACAGAAATGTGATAAATGTCGCTCTTCACTTGAACCTACCGCTACTGCTCGGTGCACGTAACAGTCATTTATAACAGTAGAAAAACAAACACAACGTAGCGGCAATCTGATAATGAAATCATGTACAGGTGTAAGCAAGCTACGTGTTCAAACATCTGTTACGACAATCGAAAACCCCGACCGGAAGTGGTGCATAGCAAATCTATTCACCAAAGAAACCGTGATGAGATTTTTTAACACCAGATTTTGGAACTTTTAAATTCATACGAAATTAACACTAAATCAGTAACCGCTTGGTTTTTTTTTTTCGTGCAAGTATAATCATGGAACTGCATAACCATTTACTCGTTTAAAATGGTCAATTGGAAAATAGACAGTAGTTCGTTTCCACCATTTTTAGATTATAAAAAAAGATTGTTACAAGTGAAAATTTTGCCAAGGGATATCAGTGTCACGTCTGCAGCATTTCTTAAATAAACAGAATGGGCCAATTTATGCCCGAATACGGAATTTTTCTGGGAGAATTTACGACAGGGCAATCAGGGGACAGTTAATGCGCGCCTTCCCGCTGTCGTCTGCTCGTTATCTTTGCTCGTGTTGACAGAAGCGCTACGGGATACCATTGCTTGATAACCCCCGCTATTTTATTCCCCTGGCCCTGGAATCAAGGGGGTATATTCCCTGTTTAAATATTCATCTTAAATTACTTTATGATGGGAATAAACATCATAGATGCTAATATCTGTCATAATTTCCTGCATCTGTTTAAGATACAAATACGTACGGTTCTCAAGAAACATTACACCAATTTTTTGGTTGGAAAATCTACATCTTATTTCCGGGTAAAAATGTCCAAAGAATTGATGACCGTGTTTTTGAATCAAACACACTTAGTGGAAAAACATACATGGCACATTTTTTCCGGCGTGTCGCTGACGATAAGTTTTGATATTTTCAAGAGCCCCAGAGCACCCTTGTGACACCGTGTTTAGTGGCCATCGAGGGCAGGGACGATAGTTTTCAACTTCATCTTCCGCTGTACTTAACACCCCAGTATCAATGGAGAACCGTTTTCACGTGTGTCTCGGTACTTACTCCCGTGTTTGACACTTACGATCTTCTCCTCTTACAGAAGGGCCTCTTTTTACCCTCTCTCCGATCGCTGGAGAGACCGTAGTTCGGCTCTCAGATGACCCATTGTAAGTTAGAGTACCTATGTCGATATCTTTGCACCCATGAAAATGATTTTAAGACTCGAACACTTTTACGAATCTTTACAAAAGTCTTTAAGATCCCGAGAAAAACTAAAATTTTGTTCCGATACCGGTAAATACTGTAGATTCCTAATTAAACGCGAGGAATTAATTTCCGCGTAAAATCGCGAGAGGCAACCCTCGCGGATTTGAAAATCTCGCTTTTATTTTTAAGACAGTTTTGAACTACAGGAAATTATAATCAAAAAATGGTGATCTCGATTTTATATTCTCGCGATTTGATGCAAAAAAGCGGAATCGCGGAATTAAGTACTCGCGTAAAATAAGGAATTTTCAGTAACAGACAGCTCTTTACGTTATTTTTTTTCTTTTTAAAAGGGGGTGGGGTGGGTCTTTCTTTCAATCTGAAAAGTCTTTATATATTGGTTCATTGCACCATTACTTAATTTTTCAGTGAACGCAAGCCGTTGTACACGAAGTATCAAATCGGGTCCTACTCATGCGACGTAGAAATGTTACACGGAGCACCGGGCTGTTGTGGGCCAAGGTTTGAAGAGTGTCCGATATGGGGTTCGTGTTTGTGGGGAGGGGCGGTCGGCGGGCTGAGCGGACCCCAAGTCTTAGTCTGTATTATTTGTTTTCACGTCGTTCGTGCCGATTAAATGGAAGTTGGGGTGTAGCTTATAAGCCCCCGACAAGTGCGTGTTTTGCTTTTCATTCATCGTGCCAAATCAATCGTTTCTTGCTATGACAGATTGTGTCAGGATGGTAAGGCTTGGATGTTTAAAATGCCACAAACATCCCTACATGCTGTCAAAACAGAGCTCGATGCTTAAATCCCGAAATTTCCAAGTTTACAAAATATGACTGCCGACTTGACATCATGAAGTGGGGAACCTTAATATACCCATGATAAAGTTATGGTTATCAGAAAAAAAGCCAGCCTTGACTATTCTTGCTGTGTACTAGATGTGCACTTGACATGCTTATCCCTGATTTGCGCTACATCGTTATTTTTTACGGTCTGAGGAGATAGTACTATCAGTGAGCTGCTGTTAAGTGACGTCATCAGGGAATGTCCTCTGCTTTCACAGAAAAGCTACTATCATTCTCTACCCTTTTCAATAACTTTACGCAAGTTTTTCCTGAAGAATACTACATTATCTAATTTAGAAACCTTTATAAAAAACGTTCAATACAGCATCATCACTTAAAATCATATTTTTTATTCTCTGAAAAATTACATAAATTGTAACATGTATAGTCTATGAATAATTTATTTTATTGTTAAAAAAATTGTTCTGATGAAATGTCTAACTTCCTTCTTCACACAGATAAAATGCTGACTGACGGATTGTGAAATGTTGCTGAGATAACGAACTCTCCAGTCCAAGCTGTTCACACCCGACCCTGCCACAGCAGCAGCAGCAGCAGGTGAAATCACTGAAATCACAGCCAAGTCCTCAAATCACTCAAAAGACCGCTGCTGGTAGCCCTAGAAATACACACAAACCTGGCATTCAATCATAGCAAAATTCTGTGTCATGAAATGTAATCAATGAAATGAATGAGTTTCTGCTGAAAAAATATACATGTACACTAAAAACAATTAGGGTATTTTTCCTTGTACAGTAAATCATTAACATTTTTGTGGATTGCTAGGTTTTTTTTTTTACAAGTTTGTTGGGACATATTTTGTGGATTCTTTTTTTAAAATAAAATAAATATCAAACTTCATATATCATTGAGGATGTTTTATGGATGAGGCTTCTCAATGAAATCAACAAATGTTGAGCCATCACAAATATTAACAATTTCACAGTATATTGTATTTCAAATGAATAGTCCATGGATCTGACACTTTAACAGATTAAGAATTTGCCCAAAAACAATCCCTCTTCAGAACTCACCCCTCTGTTGTAGCCTCCTCCTCGATTGTTGTATCCAGAATTTCCTCTGGTGTTGTAGCTATTGCCTTGGTAACCACCTCTATTATAGCCTCTCTGCTGCTGTTGCTGGTAGCCTTGGTTATTCTGATTGTATTGCTGGTACCCTCCTCTTCCACTTCCTTGCTGGTATCCTCCTCCACTTTGCTGGTACCCTCCTCCACTTTGCTGGTACCCTCCTCTTCCACCTCCTTGCTGGTACCCTCCTCCTCTTCCTCCACCACTCTTCCATTCCTGTTGGTCTCTGCAAAAAACCCAGGATTTCTTTTACAAGCAATAGAGAAATCGACAAACATTTCTTTACAAAATGTTTTTACTTTTATAAATGTGCCCTTATTCTGCAAAAAATGAAATCCTATTTCATAAATTGCTTTTAATCTACTTTGTTTACTTTCCCTAGTTTTCTAATTAAATTTGCAGCATAAAAAAATTAGTGTGGATGAAAATTTCATGATGTTTACAAAAAACAGGACCCAAACAATCTCATCTCATATTATTCTCCCATATTACTGACCAAATGTGAAAAAAAAATAAGTAAATACTAATTAATCAATCTGCTTTTAATAGTCCTCTTCATCAAAAGGCATACAATGATTCTGTACAAAGCTTCTCAACTTTGTTCATAGAAAAGAAAAAAAAAATGTGTGTCTTTGTCAACAGTCAGCATGTGTGAGTCTTGCTGTGGAAAGAGCCCGACAATTTTCACAAATCTGGGTACAATCGCCTATGATATCTCTTTCAGATTTGAAGAACTTTGCTAATTGTGGTGTATTTGTGTGCTTCTTTTGCGAGCGGTGGGGAGTCGTGTATGAGTCCAGCACAGGTGTTTCTAACCAATGCCTGCGTCGATCCCGACCCAGCTCAAGTACCCCTCTTCATATTTAATTGCTACATGTTCTTTAGCGCCGCTGTATAAATCTGAGGTTCTAATTTCCGTGAAAATCAACACAAAACTCTAATGAGATCATTTACAAGCTTTCATTTACTTTGTGTTAATCGCGATTACAGTAGTAAGATTTTTTTTATTATTTACTTTGTGAATAATCGACATCTAATTTATTTGTTGGACATATCTTGCAATTGATTTTTTTGTAACCCCTAAAATTGTGAAAATAATTATACATACATTTTTTATGAAATACTGCAAATAAATAATTCAATATAGGTATTTAAATCCTTAGAATGTAGCAAATTTGTGGATTAATGAACCAGCAATTAAATAGTTTATAATTGTGTGTGTACTGGATGGTAGTTTCAAGAATTTAAATTTTTGAGCTTCTTTCACCAAACACCCCTTTGCCTTTTTTAAACTTCATCTTAGAAGTTTTAGCTTTTGATGAATGCCAATTAGAGACTCAATATTGACACAGATGATGTCTTTATCCTAGGATCCTCCCATTTTTGCCTTTCTAATTACAGATATGACAAGCACCTACACAAAAATAGTCTGAGGTTTTTCTTGCCCAAAAGAAGCAGAAATGTAAATAAATTTTAATCAGAAGGAATGTTTTTGATCTCATTTAAACTGTTAATGTCAAAATTTAAATCAAACTGATAACTCAGAAGATAAATATAAATTATATCTAACAAAAATACAATTTTACCACTTTCAATATAGAAACAAATTAGTCAGTAGTAAGTGCTAAACAAATAACCTAAACATACATGCATATGAAAAAACTGATTATTTTGTTTAGAGTTGCTTTTTAAGGGTGCAATCAAAAGTAAATCAACAGCTGTATTTTGGTAATATATTCTAAAATAGACATTAGAACAGGCATACATAACTGGTATCAATTACATTATTTTAATTGCTTCATGGATGAATATGCATAATACAAAACTAATTGTAAATGCTGGGTGTTAGGTTATGAATGTATACTATCCATTAGATAACAAAAAAAAGAAAACAAACCATAAACATGTATCTACATTCAGTCAAAGTTGGGTAAATTTTATCCAAAAATTTATTCCATATCAAAAAAATAAATAATCATAAGACTACTCATTAATTCATGCAAATAAAAAAAAAGCTTGAGGATGAAATAAGATTAGATAAAAAAAAATTTCTAGGAAAATTCCCTAATTTTTCTTACCTGTTACGATATCCAGAGTTGTTGCCATAGTTACCGTATCCTCCTCCACCCCCTCTATCTCCTAAAATCAAAAAGAGAATTTTTAAAAAACTTATTCAAAAAAACCCACATACAAATAAAAGTTAAACCAATGCAAGTTAGTGTTCACTATCAGGAACATACAAAATTTCAAAGATAGCAAATTTGACATGTTTTTTTTTTAATTATAAATACATGATTTTTTTGGGGGGGGGGGATGAAAATATTCTTTATATCTGTTCTTAAACCAATCCTCAAAACCCACACATGACATTAATTAGCAAAATTAAGGAATTAAGGGAGACGAATGATGCAAAATTATCTCCCTTCCCAAAGGCATCTGCTAATGAACTGTGAAGCCAACCTTTCACCTGGAGAAAGAATGAAAAATCCTCCATTAAATACAGGAAAAAAGGATATCTACTGGGCTAGAAAAAGTTTATTCTCATCTAGTTTAACAACTCATTCATGAAATATCAGATTATACTTGAATGGGCCTAACTCTTTGCCCTGGGCAAACGAGAGTGACACTGCCCCCATCACCTCATTAAAACCATGTCTGCATGAAGAACCACCACGAAACAGTGTTTTTTTTCCCTTCTGCATTATCAGGTGCTTTAACAGATTTGAGCAAACCATGCAAAAATAATTTTGTAAATTTAGCATCAACAAGAAAAACTGCAGGATTCAAATTAAAATCTGTAGAAAGAAATGAATGAGAAAATCTTGTCGTGTTTGATTTGGGCGGGAGTAGTCTATCGACAGCAGATGCTTTGAGTCTGATTGACTAAATATCTGGGATGTTCGATTTAAATTGAGACTGTAATTTGCTGGTATCAACATATAATTAACTGCTGTTACAGTGATTGCCGGGTTAAAGATTTCACAATGTAGAAATCAACTTGGAAGTGGAAGTGTATATTGTATTTTACTTTATTCAGATACTTCTTTCATACTAAGTTTATTGGTTCAGAATATATAATTAAAAAACCCTAGGTAAATATTCAAGTTCTCAGTTTATTTTTCTAATTTAAATAAAGAGATACTAAGTTGAGTAGAAGCTTATTTTAATAATACTAAAACATAAGTTATACATGTATTTTGAATTTCCTTTTAGAATTCTTACTGTACATTAATTTCTTGCTTTAAAATCTTTTACTGAATTTTTATGATGCAATATTCAATTTCAATAGTTAAAACACATTGATTACAGAATTGTAAATATGTATCCAACCAGGTAACAGATATCTATCTGATTAAAATGAACATAGGTTACATCAATGACTTTTGATGGGTTAGAAAACCCCAAAAATTTACATGCATGTTCAGAGAGCAAAGTAATATTGCAAGGCTTATTTTTCTTTAAATTTCTTCAAAGACTACAAAGAAACACAAAGCTATAATTAGGATAGTAAAAACAATTTTGGACAATTCAAGGAAAACATTTTTGAACAAAATCTTGAACAAAGTCTTACAAAAATTATTTTCATTACCAAGATAACTAACAGATTCTCATTTTGAATCCAAAATAATGTTTTTTGTAAATCTTGTTCACTCCTCCAAATACTTTACAAGTTTTGGTATTATTCACATTCTCATGAATGAAAATGGTGTAAGCTTCATTAGAATTCATTACGGTCCATTCCTGTCTGGTTACCAAAAGCAAAAAACTTGGAGTCTGAATTATTGAATCAAACCATCATTATCCTGAAGAACGCTGCTGTTAAGATCGACAAACTCGGGCTTTTTTATTAACTCGGCAATAAATTTGACGGAATGAAGAAACCATTAAAGATGTGAGATTGCATGTAATCGAAAATGACGAGTTTGTGTTGTAGACAAATTGAAGAAAAATCCAATTTAGTGAGATGGAATAATTCCTTAAAGAGCCTACAATTGATTGTAAGGGCTTCTGAGCCGCTTTCCACAGCAAGATGATAACATCTGAGGACAAGAAAGGCTCAGGAATGGGCAAGAAAATTGCGACGATGAATAAATCTGCATGTGGATGTGACAAACTGCCACAATAAATGACAACGAGGCTGCAATTCTGTGAGGAGATCTGGCCCCGTGAAGGTCGCAGGGGTCAACAATTATCATCACACCAGCACTTCCTGTAATCCCCCAGTCTCCGCGTTGATAAGAAATGTACACTGTGCAATCTGCTTAAGTGAAGACGACTTTTAGACTCCAGTGTCAAAGGCCTGTAATGGTCAGTGCTGTAGTTACTGGGTTAACTTTCACAGTTTGTTCTGATGATTGACAATAGTTGCAAAAGGTCAATCTCATTATCACACAAAGCCAATACGACTTGAACTTTTTCTTCTATCATCATTCCGAAGATTAAAATCAAAACCTTTCTTTTAACTTGTTAAAAATAATGTGATAAAATTTCTGGCAGATATAATCATCCATTAAATTGATAAAAGTAAAGAAAACTAAACATAGTAAATTCCTGAAAAAGACATCAGTTGTAGGAAATCCATAATTTTTGATAGGTAAAATTTCTTCTAACAGTGGATATAAATATCCATTATTTCTTTGGGATTAGTAAATTACTCAAAATTATCACAGTGGAATTTTTTAATAATAAATTTCAAAAAAAAATTCAATATCTAACAAATACATTTCAAAAGTATAAAAAAAAAAATGAATTTCCTTACGACTCAATTATGGGGAAGAATCCATCTCAACATATCTATAATTAGGGAAAAATAAGCCCTGCTGTAATCAAACAAACAATTGTAGGTCAGAAAGTTCGTTTACTTGGCACCCTGTCTTCCAAACAAAGATAACAAGAGGTGTCTCCCATCAGATACCGTCTTTTTTATGAATATTGTTTGCCAAACAAGAAGATAAATTGTGCAATCCTGGGGCTAACATCCCATTAGTTCAACACAGAGGTAGCGCTATCTATTATCTGCCGCTGTTGTTTTCATTGGTCATGTCGTAGGATGCACACAGATGGGAAAAAACTATTATCAGAGTTTACATCAGAATGTACTATCTAAACACAACAAAAATCAAGGAACCCCAAAAACAGATTTGCTGAAAGTTTTCCTACAATGTATAGATTCTCTGTAAAGTTATCAGATTAAATCAGATCTCTAGTACTCAACAGCTACTTCAGAGCATTAAACTTTCCTCGTCCCATCGACTAAAGACACACAAATTAGTAAAAATATCTGTAGAAATGAGGAAATTTTCCTCTGCAGGATCCACTTCAAATATGCAGTTTTTTATCAGAAAATAAACAGTCATACTTGATTTCTTGTTTTACGTCGTAAAGTCATCCTGATAAAGCTGAAGCAGAAAAACTTGACGGATTCAGATAAGTGTCTCCTGACTTTTCATACACGGTACATGCACAAAGAATTAGTTTATCTTGTAATGCTACCTGTTTTAAGAATTGGCATAGTCAGTGAATTCCCAATAAAATGCAAGTCAACTTAAAGTAATACCAAAGAATCTGAGAAAATTGTTTAGTCTTGTTTTATTTTCTAGTTTGATGATGCTCCTATATTTTTAAAATAGCAAATCTTTAACAGCACTGGCCTCAATCAATTCAAATCATTCCAGTTTAAAGAATCCCCCCACCATTTAAAGCAAGTTGTGGCACTTGAGGTAAGAAAAATTAGACACAAGGAAAACAAAAAGAAACAGACATAGAAAAGTTTTTTAAATTGAATTTGTTTACAAACTATATTGCAATATATTGTTATACAACATACATGCACGTGTCAACCCAACAACACACCTTGAATCAGGGGGATATGGAGCTTTTAAGCCAAACTCAAGTATAATTGTTTTAATTGTTTTAAATCTGGGGAAAGTGATATCATAAAAATTACAAAATGATTAATGATCTTTGGCTGCAAGTATATAAAGTGTTTTGTAAATAAATGATACTTTGCATTGAACTACCGATTCTTTTCTGATAAACTTATCACATTACTTTATCAGACATTAAGCCAATAGTTGTTTCATTATTAAAACATATATCAGACACTGAACATATCATATCAATCATTTTGAATTGTGTCTTTAAAGCCCGCAGTGGTAAATCTGCTTTTTTCAACAAATCACAGCTATTGTATCCTGACTATGCAATTAACACTAGGAAGACCCGACCAAGCACCTTGCAGTTATATCATGGTGATGACCAGGGAGAGAAATGGCTAAGGAGAGACAACTCTTGATAACTAACCCATTGGAACATAATTTCATAAGGTTCTTGCAAAGAGAGATAACCAGGATTTAAATATGTTAAAAATTGCTTCCACACTGTCGCAAGTTTCAACTTTTTTTGCCAAATTGTATTTGAGAAGATTTTTCTGTATAATTTCATTAAAGTTAAGATAAACTAGAACTCACTTTGCTGGTAGCCTCCTCCTTGCTGTCCCATGTTCCTGGGAGGGGGAATGCGAGCTCCAAATTGATTAGGAACCCCATGTCTGTAAACAAGATACTTTTATATAAGTTTATGGTCTACTGTTTGGCACATACAAGTGAAAACAAAATCATGGTAAACTTCAAAAGAACCCTAAAAATGTTATGAAAACAGTATATCTTTAAACACCTTACAACATATAGTCTAACATATAGTCTAAGTCATGTCAAATAGATCAACAACACTTCCATAATTTCAAACTGATTTTAACTCATAGAAATATAAATTCTTGGTTTATGACAGTATCTCCAGCTTTAGCCCCATCCTGAATGTCAAGGTCACCATGGACGTTTTTGTTGTTGATAGGTCCTTGAAACATTTAATGTTAGAGGTCAAGATCACAATAAAACTTTTATAATAGTTTAGATCCCTTTACATTCTGTAGTGGAAGATAATATTCTGTCAAATTTGGATGATATTTCTAGCTTTTATCTTGATTCCAATGCTTCTTAGTTAAACCAATCTATGCTGCCTACCTGATCATCCGATTGGCTGGGCCCATGTCTTTCCCTCGGTACATACTATTTCGTGACATCCCGATCTGAGGTCGCCATCCTTGACCTGGATTCCTCTGATTAAAGTCCTCAGGCTTCAGGACTCGGTCTGGCATCCTAAACAAGTACATCATTATTACTGGGGGAATTTTTTCATGAAAATAATGAAAAAACTTCAAATACTAAACAATATGTCTGTAGATGCTTAAATAAAATTGCATGGGAGTGTGCATATTACAAACATAAATCTTCAGCAATTAAACTTTATATATTAAAGTTTACTTAAATGTTCATAATATACAACACAGTATGTTTCTTTTGAAACAGAATATATAATGCAAATTACCTTGTCTTTTAATTTAATCAATTTTCCTTTATTTAAAATACATACACTGTATACAAGAAAATAACGTTAAATGTCATTTTTGGGTAAATCTGAGATTTGAAATTTTTTCAGAATAAATTAACACATTAAAAAATGACACGAACAGTGATTTCTCTTCCTTTTTTTAGGAGAAAAAAAATGTGAAGAAATACAGATACGGTAGATTAACAGAAATGTCTTATTAAGATATACTATAAAACTTCAATGCAACATTCAAATGAAATGAAATGTTAGTAACAAAGAAACATTTTAATTGAACAATAAAATCAAGACACAACAAGGACATGATGTTGATACATAATACTGAACTACTTTGTTCAGCTTCAATAGAGATTTCTTTAAAAAAACATTGCTACCTGCAATTCACTTTGCTTTTGGTGACAAGGGCTAACTGTATGAAGCCATGTATGCCTTACATGTGCAGATATATAATAACAAAAATTTATAGGGTAATTGCACTTACGGCCATAGAAACTGATAAATTGGGAGGAGAGACAGTTGAGGAGCTTTGGAAAGTGTTATTTGCTCCTCTCCAAACCTTTGTAATGTTACACAATGTTATTGTAATGTTATACAATGTTATTGTAATGTTGTACAATGTTATCATAATGTTAAACATTGTTATTATAATGTTATACATTATCATTTAGCAATTACCAATTACAAAAAATGAGACTCTTTACTTCTGTTGTAAGTTTATACATGTACTGCTTAATGTAAATAATATACATTATTTATTCAGAAAAATTCATATTGTATTTATTTAACTATTTTTGTCTTTTTAAGTGTTTAATTTTGAAATTACATGTATTTGTATATTAAGATAGAAGCCATGCTTCAACACACTGATAGGGTAAAGAATACTTACACTGCTCCTTTGAGAACCACAGACTCAAACAAGTAATCGTCATCATACACTGGGTCTTTGAAGTAAACACTACAAAGAAAAAACGAGCACTGTAATATTTGTACATGTACATATATTCCATTCCATTTTTGTTAAATACTGCTACTCAATAATGCTACTCAAAGAACCTCAGATAATTGTAGTGACTTCGAGATAAAACTGATTCTTTCTTTATTTGAACATTTCATTTCTTCAAAATCAGACTTGTTATTTAGTAAAGTCAAAAGATCGACATTATGACCTACCTAAGTGCCCTGTTGTCTGTGATGGGCTGAAGCTCTTTAAGAGGGGAGTCCACAGTTCTGAAATTTTAAGAATAATGCACTGAGGTATGTAAGTTGTTCATAAGATGGACTTATTTTTTCAATGCCAAAATCTTACAATCATTCCTTGATATACATGTATAATAACCTTTACACTCATCTTTACGTACACGTACACTTTTTTAAAAAACTGTTTAGTTCATGTCTTGGGAACAAACCATCACAAGGATTGTTGTTAGGAGCATAGAAACACAAACTGGTCTTATACCACATGTAGTATGTGTGATCTCATCACTCCTTATGTAACTATACAACATAAGCGCCTGATAAGGAAGAGAGTTGATATGCAATAGCACTCACCCTCCTGTTAATGTTGCTCTTTGATCTGCCCACACAAGTCCACCCATACCTTCAGCATTCTTGGGATCTATTTGTACACCCTAAAGGAAAATACACATAATTTTAAGAATATACAAAAGCTCTGTATCCTGCAAAGTAAATACATGTACATGTATGCCAAATACATGTTCTTGTAAGGATAAGTACAATAAAGCAAGTTGTGATTAAAATCAAGTGTTTTGCAAGACACCAATAAATTGAAGACTTGAATCACATACCTCCTTGGTTAATTCTCCTTCATATAAGCCCTCAAAAAATGAATAGGATGGATGTCTAATGCCCACAAACAATCGGTCACTGCCCCAGGTATTCCTCTCACCTGTCAAAATAAAGACACAAATAACACAGTAACCTATTGACATGGTTTATGTACATGTAATTGGTAAAAGATCTCAAAAGATAAGTAAACATAAAATAAATTGCAAAATGAAAAATTGAATTGCAAAACACAAGTTTAATATATACATGTAATTTGAATTATTGGTTGAAGAAATGCAGAAAACAAATGTGCTTTCTTTGGAATCAGAGCACAAATACATGTATTTGCACACTCGATAAACACTAACATGATGTTCAGTTTACTGTTTCCCCAGATAACTGATCTGGGTTTTTATGTTACTCACGTTCTTCATCTGTGAGGTCAGGATAAACCTTCTCAAGGGCAGATAATAACCTTTTCTCGTCGACAAATGGCAGCAATGCCACGCCTACAATAGATCATGTGAGGGTCAGGGAAGATGCAATCTAATAATGTAGAACTGTTGTCATATTTCAGCTACATGTGTTACATGCGCAAAACCAGATAAAGAAACCAATTCTGCTTACCTTGCCAAGCATACTTTTTGCCATTGAGATCAATTTTAAAATCAACAGGATAAAAATCAATGATGGGAGATTCCTGAAATGAAAAATGCATATCAATTTATCAGAATTTCATAAATGGTACATAGGTTCAAATATAATTTTATTTAGAAAGGAAAAAGAATGAAAATGAAAGAGAAATTAATTTTCTTTGCTGTCATTCACACATTAATGAACTTTACTACAGCAATCAAGCAGAGGTTGAAATACCCCCCCTCCCCTAACTTACTGGATCACACATAAGTCTCTGCCATGTGACTGGTAGATGTTTCTTACTGGCTGCTGGGAACACGCCCATCAACTGCTCTAATGGCCGAAACTGAACAAAAAAATGTTGAAATTTTAAAAATCAAGTAAACGTACTTGTTTTCCTTATCAGTTCATCAACCATAAAAACTACCAATATACACACGCCTGTAATTAAAAACAGTGCCTGTATTATCAAATGTAAAGGAAATATATATAATTACACATGGTCACTTGATACATGTACATGTTTGTAGATGTATGCATTAATTGTATCACTTACAGGGACAGTGTGCTTCTCAAAAGAGTTGGATAGCTGTCCTACGTTGACAAAGTCTGAAGCGAATGGAGCATAGTGGTAAGGAAAGTACCACTTCCAGGAGGCACAGCCCTACAAACACACAAACCATAACAGTGTATATGTCTGATGTGTCATGAAATCCAGCAATGCTACGAATATTCTAATCTTCAAGATTTAAAGGAATAAGTAAGGAGTGATACATATAAGTGTCTGGTGAAGAAAATGACCTTACCTGGTAGTAGTACCTAAGTACCCAGCACAAGCCTCGGACATAGTGATTCGCCTACAGAAAATCAACATACATATTAAAAGTAACATTATTTAGAACAGAAAGCTACTGTAATAATAACCATATTAGTGTATAACATTTAGAACAGTTGTTTTATGACTAAAATGAGCAAGCAGAGGTTTACCACTGTGCGTCTGAACTCCTGGTCCGAGCCATCGACCCCAAACTTAGAGCTGTAGTACCTGTCCTTCCATCCATCCTCCCACAACCTGTCAACATAAATAACACATCTACAGTAAGCATCGGGTCAGTCAGAGAAAACCAAAGCTTGACATACAGGTACAATATACATTCAGAACTAATGGACACATCTATTATAGGTGTCTAGGCAATCGTAAAAAAGTCTGAAATACATGATCATGTTCTATTTCCATGTACATGTATAACAAATAGGACTGAGAGAAATTTAAAAACAATTTAATTAACTTCCCATAGATATGCACATTAAGTATATATGCACATGCACATACGTATATGTTTTGTGTACATGTATCAGCATTTTTTCTTAACTTTTATTTTTCTGTGTAAATATAATAAAGTACAAAATGATATTGAATATCAATTCTTCTTTGCATTATCTACATGTATATGTAAATTAGCTTTGTAATGAGTTTATTAAGATAGTAGAGAGGACTGTCATTGGTCAGTTTGTGATCACCTGACTTCATCTGCTGGTTCCTCTTCCTCCTCCTCCTCATTTGGCTTGGACTGGTCCTCTGACTTTCTTTTCTCACCTCGCTGTTCATCTTTTGTCTGAATTAAACAAGCAGATACGTCGTACATTTACATGTGATAATACATCTATAATGTAATTACACAACAGGATTTAGCATGAAAATTTATTAACAAATCCCATATTTTCATAAAAAAAAATAACAGATATAGTACTTTTTCATATTTTTGAAACAAATGGGTATATTTATCTTTTTCAAACTGCTAAGCATTGTTCATGCAACATATTCAGTGAGTCAGATATTGCAATTGTCTGTCAAACAAGGATAGAATAATAAAATACACAACATTAAAAAAATACTGTATATGATAAAGCTACATGTACATCAAAAAATATCAACATGTATAAATGCACTGACCATCATGGCTTTAAGTTCAGCTGCAGCGTTTTTATTGGCTGAATCCCTCATGGTGTCCATCCGTCCTCTGGCCACCTCCTGTCGGGGGTTACTGACTGCAGAGGGGGCACTGTGAGAGTGACCCACAGGCTGAGGGGCAAACTGTCCCCCGGGGGTCCAGCGGGGGCCCTGTGAAAACTGGATACAACACTTACAAATAAGTTTACTGTTCTTACAGATTATCATCACAGGGACCCTGTTAAAACTCAATACAGCACTCACAAATAAGTTTACTAGTTTTATAGAGTTATATGGTAAAAGGTTGCACTTGATATGATTGTGGTTATAACAGAAAATCAAACTTTACAAAACTTGCATGCTTACAAAAAAATTGAAAATACTCTTTATTTAAGAGAGTAACACTACTGGGTTTTTCATTCAAAGAATTATATATTTACAATTATTAATCAAAATCAATGAAAGATTTTTGATAGTAAAATCTTACCCTTTTTTCTCTTTCCTTCCTCTGTTTGTTTCGTCTTCTAAATTCCAGCTGTAAAGGATTACAACTTCCCATTATACACTATCATATTCTTTCAATTAAAATAATCTGCAGGTACATGCATGAATGTTTATAAAGATATATTTATTAATCAGAATGTACCTCGGTATCTCTTCTCCGCTTGAAAATTTCATCTTCCACTTCCCCAAGATCTGAATGAAATAAATAATAATTTTATATGCGTATTCACCTAGTACATTAAATATTTAAAATGTTGATGTAGAAAATTATTAGAAAATGCATGTAAAAATTTATGTAAACTTAGTTTTAAAATCTGGTACAACTTTGTAAATGTAGGTGTAATTTTCTTTCAAATGCAATCAAACCATAATTGTATGATACATTTGCAAAATGAATTCATACTCTATAATTATTTTTCTAAAATAATTGCTACAGTCTGTCCCAAGATATTTATGCAGCACATTTGGAAGATTTTTAATAAAAATACACATACCTGTGAAAGAAATGCAATTGAAATTGATGAAAGGGAAAATATCCAAGATAATTTCATTCACACATTATCATTTTTTACTCGGAAAAAGTCACAGGAACGAAAACTAATTTCTTAAGGAGATTTGTAATGGGGAATGTTGACATCTTTTCTCCATTTGGAAGTCACTCTGAATACCTCACACAATCTTTCAACAATATCATCAGGGTCAGTTAAAATACAAAATCCCAGTAGATATCACATTTTTTAGCCGTGTATTGAAACCTGATAAGCTAGAGAGGGCGTTTCAAAGGAGAACTCTTGGAAATTTTTCATACTTTTGAATGAACATCATTTGAACCCTGAGGTATTTACAAATATTGAGTAATTAAGCAAAATGTGAATCAAGGATATCTTGGGACAGAGTATAGGACTGTTTAACATTAAGAACAATTACAAGGATTAGAGTTTTTACCTGTCATGACAACTTGAACTCGATCCAGATTCACAACACCGCTGTTTGTGAGGTATCCCTGAAAGTTAAACATAAGATAAAATGTCAGAGTCTGGTTTTTAAAAAGTTTTTTGCTGATATGGTTTTTTTGTGCGTGGAAAATTATTTAAAAATTAATTCAATGTAAAAGTTTTAATGCCTACTTACCCCTGTTCTTCTGACACAGCTTTTGTATAATTTGACCAGTCTGTCAATTGCACCCTCCCTGAAAAGAGAGTACAGTTTACTTTGAAATGGAAATTAAGTACACATACAGATATGTTCAGACACAAATGTATTAAATACATGTATGTATTGATATATCACATTGTACATAAAATATTCACAACTTTCTCTAAGCATGGATTTGTTTACAATTTAAAAAATAAAACTTAAGGATATCAAAATATTTTTTGTTTTCATGCTTTAAAGCTTTAGACAATGAAAAGTTTTCTAAATGATTTTTTCTCAGAATCAAAGGTTTTGAGTTCTTCTCCAAGTTTTATCACATTACAAACAATTTTGTATTTAAAATTGAGAACATGTTCTACCTGATCTCCAGAGAAGGCAGATGTGGCAGGAAATCGTTTCCCACAAAAAAACACATGAAGACCCAGTCATCTATGGCTCTCTGTAGGAAATACAAAGGAAGCATGTACAGAAATTGGAGACAATGGCAAATCAAACAGAATATAAAAGTCGCAGATATGGAAAATAGGAGACTATCAAGAAAAAATCAACAGAAAAATTGTGCATATGCAGTATTGTGGAGTATTAAAAACATGGACAATCCAAACAAAAAATGGTAGCCAATCAAATGAGGCTATATTAACAAAATAGAAAAAAAATTAAGTTTTTCACTTAAAAGTTTTCAAAATATACACGTACATGCAAGCATATGTCATTTAAATAGATTTTTATCAGAACTTGTATATTGTTGCTTGTATATCTAACTTTTAGACTCCTTTTACATCAAATCTACCAAAAACCTAAGACTTGAATGTACATGTACATGTACAATAAAAGCTAAATTTAGTTTGGAACTTACATGTACATGTATATTGTAGGTGGTTGGCTATATACATGTATTTGGTAGCAAGAAATTGTGATAATGTCATTGCGGTGGAAGCTTGTGAAAATGTGTCTATTGGTTTAAGAAAAATTGGAAATGTGTCTAGTTAACTAATGTTTCAGCGATTCCCAGCATTTTTTTTAATCAGTATGTTAGATACACTGTATGTAAGGAAGTAGCATATATTCTTTACCACCTTTTGCTCTCACTTAAACAGAAATAATAAAACATTTTGGACAGAAACTAATCCTTTTGGTATATCTTGTATTTTTAAAACCAGAAAAATGTTTAAACTTCCAGCAGTTTACATATTGTGCACTGTAGGTAAAAGTGAAATGATTTACCTCAAAGTCATATTTGAAAGGTAGGTTGTCCATTAAAAGTTCTCTTTCTAAATATTCTCGCAAAATATTTAACCTGATAAATATAAACTCCTGCTCTGCCCCCATTACTTTGGGTAACTCATCATTCTGAAAAACAACAAAAAAAATTGCAAAATTAATTATTTTTGCTGTGAAGCCTCTGAGGTTTAAAGTTTAAAAACTTTTTAATTAATAACTAAATAATTTTACCTTTCTAGTTTAAGTTCTCAATCAGATTTTAAGAACTAAAACATTAGTTAGAGATGAAAGCCTTGAATGGTGCATCTTTGATCTTAAATGAATTAAGTTTATATAAAAGCATTAAGAACTAAGCCAACAAAGACCTCCTTGTTGTAAGCCTACATACCTCTCCACACATCTCCTTGGGTAGACCCATGCACTCTTTCATCTCATGGCCTTCAAACAGCAAAAATACATTGACTTCAAATCTGGTCAGCACAAGTGCTTAAACATGCATCTTTCAATACAAATTTTGTTGTTGTTGTATAGTTATAATGTACGTATATTTATGTGATATTCAAATTAAAATAGTATTTATCCTAATGCTATATAAACTAAAATCACATGTGGTTAAGTATCTTGGAATTTTAATAGTCTTCTTAATAGTGCTGTTTTCAATGACTATATGGCTACTTTTAAACAAGTGTATGATACATGTTTTGATCAGAAATAGTTTAACTTAGTGGATGTGACATCAGTCATTTCTCACCTATCTGACCACACAAATCACATGGCCTGGGTTGGTTTGGTTTGAATTCCTCTCTGATGATGGTAAAATGTGGCTCATGTGTTGCTAGTCCTACCAGTACAAGCATTATCATATATTAATGGGTTATACATTGTATATTCTAAAGAGATGTTTGAATTTGAATACCTTCTCAGAACACAAACTGGTTGCATGTGAAATGTGATTAAGAAAAAAGAACATGTTTCAATCTTACCCAACATGATCAGATCCGCTGAAATAAACAAAGAACGGGTGTTAGTTCAATATGAATAATGGTATCAATGATTATGAACAATCTTTGGGGCATAAAATCATTTATAGTGTTAAAAGTTTAAATTTAAAAAGAAGAATATACATGTAAATTCAGGCGATAACTCACCATCAGCTCCACAGAGACAGTGCTTTGTGTTTGGGTCATGGTCTGGCTGGGCTGCAATAAACAAAAAATGGTGTTTCACCAGTGAAACATCAATGAACAACAATCATTTATCTGGAATTCATTTTGATGATTTTTTACTTAAAGAAGTTGTTTATCACTGAATCCTACTAAATATACCTCATTTTGTGGAATAATAAATATTACATGCAATCTGCATATACCTAACTTTCAAATATAGAATGATCTACAAGCACATGTCAATGTTGCACTTCAAAACCAATTAAAACTGATGTTAAAGTAACTGTCCAGCCAATGAATGCATTTTTGCAACATGTACTGGTATATTTTACAAAAGTATTAGTTTAAAGTAAATCACAAAGTTCCATATGTCATGATTCATGTGATTAAGTATTATATACATGTAGAAAAATGAGAACAGACCTCTTTGCTTCCTGATGTAGTCCATGATTTTATGTTCTCCTTCGCCCGGTACGTTGGCATCAGACAGAATGATCTTGATGTTCTGCCAGCCCGGGTCATTGTTCAGTCTGTCATGTATGTAGTACCGCAGACAATCTGCTAGTCGGAACATGAAAGGGGTTCCCTGAAACAGAGGAATTTGTGTAAGAAATACACAAGTCAAGTAAGGTTTTGGACAGTAACAACAACAAAAATTAATCTCAGGTTTTTTAAAAATTGTGAAGTCCAAAGAGCCACATTGAGAATTCAGCAAATAATGTTTCTAAAGTTAGTTAGTTAAACTCATATAAATAAGCAAATCATATCTTAGCTGGTACAAGGATGTACATTTACACCTGATCTTGTTTTTTCTTTAATTACCCCAATTAACCATGTAAGCAAGATCTTTACACCAAGTCTTTCTTTCTGATAGGTTCTTTGCTATGAAACTTATACAGTCCAACAGTCAAACATAGTCAGCAATAGTCAGACATGCCCAATTATCTTTCTTTTTTTTTTTGTTTCAGGCAATGAAATAAATTTATAGTCTTCAAAATATTAAATTACAGTTATTTATTAATATAAATCTCTTGGTATATGTCTTTGACAGAAAAAAAGAAGTCTTACCGGGGTGATACAGTTACTGTCAAAGTGCTCTCCCTTTTCTTTTTCTGGTGGGAGATTAAAACCTTTAGTTGTCAGTTCATCCCTCAGACGAGACATCTCTTCAATCTTCTCTCTAAATGGGAAAGTTTTATTAAAATCTATTTTGCACACAATCACATGTTTTTAACCTAACAAAATATTCAAACTTTTTCTTACAAAATTCAATCCACATCAACCTTTATTAAAAAATTTGTCATATTTTTTAACACAAAAATAGAATAAAATAAAAGAGTATTATAAATTATGGTCATGTACAGACCCATTTATAAACATCTAATCTTTTAAAATATCTATGAGTCAGAAAATGAAAGTATCAGGCATACTTAGTTTCTTTGGATGCTCTAAATCTTCTAGATCTCTGTTGATTCATTTTGGCTCTGGGTGCCTGAAAAAAAAAAACCACATTACTAAGATAAGTATACAGTCTATTTCAGTATTAAATTATTGAATATTTTAAAAAGAAGGCAAGTATTTCTTAATTCTTATATCTTTCTAGGTGCATTCATTTCATAAAATATTAAAATTTTACATACCACACCATCAATTGCCATGTAAAGTAATTTTCTGGGTCGCACAATTGAGAAAATTCTGTCTATGTACTCAAAGATTAGAATCATCATCTCATCTTCATTCTTTGGAGCAGGTCTAAGAAAAAAGAAAAAATAGGGATTATTCTAAACAGAAATATTGCTTTTAGGAGAAAAATCTACTGTATACAGGGTTTTTTCGCCCCATGTTATTTTCGCCCTTTTTTACTTGCAAACTGTTTCGCTCCGTCTTGAATTCACCAAGACACAGTTGAAAATTGATACTCTTTCTAATTAACACAATTATTTAAAAATTGTTTTGAATTCGCCCAGTCTTAAATTCGCCCGCTGACAACGAGGGCGAAAAGGGCGAAAACAAAACGGGGGCGATTATTTCCCTGTATACAGTATATCTATCAAAGCATGACAATGAGTCCAAAGTACAGTTTGTTTGGTTTCAAAACTGCAGTCCAATATCAATCATTAATGGATTGGATTGTCATTGTTTTAATCAATGATTTTAAATGATATCTTGACATACTTGTCCTCTGGATGACAACAGGGGTGGATAATCCCATTCATGTCCAGGTAGAGGTTATCAAACTCATAATCATTAGGATTAGGTTGGCTTGTGTCTACGGGAATCTTTACACCGTTGACTTCTCTCGGCTGAAAAAAAAATCAAGCATTTAATTTTGACAACACAAACAGTGGGATATCATAAACATTAAAACAATCATTAACGTTCAGATTTCATTATAAACCATTCTATTTTAATAAATAAATGATCTTTCTGGTAAAAATAGAGAGATTATAAGTAAGTGAATAAAGGTTCACCATAATGTCACTGCAAAATACAATAGATCGCTATATTTAGTAGTATATTTTCACTATATAACTCTATCTTATTAAATAGTCAATAATTAAAATGTTAGCTCGTCTGAGAAAATTTGACCAGTTGATAGTTTTCTACTATAATTAATTTTTTTTTGGGGGGGGCTCGGTAGAAAAAGTTCAAAAACATAAATAACCCTAAAAAATACAATGTTACAGGTAAAAATTACTTGACGTATTTCATCATTCAGAATGATAGTGATCATATTTCACGATTCCATGTAATAAATTGCGTATTAATGTAAAATGATCCCTCAGCTCGTATAAATTAATTGTTAAGTGTACATGGTGTACTTAACCTATAGATTAGATTAACATTTTCCCAATTTTTTCATCAAATTACCCTCGCCTAATGGTAGCATCGTAAGCATATAACACCAAAATTCGATTATCACAAAACACCAAAGATCAATAATCATAAAACACCTTAAAAAAAATTACACAATATACACAAATTTGACAATATATATGCATGATAAATTGCACTTTTTTTTCTAAACTTCATTAGTTTGCATGATTTGCATTTCAATTATAATTACCTTTTCTTCGATGCAGTGCACAAGTATGGATGGGTTTTTTCGACTTAACCAGCGAAAAAATGCCGGTACTCCCATTGTAAGCTTGCAATGTAAAGACGCGTTATCTTGTTTTCCTTGCTTTCTCCGTAGTCCGAATTTGTCTATCGACTTCCTTTGTTAAATATGAGAGATCATTTCATTGGTTAAATTATTTTAACACATAAAAGAAAAAACCTATTCTGGGAAACTGGCCCTCATACCGTACAAAATAACTTCTCTTCAAAGATATAAGTTATATCTTTGGTTGAAATTCCTTAAGAACGGAAGTAAAATTTATAAAATAAATCTGTGAATTTTAAAAAATCATAATATTATCAACAATATTTTTTTTTCCGGTAAGGTTTACGTCATTCTCAGAAGGTTTTAATTTTTCTTTTTTTCTGGTTATATATCGACCAATCATATTTCTTGTACGATAATAAGGTTGATAAAGGGAAACAACATGGTGGATGCAATTATTCAAGATCTTTGCAGCTCGCTTAAATTGGAGCGAGATAGGGGATTTCAAAATTTTGTCAAGCATATCGATCTAGCGGAGAGTGAGGATATTGATACCCTTGAACAATGTATCTCAAAACTTTTAATGGAAGAGGGTTCATCTTGGGAGAAAAAGCATGGTGGATTGATGGCTGCAAAAGCCCTTTTAATAAGTGGAAAAAGTTCCGACGATTTTGCAGTAGAAATGCGTTCCCAGGCTTTACAGTATTTAGAAGATAATGAATTCAGAGTGAGGATCGCTGCAGGTATCTATGACGTTATGTTACGTGATTGACGTCAATTTACGCAGTATATCTTGTCATTTTTAGCTCACCCGAAACGAAGACCATGGGGCTTGAAAATGACCATAGTTTCCTATTTTATGCTTTAATCAATGTTAATGAATGAAATAATAAAAAACGGATCACTAAAGGTAGTTTTTTTTATTAAAGGCAATGTATCCTATTTATATACACTATGTGATACAACCTATAAGATAAATTTCACAACCTAAATCTAAAGAAGTAAATATTGTACAGTTCATACATGAATTTGTATGAAAATATTGAACACTGCTTATTAAAAAAAACACCAACATAAATCTACAAAATATTGACAAAAATTTATTAAAGCTCTGATAAAATATCATATTTAATTGAAATTCCAATAGATTATAACTGCAAACATTAAATCAAATTTCAGAAATTTAAGTTCATATAAGTAACAATGCTATTTTTAAAAAAAAACCACCATTTACACCTTTTAATACAATTTAGATTGTCAGTGCTTGGTAATAGCAGGGAATTGTTTCTCATGTGAACAATGTGGCCTAAGGGCCTCTAATAGCATGATTCTATGTAAACTTTTTTTTGGATAAAATATTCTGAAAATGATAGGAACATAATTTAGTTGCCATTGTCCAATATATTATCTAAGACACCTCTGCATTTGTTGCTACAATCTTATCTCAAACTAAGATTTCAGTTGATGTCATTTATTTTTTAAGTGAGGTATAAGCACACTAGCACACAAAATTTCAGTTCGTGTTGCTATTTTTTAAGGAGAGGTATTAGGAGCACTATGTAAAAAGATTGGACCTGCAGTCTATGAGAACTCCAAGTCAGTCATTTTGGAAGGAATCCGCAGTAACCTGGAGCGAGAGAGATTGTCTGTTACCAGTCAGGGGGAGCAGGAGGAGACAGAGAAACTGATGGAGAAGCTTAGCAGTTCACCCTCCAGGGTCAGAACATTGCTTGCATTGTACTACATGCAGACTTAGTGAAGTTATTAGAACATAGCTCTTTTTGTTCCACAAGTACATGTAGAATTAGTAAAGTTATCATTGGTCTAGTACCACAAGTACATTTAGGCTTAGTGAAGTTATCATTGCTCTTGTACTACAAGTACATGTAGGCTTAGTAAAGTTACAAGTACATTGGTCTTGTTGTAATATGCTTAGTGAAGTTATAAAATATTACACTATTGTTCCATAATAATTAATTCATCAATTTCATTCATGGTCTGTTTCAAAACTCCTTAACTTGGCTAGGGAAGATGCAATTTTATTTGTTTAAACTTCAGGACATAATGGATATGCAAAATATTTCTCCTGCTTGTGGACTTGATTGCAATTGAAATTGACCTGAAATATTTTTATGTATTGAAAAAAGTAAGATGTTTGAATTCTGTGATTGCAGTCCAATTCTGTGGATGCAGAGCAGATCTTTCATGATACTGCAGGATGGAAGTCTTTGGAGACATGGATGAAGTAAGTTACACAAAAAGACTACTTGGCACATTTGTCTTGGACTTGCACCAAGTCATTTATAAAATTGAAAATTGAATAGTGTGCTTGTCTTATTATTTTTTCCTCTTAATTAACTTTGATTCCCTTACCAATAGACACATTATTATTAATTGTTTAGATGCCTGCAGAGTGTGGTGGATAATTGCGGACATCTTTTCAATGACTGTGTGGACCAGGATCTACTGAACTTGATATTTCAAGCCCTTGACCACACAAACCGATTTGTCAGAGAGACTGGGTATTACGTGTGTTCATCTCTTGTGTCAATAGGAGTCAAGGATAAAGGTCAGTGCATGTATCAAGTCTGTACTTCACTGTTGATATTACATGTATCTCTAATTTCTGTTACACATTCACTTTATGGGTCTTGTATACCTGAGAAAAATGACTTTCATGAGTTTTGTGTAAATCTTACAGCTAAGGTTTAATTAAAAGATAAAACAGAACATTTACAAAAAACATTGTTGTTCAAAGTTATTATTTTTTTCTTGAACTATAGGATTCATATAATATGCCATTTCTGGGATATACAATGTTAGTAGGCCTATAACATATTTTAATGTGTTAAGTAACACTTTTTTGTTTGATAAGAAACCCTAGCTTTGGAGGAAGAGAATGCTGTGTATCGCCATGGTGAACAGTTTGCCAAGTACATGGCCAAAGGATTAGCCGACAACTGGAGCCAGGTAAATACATTCACTATAAAGCACATCCATGATTGATAGTAAATGTTCTTGTCCAGGCATTTTTCTGTCATTCTTAGCAAATGCTTTCAGTCATTTGACTGGGAAACATGCTATACTCTGTCCCAAGTTTCTGCTTCCACCACTTTTTGTGTAATATCTCGATAATCATAAATACCTTTGCGCTCAAACTACATCCATTCACTAAAATGAAAAATGTCCAAATTATCTGTTTTGAAATGCCCCCTCTACCGCTTCTGGTTTCAATACACAAAAATAGAAAGTCTACGTGGATTTTGCATTGCAAAAGACATGAAAGTACCCCGGATGATAACATTAAAAAATTGTGTGAGGTGTTCTGAGTACTTTCGAATAGAGAGAAGATTTAAACATTTCCCATTATGAATCTCCGTGCGATGTTTGTTTTTTGTTCCTTTGAAATTCTCCAGGTAAAAACAGATGCTGTATCAATGAAAAAATCTTGGATTTTTTCCCTTTTATCGATCTGAATTGTACTTCATTGACAGGTATGTTTATTTTAATTAAAAATCATCAAAAAGTGATGGAAGCAATAACTTGGGACAGATTATAGACTCAAAAAAACAATGAAAGAATATTTTTTTAGTGAATTGAATGATCAACAGAAAATTTTTAGGAGAAATGTATGCATCAGTGCACTATACGCTTTTTCTTCTAATTTTTCTGTTGATGCCTCTAAACCTAGAAAAATAAAAGCTTCGTTTCATGCTGGTAGGCAAAAGATTTAAAAGATTTCATTTTGTAGTCATTGTTTTTATACTAAAATACAATACTTACCATTTGTGACACATTTGTATTGAATGGATAATCTGTATGATAAATGGATATAAGTACAATAAACACGCACATACATGTAATAATGAATTAATTCCATTGTACTAGGTTCGTTTAGCGTCCAGTGTGGCCACCAGGAAATTCCTTCAGAGTTTACCCACCGAGGAGGCCAAGGCCAAGTTCTACCCAATCCTCATACCTAGAATGTGTTTAAACAGGTACTGTACACTGTCTAGCATTTTCCATGTTACAGTTAAACTTCGATATCTCGAACACTGATATCTCAAATACAATGGATATATCGAAGTGATTTGTAAGTCCCAACCACTTATTTTTTAGGTATTTTACCCTCGATATCGAGAATACTTGCATATCTCGAAGTTTTTAAACAGTCCCATTGAGTTCGAGATAACAAAGTTTGACTGTATATGTACATTTATTAAGTTTATCTATTTTTAACTTCATGTACCAGTACCATTACAGTAGAACTATAGTAAAAAAAAAAATTGCTATATGAAACATCTTACAATCTTCTTTATACTACATGTAAATACAATTTGAAACTTCATTTAGGAAAATTGGAATTGGGTACATGTACTGTATAAGGAAATGTTAGTTGTGTGGAAGTCATATCTTTCAAATTTCCCATCCCTCACATCTTATCACTTTCTTAGATTAATGGCTTTGAAGAGTCTTGGTCTATAGAAATTAAATATTCAGGTCCTCATGACTCATTTATATGTACTGTAAGTTTTTCTATATTCATCAATATACTAAAGGTAGAATATTCCTTAGGTATTATGTAGCAGAAGGGGTGAGAATCTACTCCCAGGATACCTGGCGAATGGTGACAGGAGGGGAGGGGAAACACCTGGTGGAAAAGTTCATAGAGCATGTGGTGAGTTACCTGAGTGATACCTATAACAGGTTTATAGTGTAATTTGAGTACCATATTATGATACATGAAAATGTCATTCACTATTACTTTGGTGTAGGTAGCTTACTGTATTGCTCATACTAAGCTCTGAGTATCATTATAATTGTCATGTCCTTTTACCGTTGCTGTAGGTAGCTTACTATATTGAGGCCACAGGAGCAGATAACCATGCAGTGAGAGAGGCTGCATGTGCGTGTATAGCAGAGCTTGGATCTAAGGTAGGCAGAGAAGGCCTGTTTTTTAATTGTCTGAAAGAAATGAACAAGTTTAAGATCTTGCTTGAACTTCACAAATTCAAGAGTAGCTTGAGTAGTTGGTTGTTAAATTCCTCTCTGAGATCATTTCTGGGCTGTTGAAAAAAAAAAAAGATAATGATTTTGTACTTTTACAGATAGACAGGGATGTTGTAAGACCTTTTATACCTCAGCTATTGGAAGCCCTTTTAATTTGTTTTAATGATGACAGTTGGCCTGTCCGAGATGGTATGCTTACTTGATTTTTATTACATGTTCAAGTAGTTTAATTATCAAGAACTGAAATGCTAGACATTATGTTGTTTTCTGAAAAACATTGCTCCAACAAGAGCAATGTGAATTCATGTCTGTGCCTATCATTTAATATTTATTTGTTGTGTTACAGCTGCCTGTGTTGCGTGTGGAAACTTTGTACTGTGCTTCCCAGATGAGTCAAGGTATGCTGGCAATTAATAACATTCATTTTCATTAAGAAGTTTATAGAGATTTTTCTTCAATCTAATTAGAATCTAATCTAATCCAATTAGAAATAGATATTCTGGATCCACTATCACTACATTTTGTAGATCAGTAACCTATTGTAAATTTAAGTGTATGTTGTATTCAAGACAATCCTTTTACTGGCATTGAAAATTTGGTATTTCAAGCATTCTCCATTCTCTTTTTAAAAATGATAAAAAAGAAATGAACAGACATTCCATAACTTTGACATACTGTATTGTATTTCTTAGATTTTGTCATGATTATGTGTACCTCAGATTTCTAGGTTTGTCTGTGAAAAAGAAATACATGACCTAATTAACATCCGAGATTTTGGCAGGGGCAGTTTCATGGGCTAATCAAAAGGTCATTATGACTTGACCTTGAATGGATGATGTTGTTAGATGTTTGAGAAGTTGCAGCTGGCTCTAGATGTTGATTTTTAGATTAAGATTTCTGGTATTCTACATTTCCATGAGGCTAATTGTTGTACAACTGTATAAATTGTATTGAATGTGAAATATTGGACTTTTTACATGAATTGTAAGAATTTTGTATTGATTTTTATAGGAGCTCCATGCCAGCCCTTTACCCTCTGTTCTACAATAATCTACAGGACAACATCCCTTCCGTCCGTCAGGGGGCAGCACTGGCTCTAGCCAATGTGGCACAAGTCTATGGTAATTTCAAGGAACAGTTTTATCAAACTAAAAGTTGTTTCTCAGGCAGTTTGAATGTACATGTATTGTATATGATAAGTAGTGGTCTGACATGCCTATTCTGCCAGAGAACAGAAACATTTATGCAGATGATTACATAATTTTTCAGGTCAAGAAAGTTATGAAGAAATTATAAACAAAGTGAAAGAAGGAATAGAAGGATTAAAGAACCAACCTGAAACAACAGAGAAATACAGTAACATGGACAAAGGGCCGGCTACGTACAGTGTGGTCAAAAAGTTACGGGACAATGACATGGAACTACATACAGACAAACAGGTAATACTATGTACTTTGTAGAGAGCTGTTCTAGAGCTACAATACATGCTAGAGAAACTTAAATTTAGAGAAATGTTGCTCTTTCGAAAGGGAACAAATCTTGATCGTTTTAGCTCAAGACATTTCTTGATACATGTATGTTAGGACTGTTCCTCATTGATTTTCTTGCTGTTGATCTCTAGATGTACTCCTGTGGGTCCCTAGCCCCCAAGATGATGAAGGGCTCCAGAGGAGGTGGGTGTATGGACCACAAGTTTAGAAAACCTCCTGAACCCTGGGAGCTTGCTGATGGGTAAGAACCGAAGGAAATATAAAACTGATGAAATCTGCTTATCTCCAGCTTATAATTACATGTATTGTCCCACTGCTTACAAATTAAAATAAGGAAACTTTTCATGCATCTTAAATTATTTACATCATAATTTCATGAAAAACATGTACCATTTGTTAGAATTCCACTTCTATCATTGTAATACTTGGTTTAAATGGATTTCAGAGATTTTTACTGTGGTTCATTAAAGTGTCCCTATGTTTGTTTTAGGTGTGTGCATTTGATAGCAGAACTGTCTCACAATCAGGAGCTACACACCACGGTGTCTGACCTCCTACCATTACTGGCCAAGGCGGCCTCTCTCCACCATTACAATCACCATGTCAACTTCCTGGAGACAGTGTGTAAACAGGTCAGTTACATGTACTTATGAGTTGAAGGAGAGCACTAGTGGAGATGGTATTCTTGTAACTGTGTATTGTGTGTCTAATTTCTCTTGAGATCAGGGTCAAGAGTCTTCTTACCCAGGCAACACTCAAGAAAAGAATTAAAAAATGGACCCAATATTTTATATGTGATGTAATAAAGAAGATTAGGTGCATGTAACAATATTATTAACTAGATTTCCATTGTAATTATGATGTAAATTTTCCTGTTGTGTTTTGCAGTTGCCAAATATTGCCAAATCAATGGGGAAGAGGTATTTTAAGCCCCATTTAGAAGAATTCTTTGATTGCATATTTTACAGCATTGTAAGTACATGTACATTTTTAGTATATTATGAAAATTTACATAATATTTTTTATTTAGTATACATGTAGTTCACTAGTATTTTGACAAAAAAACATTTTACAGTAATGTTATTTTCTTGCACATAAATATACATACAGTTTGTATAGAACTAATTAGGTGGTTATCCTTTAGACTTGTGATAACGCCCTGACAGCCAGCGCTGCTAGCCAGTGTCTGAATCAGCTGAGTGCTTTCCTGGGGCCCAGCATCTTACGGGGAAGAGTCGAACAGTTTAACCCAAGGCAAGTCACTCAGTCGCCCTTTCTGAATAGTGCAGTGACCAACAATGTTGCACTCAACTACATTTGTATATTTTATCTGGTCTCACTTGATGATTCATGTATTGTATTGAAATCTGTTCTTCTATCGTTTGTTAAATTGAATCTTTATTTTGGTTGTTAAGTACTGGTAAGCTTGCAGTTACATAGAGGATTTAACTAATCTTTTTTCCCCCCCCCCCCCCCCCCCCCGTGTGCAGTTTATATCTTCTTAATCAGGTGAACCAGTAGACTCTAAGATAGACATCTGTGTTGTGGATACAAGTTACATGCCATTGAGTTTTGACTTTTACTACCTTTGTATTACAGATATTTAGAGCTACTTAAAGCCAACCAGTTTATTGCACCACTATGAGGACAATATCTGCCTGATAAATGTCTTCAGTCTTGGTTTGTCTTTATTCTTAACATTTTATTCTGGATATAGGGGTATTTTCACCCAAACACACTTGTAAAAATTCTGCACCATATAAAATTGGCTCTTACATACTAGTAGTTTTGGTTAAATATCTGTGTTGTTTTAAATTGGTCCCATTTTATATTTACCACTGACAGAGTATATGGAGTATAAATATAATTAGGTGGTAGTAACCTTATGTACAGAATACAGGTGAATCTCGATAACTCGAACTTCAGGGGACCATGGCTAAACTTCGAGAGATCAAGAGTTCGAGAGATCGAAAGTTTGAAAAAATCCGGAAATTTTTGTTCCGGTCATTTTGATTCTAAAATTATAGTAGCCGGAAGTTTATATTTATAACATGGAAAGATAGTCTAACATGGTTTCATTCATATTTTCTGCTACAATACTCCAATTTAAACAGTACAGAACTTAGTTATGTGTTTATTAAGTGTTCTTTTTCACTTTAAAAAAACTTTGAAGTACTATATGTTTTCTTAATCACAGAATATTTTAAATAAAGAGCGGTTTAATTTACCGTAATATTCACAAGTTGTTAAAATAAATAGATTACTAGCAAATTACCTATCTAACTTTTGATGGAAGCAAGGGGTAGTGTCACTTACGTAATCAACCAATTAACACTACCGCGCTAGCCACAGGCGTTAAGATGACCATCCAGGTAAGGTATATGTGGAGCTATAATTACACGCTTGATCGGTCGCGTGTGTACACAGCAACCACTTCGAGTTATCAAGAGAGAAAAACAATGAAATATGTATAACGGGACCCAGGTTTTACTTCGAGAGATCAAGAACTTCGAGAGATCGGAGTTCGAGAGATCAAGAGTAAATTTGCTTACTTATATAGAGAAAAAAATCGGGACCATGATTTCACTTCGAGAGATCAAGAACTTCGAGAGATCGAAGTTCGAGCCATCGAGTATCACCTGTACTTTTCAAATTAAAAAAAACATTCACATGTAATTTTTGTAATTTTATTTGGAAGGAAGTAAACAAAGAATAGTTTTCATCAAAATACATGTAATTGTGAAATTTTAGTACTGTATATAAACCAGTTAAACACAGTAAAATCCATGCATTACTAATAATCTTAAATCAAAAATGTATTACAAAATGTATTTTAATACATGTATAAGATGAATGTTCATTGGGTTTATTCCAGACGGACACAGCTTTCTACAGAAGTAAGCCTAGTGGAATTCTATACTGCAGTGATTGATCCGGGTAGACAACATCATTTACATCCATTGTGCCATAGGTCACATCAGATTCATCGTCTCCATTATTGTTGTGATATTGTAACCAGGATGGAATCAAATAAACAGTCCCATTGTGTCTGTAGCTCAGTGCATTGTACTAGTGGCTATGATTTTACAAATCTTCACTAACATTTACCGGAATACTTCAGACTTTTTGCAAGTTAGAGGTTACAACATCAAGCATAACAATTTCTCTATGCTTTGCTGTGTATTAATAATTTATTACTGTGGCAGAGACAAAGCTATGTCTTAGTTTGTTTATTAAAAGTCTGTGAGATCTTAACCCGCCTTGTTTCTTATTTCATGAAGATGCCTGCTGAATTATTTTGTTCTGAAAAGAAAAAGTGTCATAAACTTATGAGTGCTTATGTACAAATGTATATCTGCATCTATGATAAAGCTTTCAATTTCAAGAAGTAAGCACTAAAAAGGCTGCCTTTAGGATTTTGGTGATAAGTGGTCAACATATCCAGTAAGACAAATAAATGCATGTACATGTATATACAAGTAAAATAAAATCACAAAAGTAGTCCCTACCTTTACAAACTGTAATGCATTGGTTGACTGAAGCCCCAAACTCCTCAGGAGAACCACTGGAGAAAAGTCAGTATTGTAAAGGTGGTGTAAACCATGTATCGTCATGACAACTGGAAGCACTGCCCTCTGTCTTTCTGTCTCGTACTTTGATAGGTAATACAGGCTGCCTACATCTGATCCTGACTGGACAGCTTCATTTAACACCTGACTTAGACAGCTGACGTCACCAAACCCAAGATTGACTCCCTGACCAGCCAGTGGGTGCAGTCTGTGTGCAGCGTCTCTGCAATTACACAGTTACAGTTGCGTCTGTTGTCAAGACTTTACATGTATATTAATGGAGTACATTTTTTTTTTAAATTGTATTAATTTTACTTTCAATTCAAAGTCCACCTAAATACAGTGTAAATGTTTTGCAAATCACAGATCTTTTGTTATTTTACACACTTAACTTGCAAGTTCAATTTCTAGTCAAAGCAGCTTTTCACCATTATTTTTCAAAAATTCTTGCTCAGTGTATTACAAGTACTGGGTAAGTAACAATAGAATCAGGACAACTAGCCCCCAAGACAAGTCGCCCCCAGTATAACCGAAGACAACTCACCCCCAATTTGGGACAACTCGCTACCACTCAAGACAGCTCGCCCCCAACATAAAGACAGCTCGCCCCCAGTATTTTTGTTTAACATGTTTAACAAAAATTATTTTTTTTCGCCATATATCACAGTGCAATTTATATTCTCCAGGTAATATTTCAAATTTTGATAGTTTTTAATTTGAAATTTAACAGATTAACAAAACTTTCAACCACAGTTTTATTTAAATTCATCTATAATCAGCGAAAGTTGTATGTATCATGATTAAACAATATGTTTTTCATTATTTATAAAATCTCTTTCCTGATATAAACTCGGGCAGATAAACGTACATCAAAAATTTAAAAGATTTTAAAACCAGAGAAATTTAAATAGCGCACCTTGTTTTAAGTTTTAAAATATCTTAATTATGATCAACTAATTATAAAATCAGCGATCAAACGATCGCGTTATAATATTCACGTGATAATGATAATTAGTATAAAATATGATGAAACCCAAGCTGTAAATAATTGGAATGACAACTTCACGTATAATTTTGATTCTTCAAAGTGACGACTAATTAATGTATGCAAGCTTTGAAGCATACATGAAATAAAGTTGATGATTAATTGGTGTACCCATGTATTTAACAATAAAATTTAGAAACTTAATACTTGACTTCTTGTTATGATTTTCGAAGATCAGTGAAAAGTAACAATATTTGTTGATTAAATGCGTATAAAATTTAAATTTTTTTATTCAGAGCGAGTTGTCTTGACTTAGGGCAAGTTGTCCTAATTTGGGTGCGAGTTGTCTCGAACTGGTGGTGAGTTGTCTTGGGGGCGAGATGTCTTGGGGGCGAGTTGTCCAGCATTTGTAACAGTATATTCTCCAGTGACAATATTATCAATTTAAACATGCACTAACATACCCAATGAGAGCAACTCGTGGTTTGACATAGTTAGAGGAGTGGATGAGTGACAGAGGGAATGAGGCTCGACTTCCTGGATCCACTCCTACCACTGTGGGCGGTAACTGGCGTACCACCTGGTTATCTACAGACCAAAGGAAACCCCAAGAAAATTACTAACTCATGACTACAACCTTGCTTTAAGGAAATAATTGTACCAAATTGTAATCTGCAGAGAGTCTGAGACACATGTATTAACATGTAATCCTGTGACTTACCACTGAAAACATAGTTAAGAAGTTCTTGATATTTCTGGGAGATTGACATGACTGTTGAATCCTTGTCCCTTTCATGCCACTACAGAAAATAAAATTATTTATACATGCATCATTAATAATGATATCTAGGATCATAAAAAAATTAAAATATATTACCTTAAATAAATATTACGGTCTTGTTTAATTGCTCTTCCCCAAGTAAGTTTTTTTTTTAGCTCTTGTTTGACATGTCCGTATATTCTCATGAACTTACAAATGCATCATTGACTGCATCAACAAAGTTGTCATCTTGCAAATCTTTGAGGTATTTGGCCTTGGTTGGACTTGTTGTCCAAATCAGACAACTATACTTGTTTGATAACTGAAAAAGAGAAGAGAGAACTTTTTATGAATTTATCAATGTCATTGTGATGAAAATAAAATTTAGTTTTAAAATATGTACCTGGGTTCATGTTTACACAGAAATATGAGAATTCTGGACAGAGCTTACGATCATTATATCCTATGCCATAATGTTATGTTCTTTACAGGAACATCTTTCAACATATACATGTACAATACATTCAAAAGGGTGGTTTCTCCTTGTTGGATTCGCTTGTTTGTTTGTAAGTTTGTTGTTTAAGAAGTAATAGTTGGAAAGGAGCTTACTGGTAACATGGCTATTGGTCCTGTTGGGAGAAACCTCTGCCATGCCACACTATTGTCTGATGTCTAAAAAAATTGTAAAATGAAAAATTGGTTAGAATTCATGAAATGATAAAGAACAATTCTTGGTTTGAGAATCCAGCAAAATACTGCATATTACAATTTAAAAGTGCAGAGCGCCATTCATATATTTGTGCAAAGCCCCTGACTTCTAATTTTCTGATTCACAACAAAATGTACATGATGCAGTAAACCAGCTTTTATTAATGACAGTATATTTCCTGATTTACCAGTAACCAACTGGCTCACATCTTCCCAAGTCAAGAGTTTCTGATCTGCTCCGCTCTACATAAACCCTTGACCGAATACGCAGAGTTTGACGGGGTTAAAACCTTGCATGCTGGTTGGTGTCATAAAAGTTTGCATGATCCAATAAGAAACGTTGTTTCAAGAATGATGTTAATTGTGCATTGATCAATGTTGAGCCTTTGTCAAATAATTTTGAGACAGACTAGTAAGTAATTGACTTACTGCTATCGATATTTAGTCTGATCGAACCCATCCAATCACTATAAACAACTTGTTCATGGAAGCAGCCATATTGCTATAATGCTTCTGTTTAATACGCATTCTCTGATTGGTCAGAACAAGAGGTCACAAAAGTTCAAAAATGAGTACTCTCACTAGACGGCGCAATTGTTAACCCCATATGTATGTAGAGCGGAGTGGATCAGAAACCCTTGACTTGGGAAGATGACTTGCTCACAGCAACTAATTTTCACCAAAACGAGGTTGCCAAAAACCTCAAGAATTTTTTTCTTATGTGAACAAAATTTGCATCTCAAAGATGACAAAAGATTGTTGACTAAAGCAATGAATTAAGCAATATGTATATCTGCTCACCCCTGAGACCTCCAGAGTGGCTACCACGGCCTGCTGTTTGTAGTCTTGTTGAAACACATGGAATTTCCCGGCCTTCCTTACAACCGAGTTCATGCCATCTGCACCAATCTGAGGGAATTAAATGTGTCAGGGGAGATAACTCATGAGTCATAATGCACTACAGAACTAAAGCCATTCTCTTTCACTTCAATCAAAAATGCACACATCTTCTACACAGTTTGCAATTTATAGTGTTATTTATTAAAATTCTGACTTAAACATGTTAAACCAATATACATTTTAACAAATAATAAATTAATGTAAAATATAAATTTAGTTCATGTTTATTTCTATTTTTTCTTTCCATGGTAAAACACTCACCAGTAATTTGGTTTGAATTTTTTGTCCTTTGTCGGTTTCTATGGTGACCCAGGTATTTTGGTCCACATTATCATGGCCGGGGGTGGAACCCGGGATTATGTAAGATTTCGCCGAGGTTTGATACCGCACCTCCACTCTGTCTGAGAGAGACGACAGCTGTCTTCTGATGGCTTCTAGTATCACGTCATTCTCCACGATGTAGGCCAAGTCGTTCATCAGTTGTTCATCATTAAATGTGATCACTGAGTCAGAGCAAGATTCCCAGACCTGGGTGACATTCAACACAAATCAAAATCACAATCTCTCCAAAACAACTTGATAAGGTTGAAAAATTAAAACATAACAAATCTGAAATCTTGAGGAAACATCTATTTTAATCTTAATTTACTATATTTGAAAAAATACACAATTAATCAATCTAAATATTGTATCCATCCAACTGAACAAAAATAAATGTTTCTATCATCCAATTTTCTCTGAAGAGTGAACAATTATATAGAATAGATCAAAATGATTGTGAGAATTGAGGTTTTACCATTGTCAAACAATCAACTTGAGAACACTAACCTGCATCCTTTTGACAGGCTGGCATCTCATCTGTAAAATCTCATCCCATGCTCCTATACCTGTTGAAAATATCTTAAAGAAAATTACTTATTAAAAGTGCCAAAATTATCAGATGCATGATTGTATTAATCAATTAATGCAAACAAAATTTGAAAACATGATTATCAGAAAATGATAGAACTACAATATAAGGCGTTGCTGACTCACTTTGAAATAAGCCAACTGTTGCTGGACTTATGGCACATGTTCTGTTACTATAGCGTTCACTCAGTTTAAAATTTTTCTTCTCAGAGGCAGATTCTAGAAGTATTATCTTCTTATCCTGCAGGAAATCAGTATGTCCTACAACAAAATTTTGTAAAAATACAATATACTGATTAGAATTCTCATTGAAGAGTCTTCAGGCATATATCCTTCTTTTTTATTTTTTATTAAAAAAAAATAAAGAAAATTCTCTGAATATGTAAAGTGTGTAGCAGTGCAGCATTTAAAATGGTCTAAAATGTGTATATAGGGGCCTACTGAATTTTTATGCTTTATTGGCATGGTACTCATAAGAAATATCATAATACAAAAAAATATTATAAAATGATCATTACATCATGTAATAAAATATAACGTTATACATGTTATAATGACATTAAAATGTGTAATCCTATAACATACAGATAAGCATATATACTCCTACATCTAAAATCTTGCCACAGAAGTAATGTGATTTCTTTTCAGTATGTATTTACACAATTCATAAAGTGCTAATACTACACTGTACTAGGTATTTACATGGAGTTATATAAAATACCGGTACCTAGGGCACATGCCATTGCAGTCCCAACCATTCCTCCTCCAGATATGACAATGTCTGCCTTTTCATTACTACTAGAATGTATATTCCTTGAAGCTAGAGAATTTACTATTCTTGTTGATAAATTACACAACTTGCAATGTCTCAGTAGATTGCATGCCATTTCGGAAGTGTGAATGTGCGTCTGTCAAGAAATTAGAGTTGTTCCCCTTTTATCTGCCCGAGCCTGTCATATCTTCGTTTTTATTTTATCTTAATTCATATGATTAAATTTCATAAATCATATGATAATTTTCTTATTTTTATTGATAAAAAGTCATTAATCTATATGTTTTAAATAATTTCTTTTATGGGAAGTGAATTTGACCAATGATTGCATCAAAAAACCAGTTTCTGCTGCGCACCTGGCATAGTTTGTGAGAACATGGCAACAACCCACGGTTTGACAGTTTTGGCACATTCATGCATCAAACCCCCGAGAAATCCCAAAACTGGACTCTCGTCAACGTTACATGAGAGAGCGAAAGCTTACCATACGTATGTTCTGCAAAATACAGAGTCAGATTTCAATGCAAACAGCAATGAGCAAGAGGACTACGATGCACCCAGTAAGTCTGTTCATGTTTACACTAATCCCGCGATAGATGATATTTCAACCCAACTCCAAGATCTCGATGATAGCGATTTTTACCAAAAATTGGTGCAGTTGAAAAATGAACACAAAAAGACGTTATATCTATGTGAGCAACTGTACAAGAAAAAGGTGCTGGGTGAAAAACCACAATCCAATGGTTTTAATCTTGATAACGTGCCAACTTCATATGGCCATTTAAATGACAGAACAGAGGATGATAAGACAGATTATGTATCGTATGAACAGAGGGATGTGTCACATACAACATCCAGTAAACCACCAACTGGACGCCAAATATTCCAAACATCCCCATCAATGAAAAAGCCAGCAGGAATTAGTACAATGCCTATGCCTCGTCCTAGCTCAGCACCAGTGTATAGAAGAAGGGGATCGCTAACAAAGAGCCTAGAGGAAGAGGTTTGGGCTAAGATTGCATCGGAAAGAGGGATACATAGAGAAAGTGCTGATTCCGACAATGAGTTAAATACAGAGAGACTGTTGAGAACATCTGATGATATAATGAGAGATGCAGATGACCAAGAGATTGCAGCAGCAATGACACGCATTGAAGACATGTGGGAAAATTTTTCAGTGGAAGACTATGCCCCTAGACAGTCTAGGGAAAGGCCATCATCAGCTTCTGTTACACGAAAAGAAAAGGACAAGAAAGAAAAAGAATGGAGACATCGAATCACAATTCCTAAGCCTTTCAGGATGACACTAAGAGAGGAAACCAAGGAGAAAACAAAAAGCAAACTCCAGATAGAACATGAGCAGAAACTTATGGAGGAAAAACTGCAGGAGGAAATAGAGTGTCAGAAAAAGTTTAAAGCTCAGCCTGTTCCTGCTCATGTGTATCTTCCCCTGTATGATGAAATCAATGAAAAGAATGAGGCACGCAGAAGGTACATAAAACACTACAGTCAAGATCTACTCAAGTCTCAGGAAAAACCATTCAAATTCCATACAAGGGAAAGAGTCAAAGAAAAACATCACACAAGAACCTGCTCCGCACCAGAGGAAATTGATGAGCACACTTTCAAAGCCAGGCCTGTGCCTGGATATCTGTACGACTCCTCTATTGATGACCAGATCAAAGAAGAGGAAGAGTATAGGAAAATAAGAATAAAACTGCGAGCAGAAGAGCTGTATCGGAAAGCTAGATTGCCAGAAAACATGGAAATGAGGCAGAAGATCAAAGAAATGAACAACAAAGAGAAGAAGGTGAAAAGCAAGCGGAAAAGTGCCTCGGCTCATAAAGTCAAACATGAGGTTCCTGATTATGAGGAGTTGTACAGACACTTTCAAAAGGAGCTGCTGAGGAGAAAGCAAGAGAGAGAGGGAACTGTGGTGAAGCCATTCAAACTGAGTACAGCAAGTCCATCAAAAAGGGAGAGAATTATAGAAGATATGAAGAAAGATGAAGAATCGCTGAGAGAAAACCGGTGGCCGTACATGACACCAAGAACTACTCCCAGGAAAAGCCTAGGTGTGTAGTGTTATGCTTTGTAATGTAAACATATACCCAGTGTAACAGATTACTTACTTAAAGTTATATTATTTATTGGAAATTGTAAAATGCCTTTTTTTTCACTTCTGGATACTCAATCAGAATGAGAAAGAAAAAATTTTGTTTATATACAATAACAAACTGCAGTATAATTGAGTATGGCAAATAATGTTACAAGAACTGAAAAGATAATAATCTTTGTCTTTACCTTACAGGTTACTTGTCCAATTCCCTTGATTCACTTCCTGCTCGCTCCACAAAAGCCACAGACTTGAGATCTGAAACTGCAAAGTGAGATTTGAATTTTTTAAGTTCACTTTATATTATTTCATATTTTACAATAGACAATAGTAATCTGTTATGTCTCATGAACTGAAATTGCAGTACCAATGTGAATGATGGATATATTCTCTCTTTGTTTTCTGTCTTGAATTTTATTTTATTTAGTTAACTTAGGCTATTTAGGCTATTTAGCCAGATTTGTCTGTGAAAAATTAGGTTTACATTAAGATACATCAAATATTTGTTTTATATACTCGTAATATTATGTAAGGTACTTTTCTCTGTACAGAAGTAAGACGGGCATCTTAAAGGATAGAGAGCAACAGGAGATTGATCAGGACAGGAAGCGTAGGATCAATGAGATGAGACTGAGGCGGAGTATACAGGAGAGAACTGGAGCTGACATTCAACCGACACTGGAGGAAACCACCCTCCGAAAACTCAGAACTTGCAGGTATGGGGAAAAACTGTACCCGGGTACCTCTTTTTCGTAGTAATCCTTTTTTTTTTTTATTAATTAGTACAAAGTCTTACACATTTTTAAAACATTATTAAATTCAGTAAATACCCAAGAGTTTACATGTAATTGGTATACCATAAAAAGTTAGATCATTTTAATAGTTTTAATGCTTTATTCTTAATTTTGAATCTTCAGATATATTGCAATTTAAATCTTAAAAGAAAAACATGAGAACAATTGATTTAAAAAAAAATGACTTCAATTGAATTCACTTGCATGAGTGTGTCTTGAATTATGATACAGGGAGGCTGAAAGGGAAAGAATAGAGCAGTATGAGAAAGAGTTGGCAGAGATGAAGGAGCGAGTAGAAAGGAGGCCCCTCTTAGTGGAGAGACAGTCACAAGTAGGTGCACTTAGTCCACATTAACTAACCGGTCAGGGACCCTACATTGTCACGTCAACTCCATTATTGATGAGCCTTAGTATTATTCTGCTATATACATCAGAAGCAATGTAGTTGTACAAACTACCTGTAATTATTTGTATCCAAGAAATATATACCAATGAAAGGGTTTCTCTTTCATGTTTGTGGATTAAAAATAATCAAATTTCACAAAAACAAGAGAAAAGTTCAATAAGTTGATCTAGTCAGGCCCACAGTCAGTAATTAAGCATATCTGAATCTGACACTTGGTTTCCCCTATCCACAACTAACCAGACAATCCTAGGTCACTGGGCTTTTAGGTGGTGTTGTCTGAAAAAATGAAACACATTTATGAACTACAGTAGCATCTAAGATGATTCATAGACTAAATGACATGTCAATCTGACGTCACCCTTAAGGGATGTTGGATGTTTTAGAAGGAGTACAATTTACCAGATTCAGAATATCTAATCCAGATTGGATTGAGTGATACATGAAGTTTGCACTTGGAAATGAGAAGGGACTCAGTTCCTGGAAATTCTTAGCTCCATAACTAATTAAAAATATGTTTATGAAGTTTTGAAATTGTACATTTTAGGTAAATGCCAAGAATGCAGCAACCAAGAAATATACGGCAACTCTCAAAAGTGTGGGACTGGATGAGGATTTTGTTCAGACCCGTAGCTCTCAGGCAGGAAGTGTCAGGGATGATACAGCAGACGACTACGATGACGATTTTGATGGCACCTACAGCAAGAGCCTAGAAGCTGAATCTTAGTTACTCCAACTTAAAAAAAAACTCTCTACTTTTACATTCTCTTACTATATACATACTGTTTTTGTTTATAGATCAGTTCAGACAAATTTCTTCAGCTAACGTACCTTTCCCTTATCTTAATACAGTATCCTGAAGAACTGCATTGGTTGTGGATAGAGAAGTGGTTAAATAAAATGTGCATTTTACATGTATAACTGAATACATTGTAATTGGGGTTGATTTTTGTTCATGCAGTTTAATCTTTGATCTAAAATATGTTGAACTGGGAAACATTAGTTTGAAGAAAAAATAGCATTGCATGTATTTAAATTTTAGCATTTTAGGATGAAATAGAGAGTGTACTAACATATATCAGGAACAGAAAATACAAAGAAACGTTCCATTACGTATTCTCATTAAAAACTTAATGGCTCTTTTATCAAACTCATTACGTATTAATGTTGAATATTGTCTGTATTTTTTTGTTGCACATGCAATTGCATGTTTTTGAAATGTTCATAGGCATGCTATAATCCAGAAATTGTAGTTGAAGATAAAATTTTCATAAAGGTGTTTTAAAATAAATCATATTACATGAATTTTTTGTAAAGAATCATTTGTCATTTTACCCTGACTTTATTTGGCATCACTGACTCTCAGAAATTATTGATATTTCATTCATTAAGTGCATGGGGAAAGCAAGGTGCATGAATTACATGGGCAGTGAAATTGTTAAGTTTGTTTTTTTGCTTTTGTTTTTACATACATTGTACAAGTAATTAAATTATTGTATTTCGAACACTGGTGAATCCAGCTCCTTTTTACAGAAAACCCACCTTTACTTCTGACATGTTTTATTTGTAAGTTGGGAAAGGAAAATTGTATCTTTTAAAGCTAGCTGAATCTAATATGCAAACAAGGTTGGCAGAATTCATGAATATTTTTTACTGCCTTTGCAGTGGAATTTATGGAGTTGATTTCGTCAATTATCATAACTAGTCCTCCATCAGTGTCATCGTCAGCTTTAACTCATTAATGATGCGATAGTCTATGTTGTTTATTTGTATCTGAAATCATCAAAGTTTAATGGTTATTTTCTCTTGTTCCTTGACCATCAAAGATATTAATACGCTGTTTAATTATGTCGTATTTCCGTCCATTTGAATCAGTTTTCATATTTTTAACAATGGGCATGCAAGTCTTGTGCATTTATCTCTAACGTTGGCATTTACCTTATAGGAAGTTCATGTATTGAATTCATTTTTTATTTTATTCAGGTACAATTATTTTTTAATTGGTATGATACATATACTTTAACATCTGAAAACATTTTAAGTTATAAACTTGCATTCCCATATCATTCAATGAATTCTCTTTTATCCTACTGTGATATCTTGCAAAGAAAAGTTTATTAGTTATTGGAGAAAATGTTATTTATACAAATGTAATGATTACAGATAGATGTAGGCCATTACTTGGTAGATGAATAATAAAAAAAAATTATACAGAGTAAAAATTTTGGGTTATATTTTGAAAATCAGTTTGATGTTCTCTAAGGCAGGAAATGTTATATGGAGATCCTCTATGACTCAACTATCAGTAACCAGTCAATTCCAATTCACCTGGTCCATAATATCAAACACTTTGATTGGACATCAACCATGAAGGGGTTACTGCAACAATTTACCACACTTGAATTTCACATAAATTTCATGTGATTTTTAAGTTCAATACTAGTATGAGGTCCAAGGTAAGAGAATTTAAATGAATCCAGTACAAGGATTTTTCACAGAAATTTGGTTTAAGGTCATTGTCCATCCTTTACCAATGAGCACTCTGCGGATGAATTACGAGTCGGATATGACCACGGGGATAAAAAAAATATACAGGAAAAAGACTATACAGAGATCTGCAAAGAAGTTGAGATCTGCTGAGAAATTGACATCTGACTTTGAAATCATCATCAAGGTCACCACAACCTTTTCCCTTGAGCACTCCTTCAGTGAAATATGAGCTTAAAGTGTCAATATGAGAGACAATAATCTTCAGACAAGGATTTAACACCGAGATCCATTATGGCATTAACCTCTGACCTTGAAACTTGATTCAAGATCACTGCAATCGTTTAGTCCATAACACTGTAATGGTTGCAGCATGGCTTAGATAGGACCAATTAAACAGTAATATGGTTCAGAAAAGATACTGGTACTCAGATACTTCACTGCATACAAGTATACATGCGACAGAAAATATTTTGCTTTAAACATGTTGAATACAATCGCATGCCCCACTTGATTTAACTGTACATATATTTAGTCTCACATGTTCTAAGAATGAAGAATTTTTTCCCCATGTCCTCAGCATTTTTACTAAATTACTTCATTTCACCCAACATTAGTTATCAAATCCTTTTCTCATTTTTTCCTCTATTTTTGTTACTTTTTTCTGGATAAAAAGACAAAAAATGAAATTTAATTCAAAAATTTTATTGATATTTTTCTGACCTTTTTTATTCAACCATTATTACAATGTAACTAATAAGAAAAACAATGCATGATTAAATACGTGTAACGATGAATATGAATCACACTTGTTAAATTAACCAGTTAACAAAAAAAAAATACATCCAGAAGCACCAGAAAAAAATCAAATGGGACAGTACTTCAAAATGAACATTTCACACAGGTAATTAATCTATACTATTACCAGAAAGCGTGAAACTGCAATGATTTTTGTATTCAGTTCTGCAATGATTATATAATTTATAAAGGATGGCTCTAAGTGTGAGATATCTTACCAGTATTATACTATATTTGTATTACCAGAAAGCATAAAACTGCAGTGATTTTGTATACAATGTGCTAGTATTGATTATAAATCACAAAGGATGGTTCAACATATGAGATGGAACTTCTTACTGGTATATCTTGACCGGTATCATGTACAAATAAAATAAGGTGGAACAGAGTAAATATTACATCGTAATTAATATTATACTAAGAATGAAATTAAATGGGGCAGATCTTTTAAGGGAAATACTACTAATGAATGACAAGTGAAGACTTTAAATAAAAATATGGGAAAGATATGTAAAACTGGGTGAACTACAAACACTCAACACTTGGAATGAAAAAAATGAACTTATGATTTTCTCAAGTGACCTTGTCATCACACAAGGTGGAACTACACATCTGCTAATGTTACATACACTGAACATGTTTTGTGGACAGCATAGACTATTCTATTGGACAATTACAACCAATCAGAAAAAAATGTCTGGGCTGCAACACCAGATAATGATGTACATGTATGCGTATTAACACAAAGTCAATCATTTCATGAATGTATCTTAATAATGTAATACTCTTGAAGTTTCAACTAATACAATCAGACTCGCTCGTCCTCACAACTTGGAGTCCCGTCTAACTTGAGACAGCTATTTGATGAGGTACTAGATGTCCCCCACAACAAGTTGCTTTGATTAGCTATTACAACATTGAATGTAATGCTGAACTTGTTATCTAAAATATACATAGTATTGAAATGCAGTCTTTTTCATAGAAAAAGCATGAGAATATGACAAAGGCCATTATTGCACTGCAAATGCACAATAGAATAAGTTGACACAATAACTTTGTTAAAGTGATTCAAAGATAATTCAAAACTTTCATTTACAACCATACTATGCTGTTCCACTTCTCTATTCAACATACATTACACACTATCTGAGAACTCAATGCAAAACATCTGACCTTTTCTCTCCAATCAATCAATGTATACAGATATTTTTATAACATCATGAGCCTAAGATATTCAGTAGATTATAATTCAGCATCATAAAGCATTTAAGGCTAATGTGTATTCTCTCTGAAGCAAAGAAGATATCAACTTCAGATGATCATATCTTAAATCACCAAATTGCCGTCAAGTCCTGATACATTCTGGTCTTGGCTCTGTGCCCAAACGGACAGGAGAATTTGTTTCCTGCACCTACTGTACATGTACAGCCCAGAAAGACTGGCAGTTCCTTTACACATTGAACATTTTACACAAATTTAGTAAGTCAGTTTCAATTAGTTAGGGGACCTAGTCCTGCATGTCCTCTTGAATTTCGTGAGGTCCTAGAATTCCTGGCACAGACATCTGTATTTTGCGTTTCTCTTCCTGGGCCTGTTTGATGGCCTGTTCTCTCTCCTCAAGGAAGAGGTCCTGGTTGTCTTCCCCTGCAAACTCCTGTCAAAGAGACCCATGCAAATGAGTTATGTTATGCAAATATAAGTTACATTGTATCAAATTGTAACCTACAGTGTACATGTAGATATACATTGAAGACTTTCAACAAACCATAGGTATCTGAATATCAGTTCATTTGTTTTAAAGGCTATTGTTGTAATTTGTCATGTGTATCAAAATTTTAAAAAATATATATAATTGACATTGCATTTGAAGTTTCAATTTAAATGTATCCTTACCCTAATTTGCACCAAAAAGTCCCTCAAATGTTCCTTGAAAGCTGCAATATCCTGATCAAAACTGAAGAGGCCCTCAATAAAAATTTTGATCTGAGGCCTGGAAAACATTAATGTGCATTTATTTTTTTTAAAATAATTCCATATACCCAAAAAGTATACCATCGCAATGAAATACATGTATAAACATAGGTAATCACAGATTACAAAGCTCACCGAGACGAGACATCACCTTTATGAGGCATCACCATTATGAGACCACCTTTATCATATGATATGAAAATCATAGTTAATGATCTTGGATATTCATGGAAACTGTTTTGACACAATATCGTATATCATATGTTAAAAAAAATGTATGAAAATCATATGCTCATTTCATACGGTATTATAAGATACAATATTTATCAATACAATAATATAAAATACCATATTGCATCCTATGATACTTACAATATAGTATCATATAATACAATATAATACTGTAATAAATAATTATGCAATAAAATATTGTAACATATAATATGACATTGTATCTTGCTATACATTATTGTATATGATCACATAATACAATATCATTATGCAATATATGATACAATATAGTATTACATGTTACAATATCATATCACATAAAACATCACAATATTGTAACATATGATATTATATTGTATAATATAGTATGATATTGTATTGTATGATATTGTATCATATTTGATACATAATATGATATTGTATCATATGATTTGATACAACATTGCATTATATCATATGATCAAATATCATGTGATATAGTAATATATTATATAATACAATATCATATTATACAATATCGTATCATATAATACAATATTATATAATACAATATCATATAATACAATTCATGTGATATAATAATATATTATATAAACAAAATATCATATTATACAATATCATATTATACAATATTATACGATATTGTATCATATGATACAATATTACATATTGCAATATCATATGAAACAATATCATGTGATAAAATATTAAATATATAATACAATATCATATTATACAATATTGTATCATAATACACAACACTATACATAACAATTACATGTCACAGTATCATATCATAATGTACAAAAAATTGATACAATATCATATCGTATCATATAAACAATATGATATAATATTGTATCATATAAAACAATAGTGTATCATATCATATGCATGTAATACTATATCATAGGAATCATGTTATATCATTTAACAACAAACACATCTATCTAGCAGGTTTAAGTGAGGTAGGAGATTTTTTTAGCATCCTTGATAATGGAGATCAGGCTCTGCATCTGAAGCTACCTCTGCGATTCATTTATATTATAGTTAAATCAACTGTGCAAGTTTGAAATAGTACTAATATCTATAAAACATTTGACCTGTTCAAAAAAACTAAACCTCATCCAGCATCCGAAACCTATAGCTCAGATTCAGCATTCAAGCCTGTCAGGTGCATCAGTATCATAAGATACATCATCCATGCAAGTTTGGTGAAGTTAGGACTAGTAATAACTAAGATATAATCATCAAAGGGCACCTGCTCCAAAAACTTTAACCAGCTCTAAAAACCTTAACCTCCTCCAGCATCCGAAACCTATGGCTCAGATTCAGCATTCAAGCCTGTCTGGTGCATCAGTATCATAAGATGCACCATCCATGCAAGTTTGGTGAACTTAGGACCAGTAATAACTTACAAATTGCTATCAAAGGGCACCTGCACCAAAAACTTTAACCTGCTCCAAAAACCTTAACCTCCTCCAGCATCTGAAACTCATGACCCAGATTCAGCATCCAAGTCTTTCAAGTCCATAAGTAGGTCCAGATGCATCATCCATGCAAGTTTGGTGAAGATAGGACTAGTAATTACTTAGATACAGGACCTGCAACAAAAACTTTAACCAGGTCCGGACGCCGACGCCGACGCCGACGCCGGGGGTATAGCATAAGCTCCCCCCGACTTCGTCTCGGTGAGCTAATAAGTGTACATAAAATGGGGAAATCACTTTCAAATTTAAATTTGCAATAGGTTTGAAAATTAAATGGAGAAAACAATGGACACATGGAGGACTTACTCGTTTAGGTGTGGGAATGCTGCCTTGAGGAGATTCATGAGGAACTGTTGAATGTAGGGCACATTCTGCATAGAGGGCCCTGAGGTTGGTGCCAAGGTCACAGTGATCTTGCCGTTCTCCAGCAAACTGAACATGTACGCCAAAATAGTGGCCTGTATTGTCAGTCCTACAAAACAAGCAAATCTATAGATTTTTCAGACAAAAAAAAATTTCATCGATACATACAGCCTACTGTAACTGAGAGAATTTTGACAAATTGTAGTATCACGTACATGTATGTTACAGTATGTACGGTCTCATGATTCATGTCAAGAATGAAAACACGATAAACCAAATTACTCTGGAACATTAATAATCACAGATCTATACAGTATAATAACATGATTTCATCTATCAGTAAACTAAATTATAAATTGTCTACCATACACCAGAACAAGATGTGAATATGTACCTGCAGTGTGGGAACTATCCGTCACAACAGAAAACACATGCTGTAAAATGTCAGTGAAATAGGTCTGATAAAAACTCTGTGCAGCCTCTTCGTGGTTCGCCACATTTTGTAACAAAGTATATAAAATATCCAGCCCTGTATCAGCCACATTCCTCATTGTATGTTTGAAAGCCCAAATCACAGAGTCCAGCACTAACTTAAACTGCTCTGGAGGAATATTCAGGTAAGCTGAAGGAAAAAAAAGAATACAAAAAAATATAAGTAATATATAAAATGGTTTTTGAATAATTCACCAAAATTTCTTTAAACTTTTATTTCTATAAACTATGTTCCAAATGGATAACAGCTCTACCATCTAAAACTAATCGTACCATCATATGGCATACGGCCAACAAAAACTGAATATAAAGGTCAAAATATAGCAAGTCAATTGTTAAGGCATCCTTGTGCTGTATGTCTAACCTTGGAAACAGTGAGCAGTAACACTTTGTAACAGCAAGAAGAAGTTTGTTCGGTGCTCGGGAAAATCTTCAAAGTCTTTATTGATCATTTCCAGTGTACACTCAAACACAGCATCAAAAATTTGTGGGATGTCCTTTGTGATATTGCCCTGTAGAATAACAATTACATTCGCATTCTATTCTCTATTTGACATCATCAATTTTATTCCGTTTTCCTAAACTCATCATTAGCAGCATTTTTAACACTTCTTTACCTCCAATCTGTTGACTATGGTGGCCATTGTGCTCAGAACCTCTGGTTCCCTGGCAGCCGACACATTTCTCTGATAGTCTAGCAACACAGCATCTAGTAAGGGTGGGATGAAATTCTCTGCCACCTGCACGGCATGGAAAATTACACTGAATTCGTTGCATAAACACAATTGTTTAAACATGTAACTAAACATGTGTTATGTCTTATATACATGTATACAGATAAAATTCAATTGTTCCACATTTAAGTTTTCTTTGCTTAATTCATTTCATCTTCCTGTGCATTTTGTTCTCAGGTGTAATGTATCAAACAAAATAACACTGAAGTTCCAACATTTAAACCAATGACTGCCTGCACTGATAAGTAAATGTCCTTACCATCTGTGGGTCAGTGGAGCGACTGACCCACCCAGAGATGAGCTTCAGAGTCTCCTTCTTCACGGTCCTCATGCTGCGTATCAGGGGCTGCTTTGTCACCGTCTCTCCATTGGTGGCTATTGCACTACTAATGTTCTCACTCATCACCTTATACACATTCAGCATGTCTAGGTAAATTCTTCCCAGCTGTAACAGAAAGTAGCCATTTATGACTCACTTCAAAATCTCTCCTGTTTGCGTATAAATAGGTTTACATCATTACATCTCCTTTACACTGTAGCATTTACTAGAAATTCATACATCCACATAAAATCGCGAGAAGCATTCTTCTCACATTTTAAAATCTTGCTTTTATTTTTCTAACAGTTGTGAACTACATGTGTAAATGAAATTACAACACAAGTTTTCTATCATAATTACAAAACTGCTACATTGCTTATTTTAGAAATTGCCTAAAATAAGAAACCTACAGTACCTGCACCACATACGGATGGCCGAGGGCTTTGCAGGCCCGCACATTAGTCTTAAGAATGTTTCCCAGCTGCTTTACAGCATCAGGGTCTTTAAGGACTTCCACATTCTGTGTGGCCTGGTTGATGATTCCGTCCCAGACTTGGTTAGGTAACAGGAGATAGCGCTCGATCAGGTGTTCCTGGGCCACCTGGTCATTCTGAGCACTGATCATCATCCCCACCGCCTCATAGAATGTGTGCACCTAGCAATGCATGACAGTTCAGTGATTATTTATCATTTTTCACAATCCAATACAGCACAAGGATATGCCTTAAGATGGCTTGAAAATGAGAGCTGCTAAAAACGTATTTTTTTATCTTCTGGATGTGAAAATAATGCATATATATTTTATTTGTAAACTTTACCTGTTGTGGTTGTAAATCACAGATGATTGTGTTTATTCCATTCAGAATTTCCTCAATGAATGGCATCACTTCTCCCACCTGAACTTGCACAAAATGCCTTCTACACTTCTGTGCAATCTTGATAAAAGTGTCACAAGCCATATCTTGTACACCATCATGTGTTTCTGTTGAAGAAAAATTGTATGATATCAACATTTATTCTCATATAAACAGCAGATATAACAAGGCACAGATTTCAGTCAATTCAGTAAAGCCAAAATGTTACCATCTAAGCCACATACCATGCATGAACTCAAACAGCTTGTTAACGACCGTTTTGAGGAACCTCCAGTGGGCCCTCAGGAAGCGGGGGTACTGTCCCACCACGTACATGATGTTGGAGGCCACAATGGCCTTGTTGTCCTTGCCCCTCTTCTGTTCACACAACCCAAGCAGGTCCTGTTTCACCAAAAACATGTACATGAATGTTTTCAGCAATGCACAACAAAAAACTTTCGATTCTCTTTAAACATTTATTAAATTGTACCATAGGTAAAACAGATGAATATATTTTACATTAACTTACCTTGATGACTGTGACTAAAAATCTTTTCTCATCATCTTCATGCATGGCTCCACTTATGGATCCAATGGCCCAACACAACTAATGTAAATAAAATAATTTCAACAGTTCAGTTTTTTGTTGTTTTTCGGTTGCAAAATTAACCAAAATACAAAGCATTAATTCAAGCTTTTAATATAAATTGCAGACTTACAGTGTTAAGGTTTTTCCAAGACCACTCTGTCCCGTCGACCTGATGATGAAGCTTCTCTGTCATAATAGACTCTGTGTCATTGTAGTCCAAATGTGTCAGGTAGACTATAGAAAGAAGTAAAGCACTCAACATCATTCATCGACCAAAGGCAGAGCTGCCAACATTTGAAACTTAAAAATAGTAAGGCGGGGGTCCAATGGCAGCGTAGGCCCCCGGCCGCTGGAAATATTTTGTAAAAGGACATGCAATCGGTACAATTTGAGGCATATTTCTAGTCTCAATTTAATTCATAAATGATTCCCCTGTATAATCAAATAAAACTGGTATAACAAATATATTGAATGGTTTTTTTTAATAATAATAACAAGCATCACATTTTCAGAACTTTATAATACTTAGCATATGTTAAGTTCTCATTTATTTCAAGTAAATAGCTTAATCTTTTTCCTGAATTACTTATTAGAATATTGTTTTTAATAATAAAGGACGTAAATATTCTGATTTCGTTGTTGCAGAAGAATACGATTTTTTAACAAATAATTGTCCTTTTCTTAGATGAACATGCACTTTTACCAGATTGTTGATGATTATTTGTTTTTATATTTTTTCTTTACATCGTTTTCTCACCCGTGTGAAATGTTTATAGTTTTTTTTTTATTTATAGATTTCATTATACAGTCATATTGAACACTATATTCTTCTTTAAATTTTGATTCCACTGTGCCCCCTTTTAGGGGGAGCATTATTATTTTCATCTTCGCTGGATTTCCTTTCGAAGTTCCAGACGTCTTGGATGTTTCGACGGTTTCCATATTGTTTACTATAAAACACTGACATGAATGCGATTGCAAAAATCGGCCTTCTAAAGGCGAAACGAGATACAAGTAAGCGCTGCTGAGATTATGACTATATTTATTATAATAGTAAAACTGTACATGGACAGATATGAAAATTCCGGGATTCCATACTATGATAATAAAAAAACCTGAAATCGGAAGAATATAATGAGAAATCGTAAGGCGTATTTTAGACGCTAATTTCGTAAGCCTTACGCCAAAATCGTAAGGGTTGGCAGCTCTGCAAAGGGGTAGATAATGGATTCAGTTAATGAGTCTCAATGCAGGTAAATATATACACATATTTGCTTATAGATTGAGTCTCAATAGATTAACTCTATGTAAATAATCATATCGTATGGATTTGTATAGTAGAAGTCTTTACAGTAATGTCTTACCTAGTGTTTCTCTCATGTTTTTGTAAAGGTTAATGGAGTCTGTATCCTTGAGAAATTCCCTGACCACCTCTCCTTGTTCATTTTCTACAATCAGGACTTCTTCAGGCTTGGCCATTCGGGAAATCATAACTCTCCGCACCTGTCCAAATAAAATTTCCTCTTTCCATAAAACATGCAACTTTTGCACAAATCTAGTCTTCTAGATCAATCAATATGACCATCATCAACAACAAAACAATCTGGACAAAGATTTACCCTTGACAGAACTTGAAATATTGATATGAACATCAACAACAATAAAATCTGGACAAAGATTTACCCTTGACAGAACTTGAAATATTGATATGAACATCAACAACAATAAAATCTGGACAAAGATTTACCCTTGACAGAACTTGTGTGTAGAGCTGTCGTCTGGCTGGCACATCATTGTGGTGAGGTTTGCCAATGAGCAGTGGGGACGTGTTGGAAGAAAACGGACTCTCTCTGTACAGGTCAGCTGCCAGCGTGTTCCAGTACTCTAAGGCTATCTTAAATATTTCAACCTCCTCGACTTCTGATATCAGGATTAGGTAGTGTAAGGCCTGCAAAAAATATAAATTTGCCTGAGTCTAGTACATGTACTCTTCACAAGTGTATATTGTACAGATCTACTAAATCTTACCTTTCTTTACAATAATTTTCATGAAGAATACACATGCATTACGATAGCTCCTTCATTTACTGTAAATCTGAATAGTTATGCTTGCTGTTGATCATAGACATAAACAAAATCTTTATACTATCTGGGGAAAAAACTATTTTTCTCAAAGAATTAATATGTTAATGAATCTGGGGATCAATATTAATGCATATTCATCAGGTGACACTAACCTCTAGTAGGACAGTATGTAAGTCTTGCTTCCTCTCAATCAGCTGGCCATGTTCCTTCAGGTATGTACACAGAAACAGACTCAAGTTCTGAATAAACTTTTGTTCATCATCTGTCCCTTTCTGGTAGGCCTCTTTCAAATTTGTTTCCAAAGGCAGCATCTACGCAATATGTAAAGATTTTTCAATACTGTCATCAGGGGAAAAAACAAAGATACAGCTTTACAAAAATTCCAACTTAAGTTTATTGCAACTTATTTATTCATACCTGTTTCAATTGGGTCATTGTCAGATTAAATAAGTGAACAAATTGTTCGTCATATTGTTGAACACATACAGCAGCTGAAAAGGAAAAAAACAAATACAATCATCAAATACATTAAACTGCTATTGTTTATCAAACAAGATCCCAAAAGTTTTTATGAAAGGCACATTGTGACAGTCATGGATATCTGGACACATTATTTAGCACTCTGGATTAACAAAACCTTCATAAATTTTGTACAATTAACTGCAGCACAAATTCCAAATAACTGGTCAAAAAGATGCCTTCTATTTATAAGCTGAGAAGTTACTCAGCAACTCACCTATTTCTGTTAAGCACTTGAGGGTAATATTTCTGAATAGTGGAACATTCAAAAACTGAAAGAACAATGAATTCCAAATTCACAAATTACATGTGGTTAACTTTGAAAGCATCCTTTCAAAAGTTTTAAACACTTGAATTCCAATTTTCGATGTGCCAAGATTTTTATCGAGACAAGAGAGACATGGGTATCAATATCCAAGCAATGTCAAATAAATATTTTCAATAAACAATAAACAATAAACATTTTCTTTCTCCCTGTATTTTAATCTCACCATAATATGTTTTAAGTATTCCGCCTTATATCTACCTGCCTTGGCTGACATATACAGTCATTTGTACAAATAAGTTACCTTATATATGAGTGTTGTGATGAGTTTGGTCTCAAATATGTAACCAAGGGGAATCCAATTCAGGAAACGCAGTAGTGTTTCCAATGTCGATCCCACCAATGGTGCATTTTGAGAGTTGTCCTTAAAAAAATCATTATGTTCATTTAGAACAAGGTTGTACATGGTGTATGATTTATTAAAGCTATACTCATACATGAATAAATTTTGCTGAGTTTTCATACCATGACAAATTGACACAACTGGAAAATGGAGGAAAATTCACTGCACATGCTGTCCTTCAGATGTTTGGCTTTAGCTTGCGTCATCTGCCCACTGCTGAAGTCAAAGACTTCCTCACTGAAACAACAAGTGTTTATAAAATATATTAACCAATGAATTCTCCTTCCTTTGATTGGCTACATGATACATGTACATGTAAGTCTCCTGATCCCTTCTGTCCATTTCTTATGATAATACTTTATTTTAATTTTTACAAAATTAAAAAAGGAAATTTACACATAAATATCTTCTTCACAATAGGAACTGTTCACATACCTGAGCAATTTGAGAATGGCTAGATTGTTTTGACACAGTGATTCATTTGTTTTACTGGCTCCAACGATGTCACTGATGAATGAAGGCCAATTCCTCGGCCACTCATATTTTAAAATCTTTCAGAGAAAAAAAAATACATGCTTTAGTCTTGAAAATGAACTCCATATCAAGAAGAATACCACATATGGTTTTGGATCAATAGAACTCTTATCAATAACATACCTGGACTAAGATCATATTGAGTTTTCCTACATAAACTTTCTCCTTCTCAAGTAAGGCAGCATCTGATGATGTTTTGATGATTAACCCAACAATGTATTTCTTAATGCCTAAATACAAAAATCAAATAGTAAAAAGCAATTCACACACAATTTTTTAAAAAAATAAGAATTTTAAATATTTTGTTTGTAAAATAGAGCACAATATTTATTTACTTGCCTTCACATTGTGCCCTAGGTAGAACTTTCCATCGTGTTTTGATGACATTTTCTAGAATTTGAAGAGCGTAGTATTTGGTCTGTTGGTTGACGGAATATTCTAATATTGTGTCCACTCTTGTCCAGGAATCTGGGTGTTCCTTGAGAGTTGTTAAAACTTCCTGTGCCATTCTTTGCTAAAATTATTTAATTTTAATACAATAAAAAGCTAAGAGAAAGTGCAGAAACAGCTATGAACTGTAATACTTTTATTATCAGAAAATTCGTAACATTTTAAAATTGATTCTTATATCAATATTTCATAATAGAATAGAAAACCTTGTTACAGTACATATATTCTTGAATCATCAATATGTAATTTTATCACAAATTCTGAACAAATGAAAAAGTCTGATTTCAGCAATTTTCAAATGCCTGGCCCATTAGATGGATAAAACAACCAACAATTAAGTAAATATCTATATTCTAATTCTATAAATACCTGTGGACCATTTCCTGTGTACATCATTGTGACAATATTATCTAGTAACGTAATGTCCAGCTTCTGACTGAAGTCCAGAAGTTTGGCAGCTTCCTCAGAGAGGTTAACCGAAGTCATAGTTATCGGTGGCATGAAAATCTTTTATGAAGACACCTGTAAATTCAAGGCAAAAGTTAACTCTACATAAGATCTTAAACAGGTTGGGCAAATCATCCAAATGGGTTAAAATAGCCTGTTAGGAATATAATTACCCATATGGTATATAAATTTGAAATGTTGACAATATACATTTGTTGGTTTAGAAATAATTTAAGGTACCTAATGTTACTTAAGAATTTAAGCAATATTTTGTACCAGTTATTGCACCGGTTTTTTTTATGGACAGTGTAGTTTTTTTTTACCCAAATTCCTATATATTTGAGGCACCTGTACAGTTTTGGGCTCTTCAACTTATCACATGTATGATATGTAATGTTTTTATTTTAACATGTTTGTTATTTTTGTTCTTGCAATAAAGAAACAAACAGAACTGTTGTATTTATATAACTGCCCTAACCATGGAGCCTAATTAGTGCCCTAATCTTGGAGCCTAATGGATGCCCTAGATGCATTAGGTGTCTTGACACTTAACGATGGTGCAGCAGGCCCTAATCCTGGAACCTAATGCCCTAACAGGCACCCCAACTATGCAGCCTAATGTCCTAATAGGGAGGCCTAATGGTGTTAGGTGTCAGGCAGTGTATATCAGGGGAGGGAGAGAATGTGAGGCAGAAATGGGAGGAGAGCGAGAGCGGATTAACTGTTCAAAGAACTTAAAAGTACACTAATTGTTCTTTCAATACACCTGTCACAAAAGAAACTTGTGTTAGTTTTCGTTAGATTTATTAAGATCTGCGGGTTCTTCATAAAACACAGAATCTACAATATTATGTGACGCGGGAGAAAGGAGATCACTATAAGCTTATACCCAGGTTCTTTAAAAGAAGAAAAACGTTGCAAAAACATGCACAGAAACATACCCAGTAGTGCAACAACTTTTGTTTGCAACCTGTTGAATGACTACTGTACTTTTTGGGGAGTAGAAATCAAAGAAATGTTAATGATATGAAATATATATAATTGTGGGTGAAACTGATGAATTGATGATGCCAAGCCTAAAAATAGATCTACAAACTTTGTAAAATATCTTATCAATTTGAGTATTTTTTGGTGAATTTTACGAGTCCTATATATTTATATATGTTCCCTATGGTTACATGCTCGTTGAAATTACACAATAGGCATACACTATGTGCAAGAGAACACAATTCATGAAAACAGAGTGAACTAATGGGATGGGTTACACCCTTCATGTCCAAGTGATGAAATCAATGATATGATTGCATTGCCAGTTTCCTTTATTTTATAAAACGTATTTGACACAAGTGTTAAAAACGAAGAAATGATTTAATCATATGTAATGCGCTTCTTTTGATTATCAAGTCCGCCTTGTGTTTTATAAATGTAATACAGTATTTTGATAAAATGGACATTCGTGTGGATCTAAAATCTATCCTTGCTGCCCTTACGACGGCGACTAGTTTGACTAGAAAGGCTCGCCCGATGTTACTGAAAAAATTAAACGTGCTCACATGATATTTCTAAAATGACAAGGGGCCTACCAAATAAAAAATAAATGGAAATTTTCCTTTCTTATTAGCCGCGCAAATTCGGTCAGTCACGTGACAAATATAAATATGCTTCCGTAGCTTCAAATATGGCGGCCTCCATACCAAATGAACTTTCTCAGAATATGTGTATCTTAAGCGCAATTTTAGATGTCATTTCAGCTTTTGGAAATCAAAATATTCTACGTAAAAGTCCTCTTACCTCGAAGAACTTTTCCACTGACATACACCCAAGTTTTTGAGAAAAGCATCCAAATTTCTTCAACCGGTTGAAACTGGAACACAACCGCCATATTCGTTGAACTTCGGAAATATCCGTAAATGAACGACATTAATAAGTTTTTGTAATATGTTTAATCAAGCTAAAATGACTGATTGACTATTTATTATTCAATAAGGTTACGATTTTTGTAGCAACTGTCATTGTGAAACATATGATATGGGTAAAATTTTGAAAATAATTAATTCCCGTAATTTTGACAAAATTGATAGCGTCTTTTGATTGGATAATAATTCAACTGGTAATGAAACCATGTTTCATGTATTTAAACAATGATTTGCTGTTTTATTGGTATTGTGATTGCTAAAACATTCAAACAAGACATATTTCTCTCAATATTACAACATTTCAATCACTAAGACGCTTTCATTAGTTTACATTTGATATATCGCAAATGGAAATTTTTTCTCTTTAACCCAATCAGAATTATTGTAACAAGGGGTAAAAGGTCAATACATAGGCGGATCTGTTTGGCGTAATCTGCTTTGTGTAAACATGACCACTTCATAAGCGGACGTTATTTTGTTTTGGGGGTTTTATCAACATCACCGAAGGTAGTGTTAAGACGTGTACAGTAGCATATGTTTCTAAAGGGTAATGTTAAATATTTTGCATACTTCATGCGTAGATCTGGCTCATGGACGTATTATCGTATATATAACCCGCGATATATACTATATCTGGCATGATCACATGCTTACTAGTATTGCCATTATTGACTACTCGTCATTTCTAATTTTCTAAGCCCGTCAGAGGATATCGAGTATCTAGAGCAGAGAGCTGCCTTTTTATATAATTTATCCTGCACAGTCCAGTTCTTACGGCATTAAAGTCGGTCTAAATGCGTCGCAATGAAAACACGAAAACGCAAATTGAGTTGAAACATTTTATGCTGGGTAGAAAGATATTACTTCTTTATTTATAATACGTATATATATTATACTTCATGTATTATATTCTGTAAATCTTGTGATCATTGCATTTATTTCCTTGATAACGAATTTGATTGATATTGACTATAGGACATAATATTCAGTTTATATCAACTATAAGTTTACTTACCAATCAATTAAGGACCTTCAGTTGGCATATACATTAAACCTCTGATTAAATACAATAATATATAATCGTGATTATGACAAATAATGGATGAAATACACGCGTGAAAGATGTCCAGATGTACACATTTTACGTCATGTACACATATAAAGACAGTGCGCAGTATATCATGGACCAAGAGTCGCATGTAAGGAAGCGCTTCTAATTTTTTTTTATCCAAAACGCATGGATGTTGACGCCCAGAATCTTAATTATAATATTAATTTAGAACACTGGACTTTTTATGGATGGATGATTATAAATTTTTATTAAGCACAAAAATAAAATTGTTACGCAGCAATAAATATTTATTCAATAGTACTGAACAATAAGGAGTGGCCAACGATACTGGTCTACACAATCCTCTTTGATATTTTTTTTTACATCATAAGTTAAATTAACTTTACTAATTAGTAATTAGTTGAACGTCTTGAAGCAGTAAAATACTTGTATTAATGTTCTGCAATACTACAAAGTTTCGTTTTGTTTGAATTTTACTTCATTGTTTTGACCCTGCACCGATTCCAAATGATTTCGATAACCCAAATCGTTTGTACATTAGATTTCGCACGACAACAATCTCGATCAGGTTGCACAAAATATAGGCCACAATTACCAATATGTGTAAATACAACTGTATCTGATATCCGTTGATATTCTTAATATAAGCTTTAATCTCGTTACAGACTTTATTTATATATTTTCCCATTAAATAATCTTGAATTTGCCGTTACTTATATACACAATCAATCTGGGAATATACGTGTGAACATTATTTACGTTTGGAAAGAATATTTTATTTAACATGTACGTGGCACATCAAAGATATGCCACATGTATGCATACACAAATAAAGACAGCAAATCCTAAAATGTCAAGGTTGATTTATGATAATGCATTTGGTCAATGAATGAGATATAATAAAAGCTATAACCGTAGCGATTATGATCTGAATACGCCAGCATATACATTATGCTTCCAAGTTTTATACACGTTTAAAAAAAAAGCATATTAAAACAGCAATTAATTCGGTCAAGTTTTTGAACTTTGTCGCCCCTTATTTTATCAGTTACACAAATGTCGATAAGTACGTATATAATATATCTGTTTACGGGTAATATAGATATAAATGTAACGTGCATAACCGTCGTAATCTTTTATGCACAGAAACACTTATTATTCGTCAAAGAAGATGTCTTATATCATAAGATAGGTGTGTAAATGAAGAGAGAGATAGATACTTCTATACATTTACATCCAACAAGTATGATTCCCTCTATTTCTTAGGAAATTGATTGTAATTCATAGCTCTGTAGAAACTGACAGGACTGAAATCTACACGCCCCGTATATCGATTGGTCGAAAACTTCATCGACCTAAGAAAAATCACGGACTGCACGAAATAATTATGATGATGTCAGACTCAAATTCCCATTTAAGATGACTTGGCTTTTTATTAAACGTACTGATGTACATTAACAATAATTTAGTTAATTTTACTTACTCTTTACCATCAATTTATTAATTTGTTAAAAGAAATATGTAAATAAAGACAATAAAATGCTTTCTTGGATGATTCATCCTGTCAGAGATCATTGCAGAACAAATTTACATAACCCGCTAACGCGGGTTATGTATTTTTTCTGCAATATCGCCACCTTTATATCCCGCATGAATCACCAAAGAGAGCATTTTATTGTTTAAATATACTGTATCTTTGTACGAGGCAAAATAACGCGTATTTGTATGATATTATACACAACAAAACATGAAAACTGGCTATGTATTAAAGGGACATGGTCACGATTTGAGTAGAAAATACTGAAACGTTGTAGATGTACATCCAGGATGTGACTGGAAATTTCATAGAAAGCTTGTATGTTTGTCATCATTGCGTTTCCACAAAAAGTTCGCTCTACCACCAAAGTAAAATTTTAAAACAGATCGATTTGTGAGATTTGCGGTGCAACCTGCCCTAAACATAGCCCAAAAATCGACATTTTGAAAATTCCTTTGGTGGGGTATTTTTATTTGATGACACCTTCAAAATGATACCATGATTTAAAATATTGGACCATTCATTTATTAGGTACAAAATTTGGTCGTTATACTTTGAATACCTTAACTGACTGAACAACAATATTGTGCATATCTGTATGTGGTCATTTATTGTATATCTACACAGAAAGTTTATGGTGGTACAGTTTCATCTTATGGAAACATCTCGATGATTACGTCACCACTATTTATTTACATCTACCGAGTATTTTTTTCCTCTATTTCTTTAAGAAAACCGATTGTGATTCATAGCTGTATGGCTGACAGGATTGAAACTACACGATCCAGTTCTAACCAGTTTATCGATTCAGTAGCCTAAAAAAACCACAGACTCCACGAAGTAACTATGATGATGTCACTCAGACTCTAGAAGAATTTGCTGTTTCTTCTGTCTAACGTACTGATGTACATTAACATTTACTTACTCTTAATTTATGATTAATTCAATATTTTTTTTTATTAAAGATAGATAAAAATATAGACAAAGAAAAATGCTCCGTTTGATGGTGCAAGCGGGCCTTGTAAGCTATGTATATTTTCTGGAATGTTTGCTACCTTCTTATTCGCATGAATCAACAAAAAGCATTTTTTCTTCTGTATTTAATGACTATTACATACCTAAATAAATATTGTTATATCATGATGTAGAAATATATATGTGCAGCTAAAAAGTTTCAAGTGTACAGTAATGATCAGACAACAAGCATAATGATAAACCTCGGTGACTTTTCCGCTTGTGATTTTGTATGCACACGAGTATAATGTAATCCACGATAGATCGTATAAAAAATCGATGCCCAAAACTTGTTAAGGTAACTGTTCCAGCAACAAATCAGTGCATCTTTGCTAGACCAAGGGTTTTTGATCTGCCACTCTGCTCGTGGGGAGCGGAGTGGACCAAAAACACTGGCTAACGAAGATGCAAATCATGCAATGATGCGTGGCTGCAGGTCTATAGCAAGAGGGGTTCAAAGTTTACCATAAAAATATATAGGAAAAATGTTTAAAAATCTCCTTCCAAGAACTACAATGCTACAATTTGTGAGATTACTATGCAAGCATCCTCAGATAGTGTGGATTCTAAATTGTTTAAATTGTGACCCCCGGACTAATACTAGGGCCCCAAGAGGGGTTCAAAGTTTAACATGGAAATGTATAGGGAAAATGTTTAAAAACTGAAGTAGAATGATACGAGGGACTGTTATTCAGGTGAGCGATGTGGCCCATGGGCCTCTTGTTTATTAAAAAGATAAAACGTCTTATTGACATTACTGGACATGATTTATTAGATATTAATATCAAGCATTTATTCACACCCAATTTTAAAATCAACAGTGTGTTTCTTGCAACCAAAACGTTATTTTCCACTTTTTCATAAAAAAACTAAAATATTCATATAAAATGATTAAGGGCATATATCTTTCTTTGAACAACGAAGTCATGTTTCAGAAATGATACTTTAACGATCCATATATATAAAATAAAATGTTGGTATAGCATTCCACCTTAATTATTTTCCCTCAGATTTGTTAAGATTAGTTGTTGCGCTTAAGATGTCTGTCATTTATTAAACTGTTTCCATGTTTCAGCTGTATAAAACCAATGCAGTTCGTAGATTTTGCAAATCATGCATATTTTGACCATGTACTCTATTGCCGTGAATTTGAGATCCGTCAAATAGTTTCGAAGTGTTTGAAACTACTGGACGGAGAGAACCTTCGGATCAATGACCAACACAAATTTTGATTATCGCTGTATTCCGTGCTGAATATGAATAATTTTTGGAAATCCTTCTTATAAACACCAACAAAAGCCATGACATAAATTTCTCCTGTCCCCGAGTCGGCGAAAATAAACTCGCCCATTCGTTGGAGGCGAGTTCCCCATTCTTTTTTGCAACTCCTCCGCGTTAGGGGTAGTATACGGTGAAATTTCACGACAAACGTCGTCTAGATAAAATAGCAGGTTTATTCGTCGTAATTTTACTTTGAAACAAATACACAGAGGTATACTATTACATACTATAATTATACCAGTACTTTTCTTCGTACTATCACCGTGCAAAATTCACTGTTCAATTATAACTTTATTTTGGACTTTACTTTTTAAATTCACTTCTATTTGTAATATTTTCTCACAGTTTATTTCGTACAAAATTACTTATTCAATTAGTGATCGACACTTTTCATACTCCATGTGTGATTTCAAAGAGACAGAGTGCCATTTCTCAAGGACTGTTAATCCGTTAAAACAACATTGTGCAATTATCTGTTTTTCATGTCTAGGACATCAAAGACTCATTGAGTTTATTTAATTATTATATATTTGTCAATACTTATGTCATCACCTGTCAATTTATACTTATTGTTCAGATTCTTATATATAGTCATGTAAAATTGTCAATCGGCAGTCTGGAATACGGCGGCCAGCCACGGCCAGTCGTCCGACTCACCCAGAGTCTTGAGCCCGGAGGCCAATACTGGCCATATCCGACTTGTTTGTAACATGCCTGTCTGTTAAATTGTTGTAATGCTGCCATCGTTGAGTCTCATCCAATAAAAGCGGAATCCTGCATCAATTGCCTGTTTATTTCTCTGGAGCTGCATATTGGTGGACCTTCGGGAATACGGCACACCTACCCTTCGTTTTTACTTTACGGCCTACAGCGCGCCTCAAACCCTTTACCTTGTACCCTTCACGCCAACATTCCCTTACCCCGTCCGTACTGCATACGACGGATGCAGTTCCAGAAGAATCCCTTAACACCGTACGAATCTACGCGGTCACAGTACTAACAAAAAATTACGAAAAGAAGTCCATATTTGCAGAGGAATTATTTTCTGAATTTTACATGAATTCAGAATTGTAACACGGCTAGGTCCCATTTCTGAGTCGAGAGGAAACAGTAAAATTAGCTTCGTACTGCTGAGATTTTACAAAAAGAGGTTCATTATATATCTGCAGAGGAATTATTTTCTGTGTATTTCAATGTGTTTGAAATTTTGAATTGATAAAAAGGCTAGGTGTGTCCCTCAGTAAAACTTGCTTGGAAATAGTCATAGATGTTTAATTCTTTAAAACCGAAATTCTTGTTAGAATAAGAGGGATGATGGAAAATACAAATTTCTTTATACTTAACCTAGGTTACATCAATGGGTTTTACTTCGAAAGCTTGAATAAGTGGTTATTGATTAGTAAATTGTTGTATGTGTACACTATTCAGCAGTTTTTGTTGTTAATTTATCAGATATATATTTGTGGATCCATTTGTTACCGTGCGCCAGTGGGATATATGCTATCAATGCTTTCACGTTGCTTGAACTTTAATACAAAGAAAGAAGGTGTTGCAGTTCCTATGCTATTTTTCCCTAAAGGAGTTGCAGATAAAATGGAAAAATCAAAGTTACAGAATTCGATGTAAATCTTTTTTTTTTTTTTGCATGCAACGTTGTACATAAGCGGTGTAGAATTTTATCTGGAAAGTTTGTAATGCCTTTTATAAGACCATGAAATAAATTTGAAAATGGTTACACAGACAAATGTGGCAGATTTCATTTATTTCATTTATAAAAAGGGAATCCTCATTGTTGTGAAAAACTGCCTCCTTGAAACAAAATTAATTTAAACTTAACTTTTAGAGTCAGACAATTTCTTGAAAATTGCCATTTCCGATTTTTGTTTAAAAGAGGCATTTTTTTTAAAATCTAACTTTTGGAAAAAAACATTTATATCTTTGAAATCTAAGAACGCTATGTTAAATTTCCCAGGTATAGGTCATGTCTAGACTAGTCGAGTGGTTACGCAGTTAGAATAGATTGTAACCGAGTCCGGAACAGTTGGAATTTTTTTTATACATATTTCTTTTAATCGCGTGAAAAGGTAATATATATATAGATAATTTAAGAATATCAGAATAAAGTTATTTAAACGCTTGTCAATGTAATATTTTGCATGCGTGCTTATATTTTTTTCAACATTACGTATTGTGCGAAGTCCCCGTTATAAAATTGAATTATAAACATTTTCTTCTGAACAAGGGATTTCAAAACAATGCACGCATCAATGTAGAAAGTTGTTTTTTTCCTTTTTTAATGAAAACAAAAACGGGTATGCCGTTTTTAAAGATTGGTACAGGTTGTTAAAAGCAAAAAAAAGTATGAATCGGTGATGAAGCAATAGGTAAATGAAAATATGTACGGATAAATTTGTTCCTACTTTTTATCTAGATTAAGCGTTTATCTAGATACTACAGAAACATGCGATGATTATAATTACAACTCTGACGGTTTTGAAGAGCCAGATTCAGATATATTCATGTAGCTCCAAAGAATGATATTTTAAACACGCTGGACAGTATAAATCAAATTGATATATGTTAGCATTAAAACACGAATATATGGTCATCTTCCTAACTGTATATATGAAATCAAACGGTGGTTGGCGTGTTCGATAGAAATTCGCGTAAAATGTTGTGCATGTATTTTGTCTACATACGGAACGTACCCGCTAAGTAAATATAGTCGTCTACTTAATGTGTCTATATTTAGATATGACTCTTCAAGCGATACGGATATTTAAAGGTCCTTTATACGTTAATGAATAATCCCGCTTTTTGCAACACCCTCTTTCAAAAATTATAGGCTCCATTCAAATGAATATTTGTACTTAAGACATGCAATATTGTATTCCAGTAGTTCTATCGGGAAGCTCATGTGATTAATAAAAAAAAATTAGAGATCTTTTCTATACGTACCGGGTATTTCTTAATTTTATCAATATTGCACCCTAATAAGGCCACTTCGTGGATCCAAGGATCGCGATTTGAACAATCTTTAATATCAAATTTTACATAAAAATAAGCTAAGGTAAAATTTCAATAGTACTGTTCACTTCTTTCATTAATTTCTATGCAAATCTCATTGGGAGTAAACTTGGCAATTCATTTGTCAAAATTTGAAAGCCCTTTCTTCAAGAATGCTTGGTACGTGTCAAATTCGGTTAAATTACGCCCAGTGATTCAAGAAAAGAAGAAACGTCAAAAATATATACGGACATAAAGTGACCAGAAAAGCTAACTTGAGCCTATGTGAACAATAGAATTATGCAAACATAAGTAAAGTAAAGTACAGTGCAGTACTTGTATTAAAAACAATTTTTCGTGATAAGAATGAACAACAATTTAAAACAATGAACTTTATTTATTTTAACAATGATTGACAAACAAGTTGTTCAACTTATTTTAATATCTCTCGTTGGCACGGATGTTAGCGCAAGGGGTCATTGATGTGGGAGGAAACAGGAGTGCCCGGGGAAAACCTACGTCTCCAAGCAGGCAACCACAATACTCTTTCACATACAACCACTGCCTACCACGAGGTTCGAACAACAATTGCTATAGAAAACGAGACTGGCCATGCAGCCTAGGATTTCTGGCGACGTTCTGTTATGAGAAAGGATGTAATTATTAGTTTCAATATGAGGTAAATGTTGTAATAACAGCGTTTCTCCCTGTATCAACGAACTTTTATCTTGCAATTGAGATTTTAGCTGAACCAGAGTAAAAATAAATCCCGACGGTTTTTCATATCATTCCTTGTCGTTTGATCTGGGGTGGACTTTGGTTTTTTACACTGACAGGTTTTGTTATTGGTTTTTTCAGTCGCTTATAAGTCTCTAGAAGATTAGTGACATTACTAAATCCATGACAAGCAATTTTTGTACGCATGCTCCAATCTTGACAGTGTTTATCTGATATCCAGCCGTTTCTGGTAATGCCTATTCCAAGTTTATATGCAACTATTCCCAAATATGCATCGTCAATTACTAAATACTTCACATAGGGGAAAGCAGCTGCCATTTTCTGAGCAACATCCATGGAAACAATTATGGCGCCTCCAGCCAAATATGGCGGATATCTTTGAAAGGGATAGTCTTTTATTGAAACGTACCATTTGCTTGAGTTTTCACGATAAGGTACAGACCAGGGCAAGAGAGTTCCCGTAAAAAGAGGTATATTGTGATTTAAGTGTCTTACGAAGTAGAGAAGATTTTGTAGATTAACGAAGTAATCATCGTCCACGAAAAGTAAATGATGGGCCTTGGGACAAAATGTTGTTGCCCAGTTGAAACCCATGATTGTTTTGTAAGTGTTATTCCAGTATACGTCGAGAAAATTCTCTTGCACTATATCGTGGTGGTCTGCATTTTCTGCGACTATAGCACTATCAATGTTGGAGGAACCGACCAAGAAAACGAGTTTGGTTCCAGAATCGGGAATTTTCCCCCATGTCTTTCGGATGGCCTCGCGATTTTTGGTGTGATTAGCTGCAGATTTCACTAGAATTAACAAATACGTCTCCGATATTAAGCACTTTTTCTTTGGGTTCAAAGTGTAATGGAACGGATGGGGGTTTATCACATTAACTGTAACTGGTTCTTTCATCATTCTTCTACGTACGATGTCCTTCAAGTCTACATTTAATGGATATTGCTGATAATGTGGTGCCTTAGTACCCATTTTAATAAATCCATTCTTTAATGAATTCTTTTCTTTTTGTATCAAGACTGTATTCATTCGAGTTACAGCAGTAAATTCATTTCTATGAGTCACAAAAGAAAATTCCACTTTTTGAGGTAGATTTCTGAAAGTTCGATTTTGCAGAAAGTTAAATTTTTGTTCTTCTCTGAGTATGTTATCTCGAAGCAATATCTGGAGTACATAAATCGCTAGCGAGAGATACAAAGCATAGAACACCCACTTTAACAATGAGGTGTACTTTCGCTTCAATCGCACCATGATCTCAAATTCAACAATTTTTCTCGATCATTTCCATTTCAGTCTAAAACAAGAAATATATGTTCAATAAATTAATATCAAAGGCACCACGCATAATCGTTTTAATGAATAACATTTAAACTTACTGAACAAAACTACATAAGGAAATCTTATGAAAATTTATTGACTTACTGAGCTATTTTAACATAACTAGGAACTTTCGGTGTAAAGAAACTATCTACCTCTAGTTGAAAGTCAAAACTAGTTGAAAATGACGCTGGTGTACAGATAACGTCGGCCTGGCTTAGAGTCGGACGAATCTTGTTAATTTCAATGAGCCATGACTGACTGAATGGCCTACAATGAAATAAACAGGCCTATGTCACATTACTGTTTGACACAGCTACCCAAATTACAAGGTCTTTATTCTATATGGTTCTTATATATAAAAAACAAAACTGATTTAAATACATGTAATGTATATTGCATGCATTCACAGAACAAATAGAACATATCAAGTTATTTTTTAAAGACAATATTATTAACTTATAAAAAGATCGTCTTACAAAAATAAATTGAAAAATAAGTAGACATACTTAACAAGAGTTTGCAATATATATTTACTGAACTAAATATTAACTTCAGTGAAAAATTTACAAAAATGTTGCAGCATACATAGTATCATAAGTGTATAGCTATTCATTTAGAACCATTTTAACAAGACCTTGGACTTTCAGTAGGACGTAGTTATCTATTTCTTGCGTCAGAACAAGTAAATAATGACGCGGTTTCAAGCGAAATATGCACCGATTGCGTAGTCTTGGCTCAAAAGCCAGACAAATCTTGTTGATTTCAAAGAGCCATGGCTGAGTGGCCAGCAATGAAATAGACAGGCCTACGTCACATTGCTGTTTGTCACAACTACCCAGTCCAAGCTCTTGTTAAAATGGTTCTAAATCGAAGCTACTGGTTATTTCATAGGAAAACACGTGAATAACTAACCTGTGCATGAAATGCTCACTGTCTCTCTTAAGAACTGCATTGGCCCCAAATATCTGGAGCGCAGGAACAATCAGAAGTATAAGCTATAATCGATAGTTAAATGCTACTCTAAATAATTGAAAACCCCCAGAACAAACTATATTACAGTGTTTATACAATGTTTGTACTAATTCAATAAAGGTAGGCTGTGGTATGTGAACCCATGTTCTTTTAAACTCCTTTTATGCCTTGTCTGGTGGCTAATTAGTAAAAAACGGCTGTACCCGACAGTAAGATCCTAACCTTTCTTATGCCAATATTTCTGCAGGGAAGACTTACAATGGAACAGCAGAGTGGGTGCACGCAGGCACGATGCATCGTTTTGAAAGTGTGTATGTAAGGGGGGGGGGGGGGGGGGGGG
>WFKH01006014.1:17981836-18001695 GCA_016163765.1 Magallana hongkongensis | reverse complement strand
TAGCAGGATTATAATAGGATAAATAAGAAATGTAACATAAAGTAGATGGTTCACTTAAGTTTTAAAAGCAATTGTTTTTATTTAACCATAGTTTTTTATGCACAATATATCCAGGCTTGTTTGTTTATTTGACTTAGAGAAACTAAATTCAACTTGAAAAACAACTGAAGGTATTTCCTTTTCTGTAATTTACAAAAAATTAACGGCAATTTGTTTTTATTTACACTGTTTTATAATTTATGGAACGAGTCAGTCCTATCCTATCCTACAGTATATATAATATACCTGAAGATAATAAAATGTGTAATTTTATCTTTATGCCACATTAAAATGAATTTACTTACATGGATTTTGTATCTTGTTCATCTTCACTGGAACAACAGTTGACACTGCAGTTGGAAATCTTACGAATTTTGTAGACTGTAATGAGACAGGGCTTCTCAAAAGCCGCTTCTCTGAAGCACCCCGTCTAGGGGAGGGCAAAGTCAAACTTACTCGTTCACTACTCTCTTTCATTTTATCCGTTAAACTTTTGACTTCATTTCGCAACTTTATAACCTTCTCAACTGCCCTGTAGCACTTTATACATACGCCATTTTTCTCAATGTCGGAGTTTTCGATTGACCCTATCACGATATCGATGTTTTGAAGTCTCTCCTTCGACAGTTTTAATTTCATATTTGTGTACTTCTTGATGGTTATATTTCCCGTTTCGTCGGTTTCTTTCGACACAAAACAAAACCCACATATAATGCAAATGTTGCCGTTAAAATAGACACGGCGAGGTGTCAAGGGCTTCGCCATTCTTCTTAGGAATTAACACAATACACAATTATAAACATACAACATCGTAACTTATAATGGGCGCCGCCATTTTTCATGCCTTCGGTGCGCATCTAATTTTTCTATAACTACCGAGTACCGCGCGCATTACAAAATCTCTTACAGGATAGCGTAAATTGCCATCTGATTGGTTAAATCAAAGGTCATTCATGACGTCACAGAACATGACCCTCAATGGGTCGTTGTCAGATCTCTCTGCGCTGTGCGCTTATGTAGAGATCTGTATTTTAATCAGATTGGTTTATCTGCTGGCTCAAAGCCAAAAACTTTTGCGAAAAAATAGAACTCCCCATCCAGAGCTGTTTGTATGTTTTCAGCTTTTCTGAATCCATGTTGTTCTCCTATTGATTAAGCGATCAAGAACAGAATTTGGCTTATATCTATTTTATTAACTAATCATATAAGAATATACACTGTAGTTTAAATTTATTTTACTTCATCAAAGATTTTTTTTTTAGAAATTCTAATCGGTACATTTTTCCTGTATTATGATTATGAAAGTGACATATATTCTACTTTTTCAATTCCTGGCATAAAAGGTTAATACTTGTACTTGAGGGTGAATGAACCACTAATTTTAACACCATATGGTACTTATGTGCATGTGCAGTTATTTTTGTGGCCCTGGAAATTGTAAAAATCTTACATGGTATCTACCTAGCAACATTCATAACTGACCTTTGAACATGACCAATACTGTTGGTAGGCCTTTGGCCAAAACAGCTTCATACATCATCTCAGCCTGGTTAGGAAGAACAATCTGAAAATAAAGGTGTATACTCAATCAGTTGCCTGGCCTCCTGAAGGAAAAAATCCACCACTGAAACATAAAGTAGTGAATGCCAAACCTTGTCTTCATCGCCTTGGAAGAAAGCCATCGCACAATTTAGTTTATCAACATAGTTTATTGGAGAGCGTTCCTCGTAAATTTTGATGTTTTCTTTAGAGTACGGGGCAATAAGATTATCAATGTATCGACTCTCAAACTTGTGTGTATCTCTGACAAGAGCTCCTAAATCCCCTATTCCATAATGGCTAGCACCTGTTTAAAATAAAAACTATAAAAGCTATTTTTTCAAACCAAGAATTATGCATTGAGAATCATTTTAAAAATCTAAGCTTCAAAGAAGTTTTCTAAATAATTTTTTTCATTAAAGTTCAGCACTCTTATTACCGGATTTTATATTTTATATTTACTGTTAAAATCCAATGTTGAAACATAATTATCTAATTAAGACAAATTGAAAATGAAAGTGCTCATGTTTAATATGCTTAATACATCAATAATTCTGATCAGCCTTTTTCTAATCTACGTGGTATTACATAGACAGAGATTTATTATATTCCTTCCTCCCTCAGTGGATACTAACCTGCTTTAAATACGTCCCTGAAGGCTAGACAGGCTAACGTAGTGTATCCCCCCGCAGATCCCCCGTCAATACACAGACAATTCTTGTCCACACGACCCTCATCCGCTAGAGCCTGAGCCCCACTACAGCAATCATCCACATCATAGATTCCCCACCTAGATGGAAGATTGCCGTATATGGTATATTTCAAATTGCAAAGAGAAAAAATGTTTAATTTGATATTTTTAAAAATATTTTATTACAATAGTCAAATGTGGTAAATTTTGGTAATTAAGTAATATTTTCTCTTTAATTCAATTTTGAATTAGTTAATTAACACAATTTTTTATTAAGATAACTAAACCATTGGATATCTGGATTACAGCTGAAAATTTACTTTGTTCTTAGTTTGTTCCTGTATGCAGTTCCAAATCCAAAACTTCCTCTGTAGTTAACATCTAGAACTGCAAATCCTCGACTTGTGAAGTATTGTATACCCAGAGCTATCGTGTTGGAGCTGTAGCCTGTAGATTAGATGTGAATCAAGCATGTATATTTGAAAAAAAACATGCAAATCAGCAAATCTTCCTGTAGTCATTTATTCTGCATTTACCTTTTACATGTACAGTAAAACTCGATTTTAACAAATTCCTAGGGACCATTGGCTTTACTTCGCTATATCTGTAATTTGTTACATTCGTATAACAAATTTGTAATAATAAGCATAGCGAATTTGGTATATACATGGCTGCTTCCACATGACTACCATTTGTGTTTATTGAAGCATTAAATAAAAATACCTTCTTTGAAAACTTACAATAATTGGATTGTTAACTAAATAATTTGTGCTTAAATAATTTAATTCAAACTGTATTAATTAATATTGCTATCTTTTAACACTACAAAATATATCGTAGTAAAAACTGCTATTTTTCACTTCTACGGGACTCAAAATAAGTTCGCTATATCCTTAAATTTGTTAAACCAATTTCATTATAATCATACAAATTTACAATAATTTGTTAAGAATTTTGCGGGAAACTTCACAAAACTTCACTATATCCGAGAATTTGCTATATCTGTGTTCAACTTCATACTAAACAAGTTTTGCTGTATAAGTTAGATAGCCTTTATCTGTTCTTACACAATAGGTTTATTATGAGTTCTAATCTAACATTCTTTTAAAACCTTTAGCTTAACTGTCCCCTACATAGAACAGGTGCTTTCTGTATCATGATCAAACTTTTCTTTACTGCACCATTGTTTGAGTTAACTTTTTCCCTCTTGATTCTTGCAAAAGTCTCAGTTACACACACACACACAACAAAATTTTAAAATTTACTGTCAACATTTGCTTCCTTTAAAAATTTTTGTTTATACAGTACTTGGTCTGAGCTAAGAGTTTGATGATGTTTCCTAATGAAAATATTGATGATCGAAGTACACTGTATGTTCCCAGTACATGTAATATAGTATGGACTAAATATCACATTATTAAAGGCATTTAGTAAAACAATTAAATCATGCCACACCTGTGGGCCCTCCATGTGCCTTGATAAGGAGAGGGGGTAGGGTTCCCTCCGGGGCACTGTAATCCTTGTTCTGTGGAGTGTACAAGTATCCATAACACACATCATTGTCCGAAGTCTTCCAGGTGTAATTTTCTGGGACACTAAAATAGCCCTTATCTAGGGATAGAGACTTGGAAACACGCAATTCCTTAATCTATAAAAGAAAGTTCCGGTTGTCAAACATTTAGATCTACTAGTCCAGGGGATGAAATCTTTATCTTCAACTAAATTTAGTGAATTATTGATACAAATCTATGATGGTAAATCTATAGAAAAGATCAAGATTTGGATTTGTACTTAATATTTAATTGTCGACTATTGACTGATGAATGGAAATAATCCTACCTCCCCAGAGAGAGTGTTCAGCTGTACTATACAGGGGAATTTTGTAGGACTCCCTACTTCACAATACAGCTCTCCGTTCTGACCACATGTCAGCATGCTGTGTGATGTACAATTTGTCTCCAGCTTCTTATATTCTTTTGTTTTTATATCTAATTTTAAGAGTTCCTGGAAATTCAAAATAAAAATAAAAATGATTCATTTAGGTTTATATAATGGGGACTTTAAAAGCTAACACTTAACTTCTTTCAATATGATTGACTATTTTGAATAATACATGTTCTGTATTCTTAATGCTTAGCTAAAAACTATTTGTAAAAAATCTTCATATGCATTGCTTCAAACTGGTAAAATTGGGGAGATATTTTTTTACAGGCATGGAAGACACTGCAGCCATCCCATACCTCTTTCCTTTTCATGATAACAGTGCCCCCGTCTGATGGCTCCACGGTGAAATCAGGTCTCCCAAACATCCACTGACAGCCACCAACATCCGCCTCACATGGGAGGAGGTTCTGGTGGTTCCCATCAGGAGAGTACTGATAAAGGTTCCACCAGCCAGTCTGGTCACCGATGAACAGAAGATTATTGTCAGGGGTCCACACTGGCTGCATGACACTCACTCCTTCACCTCCTGCTATCTAAAAAATCAAAGTACTGAGATGTCCTATTTTTTTGAAAAGGAGACACTGAGAAATATTGATCGATAGCAGTTCAGTGTCAGTTTCTATGCAAAATTAAAGAAATATATACTATAAAATTAATATACTATAATAGAATTTGAAAAATAGTGTTCATATTCTGAAACATCAAATAGAGTGTTAATTTTGTTTGACCCATATGCACTTGACATTAAAGGGGCATGGTAACGATTTTGGTCAAATTTTATTTTTCTATTTTTATTGTTTATAATGCTTTAGAAATGCATTTCTAATGATCAACTTAAATTTGAGTGTTAGTCGTAGAGTTATAAGCAAGAAACAGGGTTCACAATTCTTTTTCACGTAAACAAGGCTCGTGCCCTGTTTTTGTTTACATTGGTTCAATATACCGGTAAAAGTTCTTTTTTCAAGCTGATTTCTCTCTATTCTAATTCGTTTTAAGCATAAATAAATAGTACCTAGAGTTTATCACATTCATTTTGGGTCTAAAATTGGAATTTTCACCTCAACATTCAAATCGTATCAAAAACATTACGTAGCTTTGTTTACCTGACAAAGAATTCTGAGCTCTGTATCTCCTCGCTTATAACATGACAACTGACACTCAAATTTTGGTTGACTATTATAAATGCCTTACTGAAGCCTTGTAAACATTTAAAACGGAAAATTAATTTTGACCAAAATAGTAACCATGCCTCTTTAAAGCATTTCTTTTAATAGGAAGATATTTCTCCATACAATAAAATAAACTGAAATTCTATTTTACATGTAGTATGGAGAAATATATCTACCTACATAAAGAAGTCCCCATGAAAATAATTTTGTTCAAAACACTTAAATTCATAAACCGATTCATTCTTTATCTATTTAGTGGAGGTAAAAAAATGAATTGCAACTTTTTAAAAGCACTTTTTAAAAACTTATCATTTTATATCTTGAGCTTTAACTAAAACATATACAAACATGGCAAAGAATAATGTGATTTCATTGGTTACATCTACATGCTATATAGTTTAATGCCACAATGAACAGGTTTATAAATAATTATTGGACAACATTTACAATCATGTCAGTTTCATTGGGTAAAACTACACAAACCAACACTCAGAAACTGAACCCTGTAACATCACAATGTCTTTATTCAATAAAATTGTGAGCAATGGTTTATACATTAACAGTAAACTTACCTGTTTGGCTGTTCCGGGAGCAATCTCATCTCCAGTACTAGAGAGTTCCCCCACAAACAAGGATGTGCTGTCCCAGGGCTATATAGAAACAGATCGACAAAGCCCATTTAGAACAATGCTTGTCATCAATATATCTAAATTAATCTTAATTACTGATCCACTATTAACATCGATAAAATTCACAAAGCTCCAGGTTCTGTGCGTCAATTATTGTGTTACCATATTTGGATGATTCCACTGAATCCAGGCTAGCTTTTTTCCATCTGGTGAAAATCTGGGACTGGAGTAAAAATCACAACCACTTGCCTAAAAACACCAAGAACAAAATTTCTCAATCAAAGATGATTTAATCATAGAATCATAGAATCAATCATACCAAACAACAACAGCAAATAACACATACATTACAAAATGCTGTGTATACCTAAAATTTAAACATGAAATGATTTAGAATAATATACCAATTCTAAGGACCCTTATGTGGCAATATTGAAAAGGCGTCAACTTGTTCACAATATAATACAAAGTAGACAAGCAAATTAAGGGTTCTCAAGATACAATATATTTCTACGTCCAGAGTACTTTGAGCTTTGAACTTGGGTCCTAAAAGTCACTATGGATCATCAACTACTGTATACAGGGTTATTTTCGCCCCATGTTATTTTCGCCCTTACTCACTTGCAAACGGTTTCGCCCCATCTTGAATTCGCCCAGACAAAGTTGTAAATAAAGAAAGATAGTTTGAGACATAGGAATTTGCCCAGTCTTAAATTCTCCCACTGACAACAAGGGCGAAAGGGGCGAAAATAAAATGGGGGCGAATATTTCCCTGTATACAGTACCTCTGGAATATCTGCAAGTGCGTACAAAGTTTGAAGTCTGTCAAACAAAGGCTTCTGAAGATATTGACATCTGAGCGGTCTATACATTGTGTATATACATGTACATTTTATGTGTATAGGTGAATATATTGAGTGTGTGTGTGTGTGTGTGTGTGTGTGTGTGTGTGTGTGTGTGTGTGTGTTTTTAAAGCTCTCATTGATCCTTATGTATACATGTATTAGATATCAACCTTTACAACTGACTTCAGTCAAAACCATAAGAAGTTATAGAAAGTAAACAAAACAAAAAAATGTTGTACTGTCATCACGAGTGAAAGAACTTGGGCAGATTTTGCTTTACTCAAGATCATAGTCGCTTTTGAAGCCAAAATCACAGAAAACCTTTCAATTGTTGTTGAATTTAAAGCACAGCATCCCCAAAAATAATCAGTTTTCAAATGGCAGGATATAATGGGGGAGACAAAGGGGAAGATTTTAAGTTTTTGTGTCATTTTGCAGGAGTTTCCTGCAAACTTGGAAGGATTAACATACATCAGACACCAAATGACAAAACTGTTACGTCTTTCCAACTCCTCTAAATTTATACTCACCAGCACTGTCTGTTTCTGTGTGACAGGGTCTATGGATACCACAGTGTTCTGGGGTTCTTTTGCCTCCTTTTTCTCTACAAGGCTGTGATCTTCTCGAATGCAATATATTTTTCCTGTCTAATAAAAAAATACAATAATAATCTAAATAAATTGCATACTGTGTATTACATCTTCGTTGGCTGCCTTATTGTTCTACAAGTTGAATTAAAATTGCACAGAGATGATAACTTAAAACCCTTCAGCAAAATCCAAATGAATTCTGTTATACATTATCAGTGAGTGTTTTTGTAATGTAGAGAATTGATTACCAATGACTGTGCACCTGTTCTGATCTTTGTTACAGAGTACTTTGTTAGAAAGTTTTTCACAGATAAACTGGTAATTTATATGCACATGTCTCATGTATTTTAATTAACAAGAAGCGATCTTTAAAGTTGGTTCACTTAAACATATGCTCTTAAGGTAGTGGTTCTGGTACTAGTAACTACACAGTGTACACACATATAAATGCTAAACCCCTTTATCGTTATGGTAAATGAAATAACAAGAGTAGCATTCTTAAGATAAAGGTCTTCATATCAAGGTGATACACCAGAAAACAATGTATAATTACCAATACATTTCATTTCTGATCAGGGGTTTTTTTCAAATTAGAACACATTAGAACACACTAGAATTTTTTTCAAATAAGAGATCTGAATCATCGTTAAAAGCAGATAACTAACACATTACCCTGCACCGACCTACACAAAAATGCAAACATGCAGACATGTGATAAAAATCTGATAACAGAATCCAATCCAGCTAATTTTTTTAAAAAATACATATTATCAATAATTACTTTTGAACAAAGAGATCCATCCGCGTATCTCCAGTTACAGTTCTTGGGAGTGATGGCTTCTGGAGAAGAATCGGGTGATTTCTGCACATACATCTGTTGATCCGAGAAGTTGGAGAAGTAGACCGCTCCATCGTACACAAAGAAGGCACCTCCGCCATACTCGTGGACTTTGGTCCTGGCATTGAAGTCTTTCGGTGTCCAAACTTTGAAATCTTTTTCATTCTTATTCAGGGAACATACAACATATCGACCTCCTTCATCAAAACGTAGTTCACTCCAGAAAACAGTTTCTAATAAAATATTGTTTCTATTTCATAAACTTGCCAACAAAAATATGAACTAAAATTGTCTCCAGTTTGGAACATTAAATAGGGGTATTATAGAGAGTTTGACCTCTGAATAAGGGTCAGTTTGACCATACCAAACCTGTTTTAAGTATGCAGTGTTTAATAGCTGATGTTTTATCAGGGGCGTAGCTAAGGTTTGTTTATTGTGGAGACAAATTAAGGCAGGGGGTTTGGGGACCGCCATGAGGCCCTTAATGGGTCCAGCACGAAGCCCTAAGCTGGCGAGTTTTCAGCATTTCAGACACTTAAATTTGAGTATCCACAAAAAGGAGTTTCATCAAAATAACCCCAGTTTTGAATGTGTAAAATGCTTACTTCATCATCATCATAAAATTAACGATAAAGAAGAAAAGTAGTGCCTGATTTATGATGAGATTAATTTAATTTTTATATAAAAAGTCTTGTGCTTTCTTTCCCACTGGTGGGTAACATTTTTGTCTACAAAAATACTCTTATAATACAAAAAAATAATTATATATTAAAACTTTAAGATTCCGTTAATTCTCGATAATCTAGTATTCATAATCATTGTCAACCTGTCACTCAGGTTATGGAATTGTATGCAAATAATAATAGAAAGTATCAGAAGAGCAATTTATTATCTTTTTATTCATTGAAAAAGAAAGGCAATTCGTCTTTGCTTTTTCTCAGCAAATCTGAGATAACAGCTGCTACATTGACTTCGGTATCCCTGTAAATGTGTATAGTTGCTAAAGACGACATTCTTTGTCTCATCATTGTTGATCTGAGGTATGTCTTTAGGCAACGCATGATGCTGAAACAGCTTTCTGCGATTGCTGAAGTTACGGGCATACATGCAAGCATTTCCAAACATTTGAAAATGTTTGGATAAAACAAAGCGACAGTTGAAACAATAAAATCAAACTTTGTAATTGAACAAGTTTAGGACCTGGCCTTTGCATCGCCCTGTTGTTCGACATCTTCCAAAGAAGATATGACAATGTTGTATGCGGCTAAAAAGGTACTGAAAGGTACTCTTATTTATATTAATTTATTTTGTGTTCAATATTTATAATATTTTAAGTACTTAATTTTTTTTATTTGCCTTTAATTTTTTTTTTTACAAAACAATGTGGAAGCACGTGCTTCTGTGCTTCAATGAAAGCTACGCCACTGTTTATAAAAGAGAAACACATAAAAACAACTCAGATAAACAGAATATGAATTCATCTTACACATGTACAGGGACCAACCTAAAGCAAAATTTTAGGGAGACTTCACTTCTCCCTTACAGAAAAATAGGGAGAAGTTTGAGAAATCAGGGAGACTTCCATTACTTAACAACGGCATAATGCTAATGATGATATACACAGATTCAACCTTTTTACGTTTTACGTACAAAACACGACGTCATAATATGTAGACTGAGCGCACGATGTTTAGTTTAACTTTGACTAATGATTGGAGTAGGCAACCAGGCGGATCCTACTGTGTGCGTTTCAAATAAATTGTTGTACAAAAATCAAATCTGCACTCGGTCCAACGGTCACACCGTAAATATAAACTATACTGGCGTGTGACCAATTCTCGCCAAGTACCATTTCTTGCCAGTGCATTGTAATTTGTTACATCATTTTTCATATATAATTTTATGTGTTGATAAAATGACGAACAGTGCACTGGCGAGAAGTGGTCCTTGGCAAGAATTGGTCGTATGCCAGTAGTAAAATATAGTTAAATTTACAGATGAAAAACGAAAGTTAACGAATTGCTAACTATAGTTTACGGTTTCTAAACTATAATTAACAGTCGATAAACCTAGTTTATCAAATGTGAAACTATGTTAAGCTATCTTTTTGATTTTGGCGTGCCATACATTGCATGTATCAATATGAATTTAATGAAACACCTACCTGCGACAACCCCGGGTTTTTGGTCCAGACGAATCTCTTGAAATCTGACGCTGCTTTCAGTGGCAAGCTTGCTTGAGATTGGAGACTTCCATGTACCGTAAGGTGCTGTCGTTTTGGACATATTACTCGAAAAAATTACAGTTCGAAGTGAAAATTTTGTTGATTTTAAGATAGAGAGGCGGAAACCGAAAGTCTTACGAGCATCTGCACCGGATATTTCGAATGCTGTGTAAAAAGTAAACCATGAAAGTTCAATTCCGGTTGGTCCGCCAGATGAGAAATGTGCACGATATCACACCCCCTCAATACACGTACATGCAGCAGATAGGACGATATCAACATTATATTTTACCAAACTGACGATTTCTAGCTATTTGATATTTTTTTTCTATTTTTACTGAGTTTATGTAAAAAAAAAATTCTCAGGCTTAATGGCATATTCTTTCGGTATAAGTTTTCCAGAATTCAGCCCTATCACGTTCTACCGACAATGCAGTGAATAACTTAAGAAATTGTTTTGTTCAATTATGTTGAGTATGCGCCCGAGCCACAGGCACATGACGTTAAAAATATTCATTTTTCAAGTTTATAAACATGTTAGATAATTTTCTCTATCATAGTTTTTTTTTTTTAAGTAGAGGAAATTATCTCACAATAAAAAAGGTATATTTTAAAGAGTCTTCTCTTTCCTTTATTCAAATAGAAGCACAGGCGCCTGACGTAAAAAATATTAAAAAGATTATCCTTGTACTTTAATAAATATAATTACAATAGTTATCATTAAGGTACAGCTAGGCATTCTATATTTAGAGGTCGCGTCATCAAGCTAACACTGACCTCTATCCTAGGACGCATCACAAGCAAAATTTCGCTTTTTATTCATACGCGGCGGTGAAAAGGAAACGTAAACAATCCGCCTGTTAAGAAAAATAATCAGTTACGTTATATTTTAAATATGGGCTGTTTTTTTTTTATTTCGCATTTCATTCTTATAAATTGTCTTTAGTTACATATTAGCTGGTTATTTAAAAAGCCAATACTTGAAATAAATCATTGATAATAAAACTTTATATTTTCTACTTTTATTTTCGTTTTGATTTCAACACGTGTTTATGAAAAAATGGATTTCAACACGTGTTTATGAAAATGGATTTTATAACAGAAACAGTAAGAGCTATAGGCTTTAAAAAGCCTTTAAAAAAAGAACAAGTGTTATGTTTATCTTCTATTCTTGAAGGAAAAGACATTTTAGCAGTTCTTCCCACTGGATATGGGAAAAGTTTAATTTTTCAATTGGCTCCTCAGGTAATTATGAGGAGCAGAAACATTCCGGCCTCAAAAAGTGTAGGTCTAGTAATAACACCATTGAACAGCATTATGCAAAATCAGATACAGGCCCTACATTCAATGGGTATATCAGCATGTTCTTTAGACTATTCGTGTAGCAAAGCCCAGACATTTCAGTACGACAGTGACGAGAGCGGGGATGATGCCGACAACTCAGACGGTCAAATCTTGACCACTACCCCAATCTCAGATATACTGCAAGGAAAGTATTCCCTCATCTATGCACACCCCGAGGCACTGCTTAGCTCTGTGCAAGGCGAGAGACTTCTAAAGCAACTTCAAAAAAGTGAAATGCTTGTTTGTATTGCAATTGATGAGGCTCACATCATACTAGAATGGTAAGATACAATTATTCTTGAAATCACCTTGTTGACTGTAACAATTACCTGTCCTGTCCTTCTCTCAGGCCTCTGAATTTCTAACAATAAGTCATACATGTACTAGGAATGTAATTTAATGATGTGTGCAATGTAAAATGGTTACAAATTATTGAAATCATAAAGGATGATACACAAGTCTAATTAATCCACAAACAAAATCAAATGGAAATTATTATGATTAATATAGATCTTAATATTTGATGATCATCAATATAGCTAGTACCAAGATACACATTGCATAAAGTCAATATGTCAAAACAGACTAACATTAGAACTGTAAAAATTGCTGCACATTATTGTTTACATCAATCAAAACATCTAGCACATGAAACATGTACACAGACTATTCTCATTGAACGCTTATAGAAATGCATGCTACCAACTTTTAAATGCTGAGTAACTAAACCTCAAAATCCTGCTCTTCATTATTGAGATCACAAGCAATTCTGTTTAAAGCTCGTTTAGTGTGCCGTGTAATAAAATCTCTGAGTTTAAATTTATCTACATTATTAACAACATTGTCTGAGGACCCCGAAAATTCAGGCAGTGCTCTGTTCACATGCACTTCAAAAGGTCGCAACTGTCTCATTTTATCAAATAAAACAGACAGGTCTTCAACAGAAGACTTCTTGCTTCTCTTACTGTTGGTTGTAATGCCAAGTGATGATTCCAAATCGGACACCAATTCACATATCACAGGAGCTGCCTTTGATGACCTTTCCATGGCCTTATCCGTTTTACTTGCACCTAAACTCCTAATGACGTTCTTGACTTGTTTAATGTTATTTTCCTGCTGCATATCTGCTGCCTTATTCTTACCAGGCTTTCCATGAAGATTGACAAATGCACCTAACTTCACTTTGACACTTTCAAACTCCGAAAGAATATGTTCAGTTTTTGTTAGAAAATTAACACATTCAATCGCATATTTTGATCTGAAGGATGTCAGTCCTATAAATAAAGGAATGAAACGTTTCATCAAAACTGTCAGTCTGTCAGTATCTCCAGCCTTTATTACGTAGTGGAGCAACATCAGATCCATGCTTGCCCTTAAAAAGCTGAGTGAGTAGTTGTAAACATCATCACCGATATAAACAGAACTTCTTGCTTCAGGTGGTACATCTATTCTAACTTTGTCCCCTGTTGAAAAAAACAAAAAAAAAATATTAGTTTCTAAAGTCATTAATAAGCATTGGTATAAATAATTGATTTTCAATATTAATATCAATATTCAAAAATCATTGGGAAAGTAAACCCTTTTAAATAATCAAAATTGTCATTTACCATTTATGTTTACATCTATAGGCTTCCCTCTGGAAGAAGCGGGTACTTTTAACATGTATAAACCACCCTTGTACAGGACACGTATCTCCACATCACTCATGTCTGGAGCCTTGTAAATGTTCATGATCGTATCCACAACTGGTTCAACAAAGTGATCTAACCACTCAATTTTTTTGGCTGTTTTCCACACTTTGATATGCTCTGGCAGCTGAATATCTGATGCTTTATTCTCTATCTGTAGTTTTTCACATGTTAGTTCAACTACCATTGCTCTAAAAGTTAAAATATAAACAATTTAATTTCACATAAAGCCAAATTGTTATTGCAACATACATGTATATCAATTAAAAAAAAAATAAAACAATATTTCACTGAAGTTCAAACAGATTACACAGAGATACTGCCCCTGCAGCAGTCTCAAAAGTAGAAATGGGTGTCAATTAATTCACAAAAAACACATGTGATGAATATCCATTATTTTAGCTTGTGTTTTAAAATACATTATATACATGTTGATTCATTGTAACTTTACATAGAAAATATTCACAGAAGTATAATAAAGCAATATTTATCATAAGAGGGTTCGAAGTCAGGAATCAATCAAGCTTACCTTGCAACTGTGTGTACAAAATCTTTATGGGGTTCAAACCCATTTGTAGACTTGACTTGGCCATTTACATTTGTTCTATGCAAGACTGCTTTATAATTTGCCAGAGTTCCTACTTCTCTTGATGATTTGCTTGAAAAGAAGTGGTTCACAATTTTCTGCAAAATAAATTCATGTATATTTATAACACAAACATATATACACAGCATAATATGTACACACAAAAAATATTCCCCTTTTAAGCAAATGTAAAAATACATTCATCTAGCTTTAGTTTGAAGGAACAATGCATAGTACACATGTAGCTAAACACTAGATCCTACTTCAACAGTTACCATACTTGTGTGACACATTATTAAAATTAATATGGGCAAGAAAATAAATTGTTTAATTTGTCCTCCTAGAGAAAGTTCAATGTCTCACACACCCACCCCCCCCCCCCAAAAAAAAATAAGTAAAAAATAAACATGTATTTAAAAAAAAATTACTACAGTACTAATAAAAAATTTTCAAAGTTTTTACAGCATACCAAAATAAATATCAAACAAACTAAAACTATTTTTAACATGTTTTAGGGGAGCTGAATTCCGAAAGGATTTTTCCAGGATAGGAGAGAATTTGCTGTCAAGATTTCCAGACATCCCTGTTATGGTGTTCACTGCCACTGCTCCTCCAAAGGCTCAACAGCTAATTATAAGAAATCTTAATCTTCGAAATCCACAAATTATTTCTATTAACCCTGACCGACCAAACATAAAATACAGCAACATTATGCGACCACCATCCAGCCAAACTGAGGAGCATTTAGAAGAGATTTTGCTACCAATTATGGAGGGGCTTGCAACTGAGAAGCAAAATTATCCATTAACTATTATGTATACAGATACAAGTGTTATAAGCTTCTGTTATACATATCTAGAAAAGAATTTGGGAAACAGACAGTACATTGGTGACCCTATTCCTGAAAACAGAATCTTTGCACAATACCACCAAACCTATACTGACAAAATGAAATCTTTCATTGTGCAGGAAATATGCAAATCTAATAGCAGAATTCGATTTGTGATGTGCACTGTAGCACTAGGAATGGGACTAAATGCCTTGCATGTCAGACATGTCATTCACTACAAGCCTCCAACAACAATTGAAAGGTATTTCCAAGAGACTGGCAGAGCAGGACGGGATGGAGAACCCAGCTACGCTACCCTTTACTACAACAACACTGACATCAGATCAAACCGACCAGGGATTGACAAAGCAATAGTGAAATATTGCAAAAACACATCATCTTGCAAGAGGGCTGTGATGCTGGAGTGTTTTGGTTTTCAACCAATTCAGGGAAATCAAAATTGTTGTGACTTTTGTGATTCAAATCAGGGTCAGGAATCTTCAAGTGCCTGAATTTGAAGTGAGATGTATGTCCTCTAAGAATCTTACCTCGAGTAAATCCTGTTCAATATGAAACAGTTCTTCAATAACTGGTGAAAACTGCTCTAAACGATCTGATCGACTGTGTGCTCCAGCCCTCAAACTGCGTGCAGAATCAAATGTAACCCTTGTCAGCTGGTCACCGCCCAGTGGAATTGTCGCCGTATTTTCAAATTCAGCATCTATGATACCAAAAATAAATAAAATTAAACCACCCATTTGAATGTATTCTTCAGAAAATCTTAAAGAAAAATTATTTTAAGTCTGAATTTACATCAATGAAATTTACTCTGTCTTCATCAAGATGATCATAAATATGTACAAGTAAAATCATTAAAATATGTATATATTCAATTCTCGTTACACAAATAACTTTCTATATTCAAAGAAAATGGCTATGAATCATTTGCCTTCTTCATAGTAGCATACAACATTAATTCATAAACAGAAAATGAACAAAAAATATTGAAAATATTATCTAAATAGTTTCAACAAAAATAAGACCTCAATATTCATTGTAGTATAACTGAGCAATATTCATTATAGATAACTGCGCAACCAATGTGAAAGTAATTTCAAAACTGTTATCAATAGTACATTTCTGAAATGAAATCTATGCAGAATAGATATATAAGTAATAGGGTTACCTGGTGCACTCAACATAAAATTGACAAATAAAATTAGATGTTTTGGATCTTTACTGCTACCGGTATATTAAACTTGAAACTTCTTTAAAAATTTAGCAAATGCAATGAATATTGAAATTTTGATTTCATTTCAAATCTACCGGTAATAAGAAAATGAAATAATGTTCAAACAATATTTTTTATAAACAACCAATCAACACTGAAAATAAATTAAGATGTGAAATTTACCAACCTAAAACATCATCCTAAAAACCTTTTTCACACAGTTTGTGTGAATTGTTTTAAACATATTTACTAAGTCACTATAAAATGTGACATGTATAACAATAAACAAAGGAAAAAATGAAACTGGAACAGGTTGAACACTGATACCTCTCTGTGCATCATGATAAAAAGATTTAATTGTATCATGAATGATGCTCATGATTTCCACACAGTTTGGCAAATATTTAGGATCCTTCATAATAACCTGTCAATATATACTCTGTTTTTATAATTTTTATCCTTGCAGAATTTTTTTAAATTTACATGTAGGTACATAAGTTTTCCAGACCTATGGTTTAGTTTGTTAAAAGAAGGTGTAGGGTTAAAAAATGTTAAAACGTACAAACATTGGATGCACTAAAGAAGCCCTGTCAGTTATGCATCGGTAACGGTGTTCAAGGACACTAGGGACTTTGTCTTTGAAGACAGAAAGAGACGTAAACTCTTCAGTAAGGATCTTCTCCACCAGCCAAGTGTAACTACTCCTGGAAAGTTAAAATACAAAAAAATATATACCCCTGGTAATGCAAAGAAATACTTACTAAATTAAGTACTACACAAAACCTTTTACCTAAATCTTCATGAGTACATGTAAATCATTTACAGTAATAAGTTTTCATGCTAACAAATGAATGTACATGTATTGGAATTTCAATTCTTAATTATATCTCTTAATAAATGCTACATCTTTGAAATTTTCCAATCTCAGAAGGGAAAATATAATTATGAACTTGCTTAAGAACGGCACACTCTTCGTCTGACAAAAAGAAGAGATTTGGGTCTGGTCCATCAGGTGGTATGACCTTGGGCTGTCTGCTGAGTTCTGGGACATCTATAGGTAGTAACCTGTCCACGAGTACTGTCCAGTGTGTATAATGGTAGTCTTTATTACCACTGCCAACACGAACCTTCAATCAAAAGTGTTTAGTGAGAAATGTCAAATCAGTAACTTAATTTTCTTTCCTAGTTAACTGAAATGTGCTGTGGTGTGGTGAAAATGCATTAAAATCATATGTTGTATTACCTGGTTAGCTTTAATTCTGCCATCTATATTATCCACTGTTACTTTAATTGTTCTACCATTTGTCAGAGCTGCACATACACCTTTCCCATTGATTAGGCCAATATCAGACAACATGGGTATCTTGCTCCTCTCAGGAAGGGAAATGCCCATTTGGCTTAATAGGTGAAACAACTGAAAGAAAAAAAGGAGCTCTTTAAAGTACCAGCCATAAGCATCTTTACTGGTGACAATACATGGTGAAAGGGGGACACTGTATCATCACCCTTTGCTATCTAGATGAGCATTATGTAAATCAATCACAAATATACCTAAATCATATCAAAAACTTAAAATCTGTTTTAAAAATTCTGCTTACCCCATTCCCTGCACCATATCTGATGCATGCAGCAGACAATAACTTTTGCATTAGATTCATTTGGTTGTTCCTTGCATTTAAAGCAATGCTGTACATGGCAGCAACGGCAGGATTCTTTTGCGTTGATTTGACGTGTATTGGTGTGCAGAGACTGACTAGAATATCAAAAACACGAGGGCACCTTTGGTCCATTTCTCTATATACGTTTTCAACAAAAAGCTCTGGTGAAATGTCAACAATTTTCTCCCTCAAAACACTTTTTTCACTTGTGATACACATCCTGTCTATTTCATGATTCAAATCCATCACAAATTTTGACCAAAACGCTTCACGGACATCAGATATCATCAACACTCTTTCAACAAAGTCTCGCAAAGTAATAACTCCAGAGGATATGATTTCCTTTACTTTGATCATGGGGTTATTACTATCTGTAATAGGATCTGTAATAGGACTTGTTGTTGGACATTGTATGGACAAGGGATGGTGCTTGACATAAAGTTCGTTCGCATTTAACTTTGGCTGCCCTGCATAGTTATGCTCACTTACTTCTTGAGCACCTTGCTGATTTTCTTTATCATGTTTATTAAATTCCGTAGAAATGAACAGTTTCTTGCCACATTTTCTTGTACACAAGGAAGAAATTCGTTTTACTTTGGGGGAAACGGAATGGACAATAATTCGTTTCTGTCTCTCCTGCTGTAAAGAATTAGTTGTCAGGTTTGCTTTACATTTCTCCTTAAGTTCCTTAGTTTTTGTTATAATTGTAATACACGAATCACATATATATATGTTGTCAATGCTCGGGAAACTCACGTCCAACACCGATAAAATATCGACAAATATGCTCTTTAAGGCTACGTTTTTCATTAACCTCACATGTCCTGACGTACTTTTACTGCATACAATGCAGGACTTCACCCGCTTAACCGGTGTCGCAGCATTCATCTCGCCCTACGTTCCCGCCATCTTTGTTTACATGTCGTAAAAAGTAGTCCGTACCCAGCATACTATGCGCGATGTTACACAGGTTGATGTGAGGATCACGTGACCTGGTGTACACATTGACAGCTAGGGGATCATCAGTAATCTTGATATATAAAGAAATATTTTTAACGCCAAGCGCCTGTGTGCCGTATATCAAATTAATGATTTGTAAATTATAAACCTACATGAAAGAATCTGACAACATATATTGTATTCTCTCTCTCTCTCTCTCTCTCTCTCTCTCTCTCTCTCTCTCTGGTACTTGTCTGAAATTTCCTTTACATATATATTTAACTATAGTATCTGTGCGAACTGATGACAATTAAGGCTAAACCATTTTTACAGTACTACAAAATAAGTACAGTAAAAAATCTACGATTTTCTGTGAAAACAAAGCGTGTGCGAGGGTACATGTACGTAGTCGTTGGTTCCTAACAGATGAGACCGGGAGCAACAGGGACGATCTGATTTGAACCAGATTGGGCTAGATCCTTACATTTCAGTACTCTGTTCCCCATATATCACACAGACACCTGACATAAAAATATTTGTTGTTAAAAGATTATTCACTGGGTACCTGTGATACATCATTATTGTGCAGATTATAAATCTAAAAAATGAAAGCATGCTAATGATGCTATAGAGAGCATGGTAAGATGCATCCACGCGGGGACTCGGTTGTCGGACAGTGTAGTTTTTTTTATTATTTGTTCCCGGAGACAAAAGAACTAAAATTGATCATCGTATACATGTATATGTATTTCTGTAAAATTCTACATTCTTCATTTTACATTATATTGAAAGCGTACGTACGCTAATTACATTATTTACATGTGTACATTAATCACATGTATAGTGTTCGTTTCATGAATGTACCAATATATTACCAAGAAGCAACATTACATTTATCACTGACAATTGCGTCCTTTTCCAAAAATCATAATTAATTCTAATGTATTAAAATATCTTATCATTTTTATTTTTTACATGATTGTATTATTGTTGGGTTGTTGATCTTATGGAACGCCAAATTAACATATATTCAAATATTTGTACCTATCTTCAAATAATTGTACCTATCTTCAATT
>WFKH01006014.1:17889462-17967549 GCA_016163765.1 Magallana hongkongensis | reverse complement strand
TTTTCAAGATAGGAAGTTGTTCTTTTGCAGATCAATTGTACATATATCAGAGGTGTGCATATTGCTAGGATTTTGATTTTTGATAATTTATGAAAAAGTACCAGCTTTTGAACTTGGTCATTTTTAAAAAAATATTGCATATAGATTACCCCATATCTCTGGATAGGTAGTGTTCATCAATTCAGGGTTGACAAATGGATTATGGATACTTTTCACACAAAAGAAAACCCGGTTTATTGTTACATTGACAGCTTTTTTCTTGTTCTGTTTTGAAATACGTACCCCTGTATTGCTTTGGGTTTCAATTCACAACCAAAAATAACAAGTCTACAGGAGTTTGCATTGCAAACATGGCAAATGATATGAAAAGTACATGGATGTTAATGTTGAAAAATTTTGAAGGAGAATTTCCAAATAATTTAAGGATGTCAGATTTTCCCATTATAAATCCACATAGGAATTGTATTTTCCTTCTTGTAAATTTCTCAGGGTATAAAGAGGAACGTGTAAAAGAAGAAATCTTTTTGCCACATATTGATTTCAGTTGTTTTCCACTGACATGTATGTGTATTTATTAAGAAAATCAACAAAAATTGATGGAAACAGTAACCTGGGACAGACTATAGTCATTATTTCAACATGCATTAGTCCTTTTACCAACTTGTACCAATGTCAACTTGCCCCGATAAATAAAGATTTAAGATAACTTGTTGAAATATTTAATAAAGAACACCCTACAAATCTTGTATACAAACAGATTGGTTTTAGGCTGTGAACAAGTTTGTAATTTGATATTGGAGGATTGGCAAAGTGTTGACAAGTTGGATTGGAGTTATTTTGTCTTGCAGTCATCTTTTATATCAAAGTTAAGATTTAATATGTGATGTTGTATTTACATGTATGTAAAAAATGTCTTCTGAAAAAAGAGTAACAGATGAAACCAAAAAAAGAATATGTTATTAGCTATGGTTTTGTTTGTATTTTTTAGTACTTGGCTGCTCAGAAGTCCAAAAATGTCAATGTCAGTTCTATGGCAGAAGATCTACAGAGACAGTATGGGTAAGTTAATAAAAGTACAGTCCACTGATGATGTAAGAGTTGAAAAAATGCTCACCAAAACATCTTTGCATTACTTCAAAATATGTACTGCTGTATGTTTAATTTATAAGAAATACTGACAAGAAATTTTGTTTTCCTGATTTTCAGGATTTGTACCAGATCCTTTTGTTAATAACATCACACAATAAATTATGTTCAGACCAAGCTAATAAGGGTATTTGTTTTAAAGATTTGTCTTATGTTGAGCTTGAGGATTAAAACTTCTGTTTCTATTCTTAGGGAGTATGGAAGAAAGAAGAAAAATGCATTTTATAAGTCTGTGGAGAAAGGTATAAAATTTTTAACCTTGTACAATTTGGAAATTGAAATTGGAATAGTCACTTTGGGTGAAGTGAAACTTTTGATGTTGATGTTGTCAAATTTAACAGAATTATTTTTTGCTAAAAACCTTTAGCTTCACAAAGAGCTGAATACAACTATTTCATGTTTTAACTTGTAGCATATGAAATGATAAGAAGAAAAGATTCTGACAACTTGTCAAGATTAGAACAAAAGCATTTGGGCAAGAGGAGGACCACATCCTCCAGGTATGATGTAAATTCTATTGGCTGGACGCATGCAACTCGTATGGATATAAAAAGTTGATTTGTAATGTTATCCCATGGTATGCTTACAACTGTTCTGTTTTCCTCTTATTTGTCACATTCAAAGGGTAACAACTCTCTCACAAGATTTTGTTGCAGGTACAACTAGGAGGTAGTTGTAACTCTGATTGCCTACGATGTATATTTATTTGGTTCTTTTTCATCATTAATATGAATGATTTCACTCCGCCCAGTAAGATTCAGTGTAAAAAATAAGAGACTAACTGCTTGGACAATTGCACCCAGAGGACGTAGCCTGCTTAAGGCTAACAATGTGTGACGATTCTCTACAAAACAGTCTATATTGTTATAAATATTCATTGATACAATTATAAATTACATGTATCATTTAAGGTGGAATGCTACACCAAAATTTTATTTTTTGGATCGTTAAAATATCATTTCTACAACGTGATTTCATTGTTCAAAGATGAATATATACCCTTCATTATTTTATACGATTTTTTTCGTATTTTTAATGAGAACATGGAAAATCTGGTTTGGCTGCAAGTAACACAATGTAGAGTTTAAAATTTGGTGTAAATAAATGCATGATATTATTATCTGATAAATCATGTCAAGTAATGTCAATAAGACGTTTTACTGTTTTTAATAAAAAATAATTTTTGAAAATAAAAAACATCTTTTGTTCATGGTTTTTAAACCTATGGATAAAATGTTTTAAAGAGACCTGTCTTATATAGAAAAAATATAAGACAATCATTTCTTCAAAAGAAATTGAATCCAATTGGCTAAATTTTAGAAATATTGCTAATTTTCAAAATTTGACCTATCCCAATTAAAACCAAACTATTCCCAATCTAAATTACAAAAAAGTAAAAATGAACAATATTTCTTCATTTGCAGCCAAAAAATCAATTGAATTTAATTATTCAGTTATTTTACAAATTATATTACAACCAACCATTCTAGTTTTCAGGTGAACTTGTTATATATTTAAATTTCCCATTGTTCGAGTTGGGATTGGTTTAATTTCGATCGGGTGTGGTTCAAATTTAAAAATTAGCAATATTTCTTAAATTTCACCAATTTGATTTAATTTTTTATTAAAACAGATTTTCCACTTTCTCGTAAAAAATACAAAAATTCGTATAAAATAATTGAGAGAATATCTCTCTTTGAACAATGAAATCATGTTTCAAACATAATACTATAACGATCGATAAAATAAAATTTTGGGGTAGCATTCCACCTTAATTTTAAAAAATTAACTGTTAAACATGCTTTTTCTTAGAACTATATTTATGTATAAGGTTTGATTGATGAATGTCGCATCCCAAAGAAAAAAAGCTTAATAAATACAACTATTTGTTATACTTAAAAGAAGTGCTGCATGTTACAAAGTTACATTACTGGCTTTGAGAATATACAATAGTTTTGCACTGGGTGTATGATATGATGTGGTTTTACAGTGAGTCGGATTCAGATTCAGATGTAATAGCGGATGACAGTGAGGCGAGCTTTTCAGATGACAATCCGGACTACATCAACTACCAGGTAAGTAGCAGAAAGAGGTCACAGTGACATACTATTGATTCTAGGGAACTTAGATTTATCCGTATAGTAGAACAGTGTCGGGGGCAGTTTTTAATCAGTATATATACGTAATTTTTTATATCCTATAAGATTACAATATGTCTAAAGACTAGATGGAATAAAACTGACAACTGTGTTTAAGGTATCCGATCCATATTAGGACCTAATTTTTCTAACCTTGAATATCCATCATGTATTAAATACTCTGATATTAATCTAATTTACCGAGAGAAATTTTCAAAAATATTATTAACTAATCAGTAATTAATTAACGAAGATTGCATTAAGGTCTATGGGGACAAGCACATTTTTTTAAATAAAAAAGTAAATACTAAGAATATCAAAAAATGCTTCAATCGGTGAAAAGATGTATTTTATCATTTGGAATACAAACACAATTGAAAATAAATTTTATACCGTGTAGATTTTTTTAGAATTAATTTTTATAGATTAAAAGCAAAGGGGAGCAACTCTTCATGAAAAGGAAAAGATCATTAATTAGGACACATTCCACTCTTACATATTGATACTTAAACATGAAAATTATGTCCAAGTATACTGAGTATTAAGCCCATACATATCTGTTTTGCATCCAGATTCACTGAATCTGGGGCTATTATGGATCGGATACCTTAAGTATAGTTTTACCTGGTTCATGTGCTAAGAAGATTAAGAAAATTACATCAGTGTTTTGAAAAAAATGCAATGGAGTTCTTCATTTGAATTTGGAATAGAGTACAATTTTTTTAGAATTTCAGTTTTATGAAAAATGGTGATCACCTCTTTGAACCTTGGTTATTTCTGCACTTTAATGGGTGGCATTGTAGAAAGAAAGGGTGTATTTACATCAATCCAATGAAGTATAAAAGATTTTTCTCATTTTTATTTCATCCTCATATATATAGATTTCAATTTTGTCTCCCATACTTAAATTTCAAAAATACAACTAAAAGATTAAAACTAAAATAATTATATGCTAATTATATAGCTGAAGTATTATCTACATCAAACTTTCATGCCAGGAAACTAATTGTGGATTGCCTTTTACCCGAAATTTTGTTATATATTGGCAATAATGAACAGGCAGAGATTGTAACAGTATTTGACCAAACTGAACTTTGAAATTTTCTGGTATGTGGAATGGCATCATAATCAGGGGAACAAAGCAGGAGATCTTTGTACTTTCAAAATGAAATGCTTTGACAATTTTTGAAAAATATTACATGACTTTCTTACTGAAATGTTATCTAATATATGTTATATACTTAATTGGAACGTGGCACTGGTTATTGTAGGAATCTAATGCTATGAACAACATGATGTCCAGCATCTACAGAAACATGGCAGGACCCAGCACATCAGCCATGCCTTCATCATCGCTTGGTCCAGGCGATTTGGTCCTTGACCCTGACTACAGAATGTCACAGTCTGGGGGGTCGGATGCCTGTATCACCATTGATGATTCCTCAGACTCGGACAGTGAAGTCGCCTCAACTAGCCAGAAATCCTCCACAACCTTCTTTGTAGATAGAGTTGGAGAAAGACCTCAATTAACCGGGGTCAAGGACTCTGGGTTAGGTGATACAAGCCCCCAGGATGATATATTGGATGTATCTGTTTGTCTGCCTCCCCCTCCTTTACTGAAGGTGCAATCGACAGAAAAACTGAAAAAGAGGAAAAAGTCTGAGAAAGTGGATGAAAAAAAAGAAGATGAAGAAAAGAGGAAAGAGAATGAGGATGTAGACTCAGGAAGGAAAACTCCGAAGACAACTGTAAGAAAAACCAATGCATCAATAACTATGAATTTTACTATTTTCTGATATGCAATTCCATTAATGATCAAATGATCAAGAACCAGTTTACAGTTTAATATTTTACTATTTTAGAATGTACAATGCTTCAACATTTTTTACATGGGAATTTTGGATCGTCTTCTTTAAAATATTAATAGTTTTCATTACTTAATCTAAAATGTTGTTTAATGCTTTTTATTAGAAAGGGAAGAAATCCAGTGCAGATGTTGACAAAAAAGAGAAAAAATCAAAGTCTGGTAAGGCATTTTGTAATCTTAATTACAACATGTACCACTGCTGTTCACTATGTAGGGACTTGTGAATTTGGTAGATACATGAACCTGTTACATAAAAATTTACGACATATAGGAATGTTTTTATTATGTACATAAGTAATGCTCTTTTAATGAAAAACAACTTTCTATATAGTTAAAATACTGGTGTGTGTGGATGTACTTTTATGTGCAATTTTCCTGGGAAGGAGAAATATATCTTGCTCTATTCAAATATGCACCTTCTAATCAAGTTGAAGTGCAAATTTTTTCATCAGTGATATCCATAGAAATCCATTAACGTTGAGTCACCATGAAAATATATTTTTCATCAGTAGTTTTCCATGTTACTGCAAATAGAAAGATCATAGAAATTGGCCCAAATGCAAAGAATACATATAATAGTACACTGATCATTGTCTGTTACAGGAATTGAAGTTCAGACATCTGGTGTGACATTTGCTGATGTAGGAGGAAATGATAATGTGTTGATGGTAAGTTCTTTTTTTTTCCCTTTTATGTCCATTCTAAAATAGACTCTGTCTCTCTCATACATGTGATATGTACTGGCAGTAAGCAAAATGTACAGTTTTTCGACCCCATTCACGGAATCCCGGTGGGACATCAAAATTCATGGAATATGAAAATTTGTACAGTATTTTGAATTTCTCGCTAAATGCCACAATTTTCCTCTAATTCTTGCTTGCAAGACACTGGAAAATGTCACCTGTGTTTGACACGTGACCTTATACTTGTGTAGTGAACACAAACCGTTGCGTGAGAAGGTGTGAACTGCCAATTGGGATAATTATCTCACTATAAATCCATATCAAGATGCACCTTTAGGTAGCTTTGTTTTTAAACGGGTACTTAATTATACCTGTTAATGTTTCGTAACTTGATCGAATAAATTTAGCCAACTTTAGAAATATACATGAATCTGACCCAGCTCTCCGTACGTAATATATACGATGATTAAACATGTTTATTACCATGATTACGCTGAAATAATGAATATGGTTTTCAGTTTTTTGTGCAGAAATTTATGTAAGGTTGTATTTGCTGCTGATGTATATATCAGTACTATGAACAAGATGTAAATTAGAGACATCGAATCACACGTTATACTATATAAAGTTGGTAAACAAACTATCATCTAAACTAGCTTAATTTATAATTGTGATTATAAAATACAATATGAAATTTTTAAGCATGCAAAAATTCATTACAACATTTAAAATAAGACATTTGAGACAATACATATTTGTTGGTTTAGAAATAATGTGCCTTATCAGAAGAATTTATGCGATATTTTGTACCGTTTTTTGTACCGTTTTTTGATGGGCAGTGTACAGTTTTTTCACCCAAATTCCAGTTTTTTTAAGGCTCCTGTACAGTTTTGTAGTCTTCAACTTATCACATGTATGATCTCTGAAGAAAAATAATTCGAGTATACACACTTTTGAGCATTGCTTCCAAGTTTTAAATTAGGATTCAGGATTTGTTTGAATCTTTTGACAGGATATTTGTAAGCTGTTGGTACATATGAGGCATCCAGAGGTCTACCGACAACTTGGAATCACCCCTCCACGGGGCATTCTACTTCACGGACCCCCGGGCTGTGGGAAAACTCTGCTTGCTCATGCCATTGCAGGGGTAAAGTTTACATTTAATTCAAATATACTGGTTGCTTTGTGAAAATTGTTTTTTCAAGCAGCTATTAATTTCTCTGACTAAGTTTTATAATTTTGAAAACTTCAATTTTTTTTGCTGAATTTTTTTCAATATATGTACATAATGACTAAGATTAGGACCCCAGTATAGAAATAATTGATACTTTTCTCTTTTTGATAAATAACCCATGCATTTAATTTATTTTATTTTTTAAATTTATAGTCACCTAAAAACGGGGTATAAAAATTAGATTGTATGCATTTAAACAAAAGTATTTGACTTTAATGTTTTGTTTAGTGAGATCATTACAATGTTGTCCACGGTTGTTGTAGGAGCTGAGTTTACCATTTCTAAAAATAGCAGCCACTGAGATAGTGTCCGGTGTATCGGGGGAATCAGAGGAGAAAATCCGGGACCTTTTTGAGCAAGCTGTGGTAAGTCAGTTCATCCACTGTTGCATTTTGATATTACCATATAATTTAAGCATATTGTGTATGTTTATTGTTTATTTTTTTTTTTTTGTATAGTGCATCTCTTTGCATTGTGCATGTTTAGAGGCCTTCATTTACTCCTGTTTCAGACAGTCATACACTGGTTTTATGCTTCTGTGGCACCTTGTGTTGAGATATTTTACATGTTTGTTATCTTGATTAAAACTGTATGCCAGGTTTAAATGCAAATCTATATCCTAGTAGTATGCTGAGTTCTGAACGTGTTTATCACATTTTCCTCTATACATGTATTGGGATGACATGTGTTCTTCATTTATGAGATAATTTATTATTGGTTCTCTCAATTTGTTCATCCGGTATAAAATCTATATATCAGGTAGTCCAAAGACAATACTATCATATATTTGTTATACCATTTGTTATATGAAAAAAAAACAAGTGTTCAATTTTAGTTTTTAATTGTAATTACATGTATACAAAACAATTATTACAAAACAATTCTAAAAGACATATCAAATACAAAGCATTAGTGTAAAAGACATATTGCTTTTTAGGTAGTAAATTGATTAGCACTTCTTCATTAACAAACTTCATTGAAATGTACAATTCAAACAAAATTGTATAGCACTTAAAGACATAAGACTTAAAAACGTGCAGTATACATCATTGAATGTTTTCCTTCAGTCTTGCCATAAATATACTTGCACAAAAAACTCGGAACACATGGTCACACAGCACTTATTCACAGATAGAACACAGAATTCTTGATCAAAGAATTTTCATCACTAATCACAAATCACAGAACACAAGAACATCAGGCACTACGGTACAGCTCACAGAAACTCTGGGTGGTGAGGGGGGCCATCTCGTCCATCTCTGTTGACCTTCCTGCACTGGTGGTGGGGGGTTCTGGCTGGAAATCTGGGGAGTCCAGCTGCTGGAGGACAAGGACAGACAACTCTGTAACCCTCTTCCACTTCTGGGTGGAGACCTGCTGGTAGACCTTCTTGATTCCACTGGCGATGGACTTCTTGGTGAGATGGCGGATGGCCAGGGGGGTAGAATCTTGTAGAGTGGACCTAAAGGTCTGCTGGGTCAGGTGCTGGATGTATGAGTCTGTCATGGCAAAAAATGGAAATATTAGTGAAAGACCTCAACAAATCAACAAGTACCAATACATATACAAAAAGTAATATTACTTTTTTAATACACTTGAAATGTATATACTTAAATGTTTTGGTTCAATTTTTAGATGAACGAGTCTGTCAAGGAAAGAAAATCAGTGAAATAACTCATTCATATAATAACATAATATAAGTATATACATGCATGAACTTACAAATGTGTTCTTATATTTTACTTCAGATTGGATTAGTGATATCATAATTTATAAATACATAACAATTGAAATGAATAGGTTTAATTTGTGAGTAAATACTTACCAAGAGTAAAAATCTGTTGGTTGGCCTTCTCATAGGAGATGAGTAGATTCCTGAGCTCTGTGGCATACTGGAGCAGCTGTGTGTCTGTGATGGTAGCCATATCTGTAACAGATAAATACAGTTGTACAAATATATACAGATCAAAGAAAATGGTATTAACTAATAGAGCAGATGGGATTGCTTAAAATAAGCAAGATGTGTTGTTTTGCTGCTGGAAGATGGCCATGCATTTGTAGCCAGAGTCAGCCTTTTTATAGCAAAACATTTCATATTATGTGGAAGGACAAATTCTATTGGTTGAATTTCTTAAATTAGTCTTGATAAGCTGTTATTGGTTGATTGTTTGAGCAAAGTGATTTTGATTGGCCAATGATAGATGCATTCTTTTTTAATAATTGATCACTTTGATGTTCAATCCAGTTCACTTTGATGAAGATAATACCTTCAATTATTATTATGATTAAAGACAAAATATTGTTTTGTTTTCCACTGATTGTTAATTATGAGTTAATTAGTGACTCCTCTGGCTGGGGGTATAATTACCAGCTGTTCCAGATTCCCATGGCTTGGAATGATTAGCTGGTCCTGCTTGGGGTATACTGTTAAAAGTAATTAAGGGACCACTTATATTCAAATATTGATATTTTATGCACATGCACAAGTTAAAATATATACATGTACAATGAAGTTTATTTTCATTTGGCACTGATATATTTGTAACTATGTACTAACTAGTTCATATTTCTAAGTTTTGTAACATGTCAGTTAGAAATGAATTTTTATTGATTCACTAAATGCAGATGACTTATTATCTGTTTTTACATAGAAAACATTTATTTAATAAATGTGCCTGAATAGCACAAATTCTGGGACTCAAAATCTGTGCCCACTTGAACTGTTCATATTTTGCTTGAGACAAACATTTTTGATGTAAAAGGTAGATACTCAATAGTTACAATTTAATTTAAATCATGCAAATGTCCATGATCTTGTTAAAGTTGTTCTATTTACCCTTGGACAGGACATTTTTGTCCTACAGACAGATCTAAACCGCATGTGGACTTTATTTTTCAAATATTATATAAGCTTAGAGTCATGAACTATTTTTTTGTCCCCCGCCGCAACGCGGAGCGGGGACATAGAAATGCCGGGCGTCCGTCCGTGTGTCCGTGGGTCCGTGGGTCTGTGGGTCCGTGTGTCAGTGGGTCCGTGTGTCCGTGCGTCCGTCCGTCACACTTTTTTGTAAGCGCTCTCATGCCTACAAATTTTGACAGATTTTCATTACATTTATACCAAATGTTTATACACCTATTACCTTGGTCAAGTTCGAAAATCAGCATTGGTCGATACTTTTTGTTGGAGTTATGGGACTCTGACCACAATAATGACTCCGTTTTATCCAAAAATTGACCTTGAAAGCGCTCTCATGCCTACAAATTTTGACGGATTTTCATTAAATTTATACCAAATGTTTATACACCTATTACCTTGGTCAAGTTCGAAAATCAGCATTAGTCGATACTTTTTGTTGGAGTTATGGGACTCTGACCACAATAATGACTCCGTTTTATCCAAAAATTGACCTTGTAAGCGCTCTCATGCTTACAAATTTTGACAGATTTTCATTACATTTATACCAAATGTTTATACACCTATTACCTTGGTCAAGTTCGAAAATCAGCATTGGTCGATACGTTTTGTTGGAGTTATGGAACTTTGACCACAATAATGACTCCGTTTTATCCAAAAATTGACCTTGTAAGCGCTCTCATGCCTACAAATTTTGACGGATTTTCATTAAATTTATACCAAATGTTTATACCACTAATACCTTGGTTAAGTTCTTAAATCAGCGTTGGTCGATACTTTTTGTTGGAGTTATGGGACTTTGACCACAATAATTATTTCATTATATCAAAAATTGATGTGATTTTATACAGTATGTAAACCAGAGTATGAAACTTGAATATGATTTTTAAATAAAAACTGTACAGTGATATTGTCTCGTACATTTTAAATAAACTTATATATGTTAATAGGTATTTGTTTGATTTTAGATTGTAGTATTTGGATATATTTGCGACAGGAAAAATAGAAAAAAAAATGGGTGGTCAGGGTAAAAAAATGTTCCTCCCAACCTCCCCACACATTTAATTCTGGAACAGCCCTGAATGTTTGAAAATATTGCAATTTCATATACTGTGAAATCATTAGATTTCGTGGTGGTTCAATTTTCGTGGAATTCGTGGGTACCTCTCATCCATGATTTAACATCCTACACGAATTAATAAATAAGGATAATAAAATCATATTTCCTTTGTAGGTTTTAGAGAATACACGAAATTACGTCCCCACGAACCTGTAAAATTTAAGCAATCCACGAAAATTGGCCCCCACGAAATTTAATGATTCCACAGTACAGTATACTAGTATACTGCTTGAACGGCGGGGGACCCAGGAATTCTATTCTTGTTTTAGTTTTGTTCATATTTATAGGCATTTTGATATTGATATTGTCCTTATTAGCACCCATTATGAAGTTTGGGTGCCTCATAGTGATAAATGTTGCCTGTCCATCTGAACAGGTTTGTCTCATTATGCAAATGAGTTTTCATCATTAATAAATTAAATTCTTTACCATGTGCAAATCTAGAGTGAGGTCGAAGGGTGGGGGTGGGGGTTGGGGGCAAAATTATCCCTCAGGATCCACTTTAGAAAAAATACCTTAGTCCATGCATATCTACAGAGACATAACAGGAGGAAGAAGCATATTGATTTTGGTGGGTGCATTGCTTGCCTCTCAGTATATAAAACACTGTATATATGATGCAAAATTTATAATTATATCCACATAGTATTTAAGGTCAGATGCAACCTATGTTCCATTATTTTCTATTATTATCTCCGCAATGTGAAGATTTCCACTACATAATGCCATAATTAAATTTTCATGTTATATGGTATTTCTCTATTTGGAAAATAGTTTCAATTGAAAATATATACTATGACTTTATTTATAAGCATTCTATAGCATTTTGCGTGCTACTATAAGGAAAGTTCAAAATGTTCCAATTCCAAAAATAGCCTGGTAATGTACCCTGAATTTTCGGGCATTAACAGGTTTAAATGCAAATAAATAACGAATAATCTATCAAGGAAAATTACTGTATGCAGAGAAATATTCACCCCAGTTTTATTTTTGCCCCTTTCATCCTCGTTGTCAGCGGGCAAATTTAAGACTGGGCATATTCCAGTGTTTCAAATTATCTCTCTTTAAACTATAGGTAAAAAATCACAATGTTTTGGGTCTAAAAACTATGGAAATTGTAAATATGCAAATTTTAAAGAAACTTTACGATAAGCTAAATTTGACTTGCTCAGGTAGAGCGTGTGCTAGAAACTGAACTTCGAAATCTAAGAATACTATTCAAACACGTCATTCCCAAAACGCTGATTTCATTGGCTATTATTATGTAACGTTACTAACTAGACGAAACGGAACTTCCGTTTCGGCACACACAAATTGTTTACATGTCATTAGGACAACTATTTCTTGCTATACTATTGTAACGCGAGAAATTAAAATTATTTTTTTTAATTCAAATTATTTGAAATTACCGGTACAGTACTGGTACAAATTATTTGAAATTACCGGTACAGTACTGGTACATGTATTGCTAAATTATGTCTATTAAATTTGGTAATAAAATGAAGTGAAGAAAATAGCAATGGCAAATGCCTTTGTATTTTTGTAACTGTAATATGAATGAAATTGACTGGCTTAGATGCTAAATCTGATCATAGGTTTTAGTGTGAAGTAAAAGTTTTTGGGGCAAGTCACATTTCCAGGTAAATACTGGTCCTATCCTGTACACACTTGCATTGTTGATTTATTTATGTACTGGTATATGAAGTATAGCGCTAGCTTCAGAGAAGTTTGATCTTGATTATTTGGATCATGCTTTACCAGCTGCAGGTTAATGATTTTTAAGTAACTCGGACAGGATTGTAATCTTTCAGCTGGTTACTTATAAAAATAAATATTTGTCATACCTCATTCAGATGTGCATAGTTGATGTTATATTGAAGTGTAATATTTAGGTAGCTTCAGAGCTGGATCTCTATTTTCTGGAATAAATTTTTTGAGTAGGTCAAAGCAGGTTTGAATGTTGTCTAAAGTCTAAACCATTTATGCCTTCATGGTTCGTATAACTAGGGATATGCAACATGAGGTTGGTATATAGCTTCAGAAACAGAACATGATTTTTAATTATCAAAGGAATTGCTGTAGAAGCTTCTCTTCCAACCTGACTTAAACTTGCTTGGTGTATGGTTTATATATAATTTGATATTGCATCACAGTTTATGTTAATGTAAATTGATGTGTAATAGAATATAATATATTATACAATTCGTATTGACCTCAATACGGCAATAATTGTTTTATTATATGATTTCGCAGAGAATTGATATAGACATATCGCATTGAGTGTTATCAAGCGAAGAAACCGTTTAAAGCCATATGGACGACAGGAATAATGATAACCAATCGTAGCATTTTGGAAATTCCCGATCAAATTTAAGTCCAATGTAGAACAAATTAAATATTTTTAATTGACCTCCTAGGTCACATGCAGGTGAATATAACCTTTTTTTTTTTCTAGATTGTTGGACATCAGCCAATAGGAATTAATCAATCATAATACTATAATAAGACATTGTATAGTATTTCACAAAATTCAGTAATTTATTTTATATATAAAAGATATAAATGAAAGGAAGGTAACTGTTTCATTGCTTTTTATCTTTATAATATTAACAATGCCAAAATAATGATCATTGAGACATAAAGATATAAATTTTTTAACATTTAGTTATTTCTTTTTTAAGCAATGTGATATACGTTCTTAAATGAAAATGAAAATTGTTTTTTTTCCTGTGAACTTTTAATGAGCTATTATAATATTGTCTTGGGTGCATATAACTATGGATATGCACCGTATGGCTATAGCTTCAAGACAGAGCATGTTTGGATTATCAAGGATGCTTAGAGCTCCTTGTCCTACCTCACTCAATCATAAAACAGAATCATTGCTTTCTTTTTATCACATGTGTATGATTGCAAACACCTTCTTTCTTTATTGCATTTTTTTTATCATGATTCATCAGTAATTTTTACTTGTTCAGATTGCATTGTAAGGATCACTAAGGGCTGAGTTTTAGAATTTTTTATTGAATTTAAATGATATAGCACTTTCACATATAAACATGTATAAAAAATGTTGTTAATGATACAATAATTAGTAAACAAAAACAAGTTGAAGATCTGGCATATAATACATGTATGTCATATTAAGAACATATAGACAATGTTTCATACAGCACAAGCTGAGCACTTACAAATAAACAAGCACTAACACAGGACAGCACATCATAACAATTCACAAATCACAGAGAGCTTCTCCAATCACAGACACTATCACAGAACACAGGGACATCAGGCGCTACGGTACAGCTCACAGAAACTCTGGGTGGTGAGGGGGGCCATCTCGTCCATCTCGGTTGACCTTCCTGCATTGGTGGTGGGGGTTCTGGCTGGAAATCTGGGGAGTCCAGCTGCTGGAGGACAAGGACAGACAACTCTGTAACCCTCTTCCACTTCTGGGTGGAGACCTGCTGGTAGACCTTCTTGATTCCGCTGGCGATGGACTTCTTGGTGAGATGGCGGATGGCCAGGGGGGTAGAATCTTGTAGAGTGGACCTGAAGGTCTGCTGGGTCAGGTGCTGGATGTATGAGTCTGTCAAAGCAAAAAAAAAAGAAAAATATTAGTGAAAGACCACATGTAATCAACAAATACACAGAAAACAACTAATATTACTATTTGGATACACTTGAAATATATGTGAACTGTAAAATACATACTAAAATCAATTTTTCAAATCAAAATTTTATTAACCAAGCAATAAAAATAAATAAGATCAATAAATATGTAGATACATGTATTTACATTTATGCACTTACCAAGAGTAAAAATCTGTTGGTTGGCCTTCTCATAGGAGATGAGTAGATTCCTGAGCTCTGTGGCATACTGGAGCAGCTGTGTGTCTGTGATGGTAGCCATATCTGTAACAGATAGAGAAAGAGTATATAAGTCTAGAATATAAGAGAGTGAGAACCTGAATGATCAGTTGAGGTTGCTTAGAAGCTGTGTTGTGAAGTCAATAAAGTATGCCATTTTTATATTCTATCTGGATGTAAGATGAAATAGTTGTCAAATTTCATTGGCTAGAACAATGACAATTGATTTTTGGGTCATCTCATTGGTCAAACAAATAAATAATCAAGTAAATTGATTGACTTTGATTGGCTGATCATTGTTACTTTCATCTTCAATCTTGTTCACTTTGATATAGATAATAGAAGCAATTATTATCTAGATAAAAGTGATGATGGCTCCTTTGTTCAGCAATAATTGTTAATTATTGGTCAATGATAATCAACACTGGCTTGGCCATTACTGGAAAGAGCGGCCAGGGCTTGGGTTCATCAAGCTTGGATACAGCTTGGACTCCTAATTTTAATTTGCACTGTATTTTGTGATAGAACAACTAACTGTAAATTTACTTTAATAAAAGGTATTTCTCTAAATGTACACGGCTTGGATATAGCTTGGGGTCTTTTTTTTTTTCTCTAAACTTTATTTTGAGGGATGAAAATATAACTGTTCAGGTAATTGAAGATCACAAACCAGTTACATGAATTTTATTCTTAGTGATATGAAGATACTCGTTTACTTATATGTTTACATTTTTATTCAATGTTACTGAAAATTTTTCTTGATATTGATGTAACTGAAGTGATATAATGTTATTTAATTTATTTTTAAAACTTCATTTTATGTATTATACATTAATTCTCTTATTTTATGAGATCCACTGCTTTCAAACATAATTAGTAATAAAAAGTAACTTATTTTTGGCATAATGTTTGAATTGTTTGATAACAGCAGTACTTTCTGACTTATCCACTTCATGATATGAAAAAATCAGAAAATTTTAAAGATAACATGTGAATTTTTAAAAATATTTGAATTCATCTTTTTGGTCAACATGCAATTCTGTGTAAACTGTTTTAAAGGTATAAAAAAATGTGTTTTCTGTTTCCTGATATTTATATTTCTGTTTTGTAGGTTGCTGCTCCGTGTGTTCTGTTTATTGATGAGATCGACTCCATTACCCCTAAACGTGAGACCGCCTCCAAGGACATGGAGAGGCGGATTGTGGCCCAGTTATTGTCATGTATGGACGGTGAGTGATCAGTAACACAGCTACCTTGCCATAGTGTTTTCTTTTGGAACTAAAGTGCAATAAAACCTGAAATCAGTGGCCACTTCCGACCAATAGGACTTTCATGTGTTATATTTGTCTTGAAACTAGTATCACTTAGTAACGTAGAACCATTTTTGGGTGCATGATTCAGAAAACTTCAAATTTATCAGAAGATGTCTTGTTAGATTCTTGATTTTTTCATTATGAAGCAGTTGAGTGATATGAATATACTTTTGGATTGATAGATTTGAACAAGAAAGAAGATGCCCATGTGTTGGTGATAGGTTCAACTAACCGTCCAGATTCACTAGATCCAGCTCTAAGGCGAGCTGGACGGTTTGACAAGGAGATCTGCCTTGGAATTCCAGATGAGAAAGCCAGAGCAAGGCAAGAAAATCACAGGGCTGTCTTTAGTTAAGAAAAGAACAAATGTGCTTTCTAATACCTGGTACCAAGTTATTAATTTTCAGTTCATATTTAGCTCAGTGACTGTTACAAGTAATGGTAAATGATTGATATGGATAATATTAAAAGCAAAATAGAGCAGATACATGTATTTAATATTGAAGATAACTACAGGAAATATTTGTGCCCTTCTGATAGCATTAAAATGATACATCTGTGACATTCACATCATTAACAACGTTATGCTTGATCATTGTAGAATATTAAGAGTATTGTGTCGTAATCTGACACTGAGTTCAGAGTTTGACTATGAAAGCATCGCCAAGAACACCCCGGGGTATGTAGGAGCCGACCTAACTGCACTGACCAGGGAAGCTGCCATGTTGGCAGTCAACAGGTAAGATGGATTGTAAAACATAACCACACTGTAAGTAAGGATGGATTTTCAACTGATTTACTGGTAGTTCCTCGATGCTACTTAACCTTTAAGACAAGGCTATGAATGAGGGGCTAAGCTGGTTTGGGGTTAACAAAATATATGACTTCATAATTCTGAAGTCATGTACATGTATGCTATAAAACTAAGATAATGGAACTTACATGGCTGAGTTGGGTGTTGCTTAAAGTGAAAAGAAAAGTCCCCATTGATCACAAATCTTTTATTAGTGTTACATGTAGAATAGTTGATACTGTATTAGAGCTGGTAATTGATACCTGTGTTTAGCTCCTGACATCCTGTTGTACCTGAGCAATCAGTAAATAGAAATTCATGTACAAATATTTCAGAGTATTCAAGGATCTTCAGTCACAGCCCGGTTTTATCAGCAATGTAAATGGATGTTCTTCTGGTGAATCTAACAGTATAAGAACAGTACAAAATGGCCAGGCAACAGAATCCAACTTGTCCAATAGGGAAACTGTTGTTACTACAGAATCTACATATCAGTGTGAAATTCAGATCACAGAAGATACAGAAAAACCAGATTCTAAAGGCTCTTCAAATACAGAGAAAGACCAGAAACAGAGTGAATCAAGTAGTGGTGTTAACAGTACAAAAGATCTTACAGTGACTGCTCCCAATAACAAGGGGGATAACTCAGATAGTGCTAACAATTGCTCAGAAGTGGTCCCATGTGGAAATGTCTCAGAATCACAAAAACAAGATATTACATCTAGACAGAAAAGCAGCATTGATAAAAACCTTCAGCTAGAATATTGTAAGTTTTAGAGTCATTTTAATAAGACCATGGTTAAGACCAATGGCTTTAGGTCATTTCTGTCCAACTGCTCTTTGATTTAGGCGTGTCTATTTCACTGTTGCCCATTTAGTCAATGGCAGGTAGAAAACAACAACTTTGCTTCGCCTTCATAATGTGTATGTTTCACTTGAAGCAAGAATCAATTTCAGCTTGTTTTTTGTGTGAACTAGCTTGTTAACCCAAAGTCCTATGTTTTGTTAAATAATTCTATTTCTTTAACTACAAATTTGCGTAAACTTGTAAGTTTCAAATAAACATATCTGCATTATTTTGTAAATTTGTAAATGTGCTGAATGCTTTCTCTATAATTTCAGTATTGCACCTATTAAAGAACCAGCCACCTTTGTCAGGGGACCAGCTACAGGGAATGTCCATTTCTATGCAAGACTTTCAGGTAAAGGAGAATTCTCTGACTTCATTAGAGGTAAAACTGAGAAGCTTAACCAAGTCTGGTACTTCATTTGTAGTAAAGTGTGACCAGTTCAGTATGAACAGTTGAGCTTGTTACTGATTGTGGGGCTTATTAATAGTTCAGCTAATTTGTCATAGAATGTGCAGTTTTTCATGTGTAATCTTTTGTCTCTTTAGGAAGCCATTAAACATGTCCAACCCTCTGCCAAAAGAGAAGGATTTGCTACGATTCCTGATGTGACGTGGGAAGACATAGGAGCTCTGAAAGAAGTCAGGGAAGATCTCCAGCTAGCCATTCTTGTAAGTACACTTGCACCCTCCGATTTTGAGGGTGGAGATGGTGGGGGGAGGGGGGAATGGGTGTTTTAGAATAGTTGTCAGCAACATTGAGTTTGTCGTCTGTTGACATGTATGTGTGATACTGTTTTCATTTTAAATTTGAGAATATTGCATTGGTGTCATTAAGATATGAACCTTCCTTTGCAGTAAAAAAAGGAATTCTTATTTTCAGGCACCTGTTCGTTATGCAGACCAATTCCAAAGTCTGGGAATAAATCGAGCTCAGGGAATTCTGCTGTCTGGACCCCCTGGATGTGGAAAGACCATGTTAGCCAAAGTAAGAAAAATATTTCATTAACAAGTTGTCTGATATGATAGTTACAGTTAAAGAATCACCATTGAAAACTAAATGCATTCTCATTTGTTTACTTTCATGTTTTGATTTCAGGCTGTGGCAAATGAATCAGGAATTAACTTCATATCTGTTAAGGGACCAGAACTACTTAACATGGTAAAGTAGATTTTTATTAACCTGCAATAGAAATTTTTTAAAAATGTATTGAAACTTTTAAAATTACACACAGTGGATTTGAAATTGGATTTGTGCAGTTGTGCAAAGAAAATGCATTTAATATGCTTATTCCTGCTCATTTTTAGTTAAGTTGCTGAGAGAGTTACTGTTGCTTTTCAGTACGTGGGTGAGAGTGAGCGAGCAGTCAGACAGGTGTTCCAGAGGGCCAGGAACTCAGCACCATGTGTCATCTTCTTTGATGAACTTGATGCTCTATGTCCGAAAAGATCTGATGGAGGGGAGGTAATTCTTTCAAACTTTCCCATGTCAAAGATCTCAATTTTTGATTCAAGGATAGTGATAATTTCAAATCACTACCATGGATGAGATAATGGTAATGGTAACTGAGTATAATGAAGTCCACACCAATATATTTACATTTGCAAAAATCTTTCCTTTAAGAACTTGGTAAAGAGCAAAAACGTTAAATTTTGCATGAACTTTTGAATGGGTCAAGAGGTCACATTTTTTTTTAATATCAGAATGATCATTGCACAAGCTTGTTGTTTTAAGCTTATACTGAATTGTGTGTATTGCACACTATGTGGTTGTTACAGGGTGGCTCAAGTGTCTGCGTGGTGATTACTGTACTGTGTGGTGATTACTGTACTGTTTTATTGTACTGTGTGGTATAACTGTACTGTGTGGTTGTTACAGGGTGGCTCCAGTGTTCGTGTGGTGAACCAGCTCCTGACAGAAATGGACGGTCTGGAGGAGCGGAAGCAAGTATTCATCATGGGCGCCACAAACAGACCAGGTCAGGACCGATTTATACACAGAGACATTGATGTCTTACTGTGATTGAACTGAGAATCAAAGTGACATTACATCATTTTAGAAGAAAGTTGGGGAATTTTGACCTACTTTGGGGGTTATTCATTTGTAATGAAATAGTTATTTGGTCACAAGGATCAGAATGAACCATGTACATGTACTGTTTTAAATATGATATAAATTTATTTAACATTGTAGAAAATCAGATATTGTCAGATATTTAAACAAGAAATTAAAAATTACATGGATAGCATTTTACAACTGAGAAAATATGTTGTTAGAACTCCAGAATGTTTTTAATGTATATTTACCGGCATTATTTTATGTATTCAAAACATGATGTACAGTACCCGCAACGTTATTTTTTACAAGATAAACGATAGGATAGGATTCACGCACGATAGGATAGGATTAACCACGATAGAACAGTATACACGCACGATAGGATTGCATTAACGCACGATAGAACAGTATACACGCACGATAGGATAGGATTGATACACGATAGGAAAGGATAAACGATGTTCATGATAAACGTATAATCGCTTTAAACGATCTTCACGAATAAACTGATAATGGCAGAATTTGAGAAAGAACACGTACGAATAAAGATTTACGTGGAATATCTTTTTAGTAACAATTGCCGAGTTGTTAATCATCGCTGCATCATTTATAGAATGTATAAAAATGACCATAATATATTTTCAACTAAAATGATCAATAAATTTTCTGTATTGTTAACATTGTTTTCATCACCGAACAGCCTAGCCGATCGCCGCGAATATTTCAGCCGGAGATCAAATCACACGGAAAATAGCGGGTTCAATTACAAAAATCCAACTCTTGTTCAAAGTAAATATAAAATCTATCATAAATACATTTCTTTCTGTATAAGAAAATGGTGCATTAAAAACGAATTATATTACATACAAGTTTAATAAATATTTACGCAGATACACATTCCGCGTACGATTTGTTAACATTGTTTTCATTACCACACATCCTAGCCGATTGCCGAGAACATTTCAGCCCGAAATCAAATATCACACGGAAAAAAGCGGGTTTAATTAAAATACAACTCTGGTTTTAATTAAATATAAATTATATCATAAATACTTTTGTTTCTGTAAAATATGATGCATAAAAAATGAATTATATTGCATAAAAGTTAATGTTTACGCAAGTATACACTCCGCGTACGATTTAATATATTCGATTTACAGGTAAATATGTTACCTTGTTCCTAAGAACTTCAAAAGTTTACATTAATTTTTCATTTCCAATGCATACAGATATGATTTACATGTAATATTGGTTAATTTTGATCTAAAAAATTAAGAAATTAGTATCATGATAGAATGCTGGATAGGATTTTACAATTCTTGTTCGATAAATTTTCGTATACGGCGCACTGAACGACTTGCAACTTTGAAATAAATTAACTTGCTTATGAAAAGGCACGAAACGATTAACACGATAGGATAAACGGAAAAACTGTTAAAATTGAACGATAAACCTGATAGGATTAACGCACGATATGATAGGATTAACGCACAATAGAACAGTATACACGCACGATAGGATAGGATTAACGCACGATAGAACAGTATACACGCATGATACGATAGGATTGATACACGATACGATAGGATTGGATTGTAAAAAATAACGTTGCGGGTACTGTATCAGTGTTGAATACCAAAGAGGTCTCAATATGAATACCATTACTATGTTTGTTTGTTATACTGATTGCAGACATCATAGATCCAGCCATACTCAGGCCTGGTCGACTGGACAAGGTACTGTTTGTGGGTCTACCCACTCCTAGTGACAGAGAGGAAATTCTGAAAACCATCACCAAGGTGACAGAAAGTTATTTAATAGTTTAGATCTGTGGTGTGGACTTCTGTTATTGTGAAATCTCATTGTCTGAAGCTGGACCTCTGTTATCGTGAAATATGAATTTGTGTAACTTATGTTGAGTTTAAGTAGCAAGACCTATTTTGCAGAATAAGATTTAAAAATCATGAACCATTCGACATTGTTACTGTTTTAAGGTTTTAATACTTCAAAATCATTCATTCATAATCAAATCATTCATAACCATTTGACATTGTTACTGTTTTAAGGTTTTAATTCTTAAAAATCGTTTTCTAATTTAAGGTATTCGATTACATGTCTCTGTATGTGCATCTACCATATGTATAAATCAAGTAATTTGATTCAAGTTTTTGAATGTAAATATACCTGTATTCAGTGATTTCTGATGGTGATGATTTGCAAGAACCATTGTTGTTTGTGGTTTGATAGCCAAGATAATGCAAGATTAGAGTTATATGTAATATGAGTAGATGACTTGCAGTATGCAAATACAGCATCTGCGATTACACTGTAAATATTCTTGTTTGTTAATTGTGATCTTTTAATTAAACAGGACGGTACACGCCCACGTCTGGCAAATGATGTGGATTTGAAAGAAATTGCTAACCATCCAAAGTGTGAATGTTATACGTAAGTTGAGGGATTTTTAGTGAAAATTAAAAAACTATTGTCATTTATTTGAAAAAAAATAAATAGAAAGGTTGAAATGAAATTTTTATTAGATAAATATATAGGAGACCGTTCATCTCATTGCCTCGCAGATTTCAATAGAAATGCTGCAAAATTTAAAGAGAGCTAAATAATCTCCCCAATGATGTTTCACTTAACACATAGAGGAGGGTGTTGAATTATCCATTAGTCATCTTCACATTATGTATGTGATAATGGATTTATGTTTGGTTGTGTTTTCATATGCATGTGATATTTCTTTAATAGAGGAGCTGACCTGGCAGCTTTGGTGAGAGAAGCATCCATTTGTGCCTTAAGAACTGTAATGATGAATTTCCACAAAGGGGGACAACCGGTGATTGTCAACAAATCCCACTTTGATGAAGCATTTGTTCGTGTTAAACCATCAGTTCAAGCAAAGGTAAAAATAAATTATCTCTTGGTTACCATGAAAAATGATTTTCTTGTTGCAATGAAACTGTTTGAATAAAAACATGACTCTGGGTTTTTTCTCTTATAGGAAAGAGAAAAGTATGCCAAAATGGAGGAAAAGATGAAAAATTGAAAATATTGACTTTTTTAAAGGAATTAACCGAGCACAATGGTTGTAATCATCACAGTGATACATAAACTTATGATTTACATGCGCAGATCCAGAAAATTTTTCCAGGGGGGGTCCGAATTGAAAGTAGGGGGGCTACACTAATCATCAGAAATCTTGACAAGCGAAAATAGAAAAAAAAAAAAAAACCCCCCCCCCCCCCAAAAAAACCAAACTAATTCCCAAAATCATGAAATTCCTAATCCAGGGGGGGGGCACTATACCTATAACTGCAATTTTCAATATTACTCTTAATATTTCCACTTCCGACGCCTTTGCAAAGCATATATCTATTTTCGGGGGGGGGGGGGGGGGGGGGGCGGGGGCATATTTCCAATATTTTTACTATGTAAATTTAATAACTTTTCATTTCGCAGGGAGGGGTCCAGACCCCCCGACCCCCCCTCTAGATCCGCATGATTTATGTTATAATCAGTGCTAAGTTTGATATGGATCCAGAAAGGATTCCAATGTAACACTGATATATGTATATGTACTCAGGAGATATGCAACTTACTTTGTGATGCTTTTTCAATATATCTTTCATGTACATATTATAAAAGAATTGGTCATTGCCACAGAAAGTTGTGATGTTGCTGCCCTCTTGCAGTGGTACAGTGTTTTAGAGTGTGTGACAATTATGATTTTTCACTACACATTATACATACTGGTATTGTGAATTTTAATGATGATTAGTTTTATGAAATTTAACCATGTGACAACTTATGATATGTGCATGTTTATCAGTTTTTCTTTAAAACAGGTACCAGAAAATAAACCATTGTTCTATTCATTGTTAAACTTATCCCCCCTTTTTCATAACAGGAGAAAACCAATGTCCTTGAAGAAGAATTAAAAAAATATATACACTGTATATTTATAAGTAGATGAAAAATGACACTACAGATGTACATATATTGTCAAATAAATGTGCATTACTTTACCATTATTATGGAGTGACAAGCCTACCTATGCATTATAGGCATCTTTGCTAGCCAGGGCAATGTCCAACTTCTCTTTCTTTGATAAAAAGAAGACATATATTTTGGTTATTTATAATTTTGATACTGAATGGTTGTTATTTGTCACAGAGATATGGTTAAATTGTGAAGAGACTTGAATAAAGTCCTAAAATACCTTACATTTTAGTTCTGCATTTGACTCAAATCTACAGGATATAATCACATCCAGTGGTAACATTTGAGAATGAAAGTTAGAATTGTACAGTGATAAAATGTACTAAAAATCTATATACCTTCACATTGAAATGAATAAATGAAGGAATATTGAAATTTGAAAATTAAATTTTTAAACAAATTTTATTGATTATTTTTTAACTTCCTTGATACAAAAAAAAGTTTTATAAATGCAGTTCAATGTGTCCCTGTTTCCCTTGTTGATTTGAGGTGAATATGAGAAGATTACACAGGAATGCCAAAGATCAAGGGATTATGGGTAGTGTGCTTGTACCTGTTTATACTTTCACTTTTCTGTTTGAGGAGATATACATAGACATACATAATCCCATAATGCATTTTGGATGATACCCGGATCACAGCACTGTCTGCTGTTTACAAGGGCCTCATTATATTCCTTGATACACTTGGGTCAGAGGTTAAATCTTATATCAGCGTTAAATTGCTTTGTGGAGGTGAGTTATGGCATGGGTGTTAGGGCAGGAGGCTATACCCAGGCTTACAGACAGCTCTTCCTTTGTTCTCCCACCGAACAAGACACGAGATTTACATGGCACGTTTATCTACAAATATTGGGCCTTTGTTCTGGAAAAGAAAAATGTTTATATTGTGATTACGATTTATATGAAGCACAAGAATTAGTTTGTAAAATAAGAAAATGTAAATCTAAATATTTATTTGATTCTATTTGACGTATTCCGATAAACGTTAATCCCATGAAATCGACAATATCTTTGATGTTTAAATAATCATTTCTGTTTTGTAGAGTTTATTAAGTCCCAGACAATTAGATTGTGAATCAACGGAAGAGCTATTCAAGACATATTTTAACACTTTTGTCTGGAATTCTCAAAGACAGGTTTCTCCATTAAGATATTTTGCTCCTCTGGGTATATTTTTTGTACCACAGAAAAACTTTAGGTTGAATTGGTAACCTTCATTTTGGTGTTTAGTACCACAAATTTTCATGTAGTTCCCCTGTCTTAAGTGATCGTGCCACGTTCCTCTGTTTACTGTATACAACGTTTTCAAAGGCTGCATCTAAAGAAAATGCATGCATATAGCATGGTTAAACTCAATTAGACTGCAATTTGATACAACCCAGGAATATCCATATTCAAGTTGCCTTGATTCTTTCCATGCTATGCCAACTATGAAAAACTGATCAGACTACTGTTAATGGTATTTTTATGTACTTTGACGTTGTTCCAGAATAGACTTCGCTAGCTCTATATTTTGCTGGCTTACTTGTTTTCACATTTTGTTGGAGAAAAAAAACCTTGTGTGTATTAAAATCACAAAATTGATATCTATAATTTTAATAGTAAATTTTGAATTTACTGGCTATTGTTAAATTAAGCATTTAATCACACACTGAAGCTGATTTATTCTTCTCTGCATTGATCTGAAAATCTTTATTAAAAAAGGAATTATTAGGGCCTTGCTCTGCGGGCGCCCTATAGTGATCAGTCTGTCTGTCCGTCCGTCCTTCCGTCCTTCAGTCCGTCTGTCCGTCCGAGATCTCTTGTCCGGAGCATATCTTTTCTCCCCTTGGCCCAATTTGGCTTATACTTCACCCACAGAGTGCCTTTGCGTAAAGGGTGTGCAGTGACCTTGAACCATGTTTCTAGGTCAAAGCTGAAGGTCATAGCAGAATTATATGAAAAATCCTTGTCCGGAGCATATCTTCTCTCCCCTTTATCCAACCTGGCTCATACTACACTCACAGAGTGACTATGGTCAAAGGGTGTGCAGTGATCTTGAATGAAGTTTGTAGGTCAAGGGTCAAGGTCATATTTGATCATGCAAATTTTTTTTTTCAGAGCATATATACTCACCACTTAACCCTATTTGGCTCATACTTCACCCACAGAGTGCCTTTGGATTAAGGGTGTGCAGTGACCTTGAACCAAGTTTCAAGGTCAAATGTGAAGGTCATAGCAGAATTATATGAAAATCCTTTTACTGAGCATATCTTTTCTCCCTTTGGTCCAATCTAGCTCATACTTCACTCACAGAGTGCCTACGATCAAAGGGTGTGCAGTGACCTTGAATGATGTTTGTAGGTCAAGTGTCAAGGTCGTTTTGGATCACGCAAAATTCTTTTTTCAGAGCATATAATATATACTCTCCACTTGGTCCTATTTGGCTCCTACTTCACATTAACAGAGCTTTTGGGTTAATGGGGTGCGCAGACTTTATAATTTGAACCAAGTCCATGTGAAGGTCATAGCAGATCTCTTTATAATCAGTTTTAGACTGTAGATTATTTCCCATTTGCTTAATCTTGCTCAGGTTGAACAAAAATGCCTGTATGTAAGGGGTAATGAGATTGAATTAAAAGTTTTATGCCAGCTGGAAATTTCTAAGTTTTAGGTCAAGGTCAAAGAAAAATTCTCTGAAATGCTTTTCATCCTATTGTCCATTATTTAAGCGGGGCCCTTTGAGATGGTCACCATCTCAATGTTGTCTAGTTAATCCTTAGTTGCTGACTTTAATTATAGAACGCCATTGCATCTGAAAGAGAAACGTTGCAGTGATGTAAATTAAACGAACTGTTTTTAGCTCACCTGAGCTATAAGCACGAGTGAGCTTTTTCCTGAGTGAGTTTATTAACTTTGGACCAAAACACGAGTGGAAAATTCTCAGAGGAATACATGAGAAGATCAGAAAAACTTGTTATTTAAAGATCAATCAGCCTATTAATTGTATATACAGGTATGCTTTTATATATTCAAAATTTAATTTCATGGCCCATTTGAGCCTGTGTATGACAATAAATGGAGCTCAGAGTTAATTATAAAGGGATATAAGATTTCTCTTGAGAACATTTTCTCAGGCGAGCAGTGTGGTTCATCAGCTGTTATTTGAAGAAGAAAAAAAAGAAGCTTAGAGGTTCCAAAAATCTTACATAGATATGTATAATTCATTGATTGCTTTTTAAACAGCAAATTTATGTAGGATAGAAAAAAAAAATTAAAAATGTCAACTTTTTTCCGATGACCAAGATATATGACACTGATCATCGGGATTTTATTTCGTTTAAAACATGATTGGCACATTTGATCTTTAAATTCACATGATGACTTTACATCATATAAGGTCCGACAACATGAAGTTGACAGACCTTTTTCATAGAGATCGTGGATGATTTAATATGTCTGCTAATATCAGAAACTGATCACGCGAGACTTTGGCCGCCATGTCTGACGGAGTTGGCGATTTGCCAATAGTTCACAAAGTGAACGTCAGAATCAGTGCAGGTCATGCAATTTGTACATTTAATATCTGGTTATGCTTTGATAGCAAATTTTGATTGAATTTAAAACTAAAAATTCACAAATAGATAATGTTTAGAATACAATTACTTGTATGACTTTTCAGTAATGTAAATGTAGTCATTCCTTTCTTTCAAAATTAGAAACTAACAACTTCTCTGAAGAACAATTAATATTGACACAAAAAATTGGAATGGGTCTTGACAAATAATCAAAGTTCCCATTAAACAAACAATTAACACCGCGAGCATATATCTCTTTCAAAATGAAATCATTTCATTTTGTTTCCGTTTGGATTTTTCCAGAAAGAATTCTTTGAATTTTCCACTTTACCGGACGCATTGAATGGTCTGACCATCATTGGTTTCGTAGTTGTCGGCTGCTTTTTGCCGCGGTAATTTTGATCGCTTGGCGGTAGAATTGCTAGCACGTTCTGTTGCTCGTGCTGCGTTAGCACTGTCATTTCAAGTCTCTCGAGATTCTCCTGCAGAATGGCCAGTGACGCCTGTTGGGAGTTCAGCTGTTTCTGCTGCTGCGTCAGAAGATGGTGCGCGCTCTCTTTCTCGGCCCCGAGCTTCATGATCTGCTCGTGCTGTTTCACCAATAAGTCCTCCAGTTTGATCTGTCCGTCTGCCAACCTCTGGTGGTCGGACGCTAGCTGCTCGATCATGTTCAGTTTCTTGTTGATCATGGTCTCCTGGTTTGTGATCTCTTTGTCTTGCTCCTCAATCGTTCTCTTCAACTCTTTGATTTGCTGACTTTTTTCAGTCAGATCAATCTGCAAGTTAGAATTGTCTTTGACTGATTTTCGTAATTGTTCATTTTCGATTTGCAACTTTGTTACTCTTTCGTGGTACTTATTGTTTGTTTCTTTTAACTTTCCCATCACGTTTTGCAAATCTCTGTACTTCCTTTGCATGTCCACAAGTTCATCATCCTTGAACTGAAGCTGTTGCAGCAGCTGTGCTTTTTCTTCCCTTTCACGTATTAGCGCGTCTTTAGCACTGTCAAGGGTTTTCATCACTTCTGATAGCTGCTTTTCGAGTTCAGATTGTCTTTGTATGATAGTGTTGAATTCTCTTTGAGAGGCTTTTGTGTCTTTTGACAGTGTCGATAGGGACATTTTGACGCCAACAATTGCTAGTTTTTCCTCACGTTCACTATAAGACGTATTTATAGGTGTGCTAGCATCCCATTGCCTAGAACTATTCTGAAAAATAAAATATACATGTATGTACATTTATTAAATGTTGTTATGTGTTTTGGAAAATAGTTATTATAGCAACTATTAAAAGTGTTGGTACCTTTGCAGTCTTTTCGAAGATATCTTCAGAAGTTAATGTATCTGTAAAATAAAGAGGATTATGCATATAGGGGAGAGAGAGAGAGAGAGAGAGAGAGAGAGAGAGAGAGAGAGAGAGAGAGAGAGATTATAGCGATTGAAAATTTGAACCGAAGGTGTTCAACTGTATAGCATCCAAATGAATTTGTACTTTTCTAATCCTTACATTTACTAATCGAATCCTCGTCGTCCGTTTCTGTTTTTAAGTTTTCAACCACGTGATTGTAACCACAATCTTTCAGGACCTCACAGAAGTGGGTGAATCCGGTCGGGCACGTTTTAAGTACGCGCTGAATGCACGTGTCAATCCTATCTTTGTACGTCCCTTGTTGAAGGACGTCGTCTTTGTCAGAGGGGGAGAGAACACCTCGGTCCTCCAACGTGTCGCAGACGATCTGTAGATTGATTTCTTCGTTGAGAGTTAAAAGATACCTAGCAAAAGATGTTGCATCATTTACACAACCATGATCAGAGGCTGTTATTACGGTATATACAGTATGTAATGATACAAGCAAGACATTACTTAGCCCATACGACAAAATAAAACCCCTTTTAATTCTATAGCACAAAAACAGAACTGATATACTAATTCCAGTTGGCCATTAATTTACAGATGAAGATTAAAGTTTTAAGCAGACTGGGTGGTCAACAAAATACCAATTAGCTCCTTTAGAGTTTTTCAATAAGATATTTTAGAATTCATTAAATATAAGAAAACATAATTTGATAGGGAAGACGATTTTTTAGTTTAATGTTAAATATTATCCCAATTTCTTTTAGTTACAGCTCTCCTTATATAGGAAGTAAGAGAAGTCTTAAAATATCCATGACCACCCAGCCTTTCAAGATCAATACAAAATACCTTAGAAAACTCCATTTACCATCAAGGAGGTAGGTCTGTTCGACATCAGGATCAAACGTCACTTTTCTCTTTTCTTTTGTTTCCATTCTGTTTATGAAATGATATAGCCATTCATAAAATATGAAGAGGTCAGAATTTCGTTTTTATTTGCTTGAATACAGATTTTATTTTAATTTTTTGTAGCAATTTCACAATGACATAACGACTTCGAAAACCTTTAAATGACTGAAAAATGTCTAGTAAGCTATACCAAGAAAAGAAAATTCAGGACTTATAATAAGCTATTCATTTCTAAGTGCATGCACATGTACCTTTTAAAAAAAGTCTTTGCAGATAAAAGTGATGTTTGATACACATCATATTATGATAAAAGAAGTTTTGCCAAAAAATAAAAATCCAAAAGTAATTGAGACTTGTCTTACCTTTATTGAGTGGAGTTCCGTACCCACACTTCTGGTTTTATGAGAGGAGATTGAACATGGAGAGGACAGGAGCAGACTTTGGCAAGCCTCCATGCTGTCTCAGGCCGTGATTAAGCATTTAACGTACTGACGCTTCAATCACAGATAACTGTATTGTTGACAGAATTTAATTGTTCCCGGGCTGATCGGTTTGCCATTTATTATTCTGGGCTTTGTTTTCTCGTGCGAACCTTTTTGCGATTGGAACCGTGATTTGGTTTAATCAGAAATTAGACTTAAAAACCTAGTGCTTTAACAAAAGTCATTTTTCGGAATCGTAAAAATACAAATTTTATTCTTCAATAATGTCCATCATTATATAGTTGCATTTTTTTCTTTTTAAGATCATGAACACTTTCAGTATGTAACAAAATGTTAACATTATGTTATAATGTAACTATATTTTGATATTTAAATAATCTTACATAGAGATTTTGACATGATGTGGTTCATTTGTCAAACCTTTTTTTCATTCTACATTGGCATTAGCATTGACGTAATAGAATCAATATTTTGTTACCCAATGAATATTACATTTCATCATTTGGAAAGATATTGATCGACAAACCCAAGACATTGATAAAAATACAAAATCTATATACCAGCCGTTTTGAATTGAAATGTACGTTTTGAATTGCAATCTGATAAGGGTCGCTCGTACTTGCTATTTTTATAAACATTTACATTCACAAGGTATTTCTCCTATATTTCCTTTGAAAATCAATTGTGATTCATATAGAAACTGACTTAAATCTATACCAGTCCTTACCAGTTTAAAATCGAACTCTCCGCGTAATAAGTCATTTAAACAATAAAATGCTTTCTTTAGTGATTTGTGTGGGTATGAAGGTAGCGAGCACAAAAATACGAATATGAAGGTTATGTTGATTTTATCTGCAATGGTCGCTACCTTCATAGCCCGCATGAATCATCAAAGAAAGCATTTTATTGTTTATATTTACATCTTTCTTTTAGCAAATTGCTGAAGTTTTCGACCGATTGATAAACTGGTTAGAGTTGAATCATGTAGATTTCACCCCTGTTAGTTGCTATAAAGCTATGAATAACAATTGCGTGTGTTTTTTAAGAAATAGAGGAGAAAATACTCGATAGATGTAAAATATAAAAAGTTAGATGCTTTCTTTGTGTTCTTATGAGCTATGAAGGTATAGCAATACTAGTAATTGCAAAAAGTAATACATAACCTGGCTCCACCGTCACCAAAATTTTTATATCACTCAACTCAGTCCTCAACTCAAATCCGTAAAGGAAACGTCCATAATCTTGAGGTAAAAACTCAGACTTGAGCCTGAGTATTGACTTGAGGAAAGTTGATGACGGCGGGGCCTGGGCATCCTACCGTCAAAATACGCATAAAACACCGAAGAAAGCCTTTCATATCTTTTTTTTTTAACTCTCTTTAACTTTTTTTTCTTCAAATATCTGTTTTATTTTTATATTCTTTTATATATAGAACAATTTAATATGATGTATAATTTTGCGTGATTCCAGTTTTACCACAATATGCTTAGAAAATGGATCAACTGAAAGTATTTCAAATCAGGTTTTTTGATTGTAAATCCCTGTTTGCTGAATTTATGTTTCCTACATTAATTGTGTTTACAGGAAGTTTGTTCCACATTCACAGGGAATGTATATTACTAGTCCAGTAAGTTGTCACCTGTCATGTTAAAATCGGATGAAACTCCATGTGTAATATTCGCCGAATTGTATATTTTTGTTCTCTTCGATAGTTGCTTTTTTTTCGTTTGAAAGGAGTGGGCGGGGGGGGGGGGGGGGGGGGGGGGGGGGGGGTGTTGTTTGAGGTTTTTGTATTGTTTAATATATTGTTCTGTTGTCTTCAATTCCGAAGGGTATGGTTTCGAGGAGATTAAAAGTTATAGATATTATCAATTTTTTTTCCTAAAGCTCTTTGAGCTCAAATGCAACTGCATTCTAGTGTCACTATGTCCACCTGATACACAGTGCTCTTGTACTGGTACTTGATATATTGTCCCACGTGTTCAGTAGGTACAAAGGACGATAGACCTTTGTGTTACCAATTATATGAATGATTAAATGGTTTTTAACATCAGAGGTTTCACAAAGCATTGGTCCCGATTATTTGAATACAAAACGCTGCTATTTAATTAAGATTTTTATTTAAAATATACGATGTAACATGATAAACGAATAATTAACAAAGGGTCTTCTGTACAATTTGTCATTGAAATGACCTTCAAACTTCCGTGCAATGGTTTCAAACGGTTCCAGAATGATACGTTGTTGTAGTTGAACGTGCCAATGAGACGTGAAGGAATTTTAAATCAGTGAGAAACAATGGTGTTTAACGATGCCAGTGGCTGAAAAATATCTAATTTGCTGCCTCAAGTTTAAAGCATATAATCTAGTATATATAAAAAGAGGCAGTTATTGTGTACACATTTCAAGATTCAAAACAGCAATATTTTCGATCTATTCACCGTTGATAGGTTACGCTTTTCGCATTTTTCGCGCTTTTGCTCAAAATGACCATCCCTTTTCTTGCGCTTTTCCACCCCTGGGCGGTGGCGGCGTGAACTTTACGTTGGCGTGATGAGAACGATTCACAACCCCGCTCATCCATGGCATTGAACGCGGCGGAGACACAACTCGTGTGCTTCGACGCCGGGCGTTACCCCCATAGATTGAGTTCCGGTTTGATACCGGTGAAAGCTGTTCCAACAGCCGGAGGCGAGCTTCTAGGCGCTCTAATCGTTCCTCGTCTTTCCTCTGCATATCTTCTAGATGGTCAATCTTTTGTCTTTGTTTTTCTTTTTCGTCTCGAAGCTCAGTGATTTGAATTTGCTGGCGAGTTCTTTCACTGACTCCTTCGTCATGTAGGACCTCTAGTTTCAGAATCTGCACCTTCTGTCGCTCGTTTTCGTCCTCAATGTCTCTTATCTTCTTGAGCTGTTCGTTCAACTCCGCGTCTTTTTCGATGAGCTGCTGCTTCTGTTGCTCTAATTTCTGCTTCAGTTCATCCAACTCTTCTGCTTTCTTGTCCAGGTCAGCCTTACTCTCTGTTTCGCAGACACCGCTGTCGCGAAGTTTCTTGTTCTCCAACTGAAGCTGAATAATCTGTTTTTGAAACGTATTCAGTTTTTCAATGAGAGCTCGGTTTGTTTTTCGTAGCCTTTCATTGTCTGCCTTCACTCGCTGCAGTTCGTCCCAAGATGGATTGCTGTGTTGTGTGGTCTGAACAATTTTTTGGAAGAGTTCGGCAATTGTTGGTGCAATCCTCACGAGTTCAGTCTCTAGAGTTTTCATGTCCACGCTGGCATTTTCTGCAGCAACATTTGCCATGGCAGCTGCAGCTGCGTGCACCGACTCCGCAGCCGCAACAGGATCAGGAGCAGACGACACGTTGGTATTAGCGCGGGAAACAGATGATGTACTCCTGCTTTGGGGAGGTGGAGGATTTTTCTCTGGTTCCTCATTTACAATCTGTATATTAATGATTACAAAAATTGAAAGAAAGTCAAAGTATACCATGCTATACTTTAAAACGTCTTAATTGACCAAAATGCATGGGAAAATTAATAACTTTACAAATAAAGATAGAAATTCAAATTGCATACCTGGTCTCCTGATCCAACTGCGGCCGCTGGGCCTGTATTGAAACGTATGAATAGAGATGTATATAGATGTTATATTAATGATTTCAGATTAAAACCAAAACAACTATTCTAATGCATTCTTACTTGTATAGGAGTCTTCTCGACCCGCTGTAACAGCTTTTGGCTTTTCAACAATATCCATTTTTTCGTTTATTTCTTCAAATTTTCCCGAGGAATCTTTGCTGAGAATCTTACAGAATATCTCATAACCTTCGTCACCAGTCTCCAGAAGAATGTTTAGAAACTTCTCCGCTCTCATTAGTTTACTGTTGGGCTTCACATTGTTAATATCGTTCTTGTTTTCCTCCGTAAACACTCCGGCCGCTATCATTTTATCCGTTATTTCCGGAACCGGAAGTTCCTGTTTCAGGAACATCCAGTTCCTCCACAACTTCCGCTCGTTTTCAGGCTTCATTTTCACTCTTTAAATCATCGTAATCGTTTTCCTTTTTTTCTGCTTCATATCGCAGATGTGAGTTCTGCGACGTCCAAAATTCAAAATGGCTTCCAGATTTTCAAGCTAATTTTGTATTCTTTTGTTCCTAGGGATTTAAATGATATCTCCAATTGAATTCATCCGATCGGTAGCGTTCCTGTTGATGAGTCTTCGTTGTTAAAATGATAGTGATGATGTCACAAAGGTCATCGGTGGGGTCAAATTAAACAAATACCAACGACACTTGATATTTTATTTATCTCACCGCCTGGCAATGTAAGAGGTTTATATAGCTTTAATAATTAATATTTTTACAGATAAATCTCTATTTCGGGTCTTGGCAATTTAGGCTACATTTTTATCTTGCACTATTAGAGGTCGAGTGTTTCTCGCGCATTCCTATGTCAAGGATTCGGGCATTACTAATTTGCAGACAAAATAATACGGAGACAAAAATTCGTAAACAATATCATAGACTAATAAACAGCAGAACAATGGTAACATACATGTATGCTTAAAATTATATGGGGGCGAGCTGGGGTGGGATAGAAGACCAGGCATAGTTCATTGTTTTAAATTACTTTATCTTTTCAATTAATATCATCTATTGTATACTCGTTCAATATCATCCAATTTTTTTAGATCGTCAAGATCCAGGTGTATTCAGACCTTACCATTTCTAAAGCATCACTCTTAAGGTTGCCAAAAAGTACAATTGTATCTTTAGAAAAAGCTGAACAGAGGTAGTTCATCCAAAGACAAAGAACTTCACGGGCACTTGTTTCTGCGTTAAGTTTAACTCATATTGTAATATTAATTAGCATATAATAATATAATAAACTATGATGTAAACTTTATCGCAGAAACAAGTGCCTGTGGAGAATTTTATTTTATTTTATTTTATTTTTTGGTGATTTGCATTAAACTTGATGTAGAGGCATAATGATTATGTATTTTTATGAATCTCTTAACCATCGACAATTCAAATATTAAACGCTAACAATCATACATGTAATAGTGTTACAGGGAGGGGGGGGGGGTCAGACCCCTCCCCCCTTTAAAAAATTCAAACTTATTAAATTCAATTAAATTAACTAAAGTAGAAAATAAGCCACCCCTCTTGTCAAGAAAAATTATCCCACCCCCTCGTTTCCGGAAAAAAATTCTGGATCCTCGCATGGAGACAATTCACGATATTACGGTACATTGTATGATTACTTTACGAACGGAACGGGATATCTCTTGTGATTCTGATCGCGTATTGTTTTAACATTAAAGTCAAGATGCATGTTTATATTCCAGGTTATAGTGGTTATAAATTACAATTGCCATGCTAGCAATATTCGTGATGCACGTTAGCATGTAAGCAATGTTTACTATCGGTTTTTTATTTTCATTTACTTTTAATTTTCGAAATGTTTATGGGGCAATTGCGTTTATGGAAAAATAAATGCAATGGATGGTTGACTGGTACGAAAAGAAAGGTTTCTCTAGTGCAGCGTATATTTACCGAACATAAATATATAACCTGCACGTGTTAGGTGATTTTTTTATGCAGTCAACGAAACCGTTAAATTTCGTATGAATCAATGCTTAAAGAATTTCATCATATATATTAATTCGTATCTTCATTTCATTATTCATATCCAGAGGTTATCCAGAAGTTCGTAAGAGCTCAATTGAGTTATGTGATACAATTAGCTTGTTGATTTTATCCAGTTTTCATTGGATTTATGTATATCCCAAAAGGCACGCTTATAGATTTTCATAGTTGAATAAAACATCTATTTTTCCATCTCTTAGATGTAGCTTAATATTATCATACGACTTTCGAATCACAGCAACATATCGTTGTCGCAGTTAGCGCAATACTTATCTCTGTTTATCAAGCAACCATAGTCGCTGCTACATGTATTTGATGTGTTAATGTACCAACGTGCCAATGGTAACGCTATTCATTAATTGTATGTGGGGAAAACTGAAAATAGGTTTTTAACAAATTAATGTAAATATCTAATACAATGATGCCAAGGTGTAACCATGATTATCATGTTAAAAAATTTGACAAGCTGGTATCGGTAAAATTGTACGATTTTAAATCTTTGTACGATTTATGGTTATCGCGTGTGGTGATTACGAGTTGACACGTACTACACCACTTGTTAGATATAAGCAAATTTTCGTTAATCTTTTAAAATTTCAAAGATGTACTCAGATTTAAAGGTTATATTTTTTTAGTTATTACAATTGTGAAACGGGTATTTTTGTATTGGGGAAGTAGGTCGAAAAACGCTTCGAAGAATATATCGATGGAGAAGAAAGTTTAAGTTATTTTCAACATTTAATTGTATCTACTGGATAAAAACATAGATACCAAAGTATATATAATGAACAAAAACTATTTCGTATCGAGATTTAAAACAACAACAATACACATTCATGTTCATTTTGAATACCGTAATAATTCATTTTATAAGATAAAAAATTCGTCGTACATAAAATCGAACATCAACATCATAAGAATTCTTAACAGAAACGATTTACAACACTCTCAATGAAAAGGTTCTCTGGACAAAATACAAATTCAAATTACAGAAAAAAAAATAAACATGAAAAATTGCCATTTTTTAATGAAATGGAAAGGCTGGTATGTCTGCATCTATTTTTTCAGAGGTTTGAGTGACGTCATGTTTATCACGTGATTTCGCTGTTGTACATCTGGCCCAGAAGTCGCTTGGTCGTCCTGAATTTGGGGTCCCGGGATTTGATGCTCTTGGTTTTGGTGACCGGGGCTTCCTCTATCTGCTTCAGTCTTTCCTCCAGTCGTCGCAGGCGTTCATCTCCCTGTCTCTGCTTTAGCTCTAGCTGACGAATCTGCTCCTGCTGTTTGTAACGGTCCTCTTTCAATATGGCGATTTCTTCCTGTTGCCGCTCGTTTTCTTGTTGTCCCTCCTCGTGAAGGATCTCGAGTTTCGTGATCTGTCGTTTCTGGCGGATAATGTCCTTTTCAATTTCCTTGATTTTCATCAGCTGTATGTTAAGCTCCATTTCTTTTTCTTCCAGTGCATTTTTCTGTTCCTCCAGTCTCCTTTCCATGTCTTGTAATTCCCGAGCTTTGCGCCCAAGTTCTTCCTTTGCCTCTTTTGCACCTTCGCCATTTTCCCTCAGATTCTTATTCTCCAACTGCAACTGGATGATTTTTTGCTGGAAGTTGTTCAGCTTCTCAATCAGAGCCCGGTTGGTTTTTCGCAGCCTCTCGTTTTCCTCCTTGACCTTGCGGATTTCTTCTTCGCTGACCGGAATATTAGAGGATGTCGTCTTCGATATCTTTTGGAAAAGCTCAGCAATAGTTGGTGCGATGCGAACAAGTTCCTGCTCCAAGATGTTCATGTCCACTGACAAGTCTTTCTCGTTTAGCCGTTTGTCATCGCAGGAAGCGGCTGATGGCGGTTGCTCGTTTGCCACGTAAGATGGTTGAGGTGGCTGCGCTTGGTTTGGGAATCTAGTTACTGAATTGACCTCTCCCGTGCTTGGCTGACGGACCATTCCTCCTCGAGCGCCGCCATTACTTGTTGGACGTCGTGAGCTTGCGCTGTTGGGGTTACTTCCGGAATTCTGAGACCGCCATGCTTGTCTCGCCGATCGCCGATTTTTCTCTCCGGTTTCACCATCTCTGCTTATATCAGTACTTCCGCTCTACAATAATATATAATTTTAAACATCATGATGATTCATTTTTCGAAATTTAAAAAAGTTTTGTAATATTAAATGAATTGTTTATCCTTAGCAAATGTCTTCTAATACATGTACGAAGGTGTTGAAATGCTTACTGAAGCTGTGGAAGGTCTTTGTGAACCTCGGGTGTCTGGCCTGCAATCACTAGAGGCCGCGGAAGCTGTTATAAAAAAAAGTGATGCACATCAAATAAAAATAAAAATATGGAAATCCAATTACTGTTCTAGAATTCCCTCCTAGTTTGTATGATTAATCATAACTCATTTGTTTTTGGTAAATGACCTGAAAAGATTGATAAAAGTCACGTGATTTGCTATGAGACGTGGTTGGACCAAATAGTTTTAGATAGTGGTGGTTTAAATCCTTATTTTAAAAATAGTGCTGACGTCGATATGCATATCAAATTGCATCAAATCCGATGCGAGTTTTTCTCGAAAAAAATGAAACTTGCACGCGTTTGAAAATTAATTTTATTAGTTCCTTACGTAAAAATGAATGAATACAAAAGAACGTCCATAAAATGGTTCAATTATATACCTGTAGACTGTAAGATGCCATTTTAAAGATACAGTAACTACATAATGACAAGAAACTGTCTTACCGTCTTCCACCAGTGGGTGTACCACCATCACGTTACCACTGGTGGGGAGGTTCAGTTTCTCCATCAGGGACGTGTAGCGGTTGTCTGTTCTCATGGCGTGGAGCACGGTGGTAAACATCTCGTACCCCTTCTCTCCGGCCTGGATGAGTACGTTCAGGAACTTTTCGGCCTTCATTTGGCGCGTGCTGGGTTGGACCATCATGATATCCCTCTTATTCTGGGCAGTAAAAATCTCAGCTTCCATCATCGCATCGATAAAATCCTCCACGTAGATTTCATTCTTCAAATATTGCCAGTTCTTCCACAACATTCGCTCATCCATGTTTGGTGGTTGTATGTTTTTTTCCCTTTGTATGGAGATTCAGTAACTAGATTCAGTATATGTTTGTTCCTTCCGATTTTGTTCTATACTGCTAAATCTACCAGGGCTAATCAAGTGTCATTCTAACAGTCGGATGAACAATGGAAAGACTTGGCAACGCTAAGGGGTCCTTCAATAGATCGCATTGCATTTTTATGACTACTGTATCTATTAGATGGCCATTCCCCAACAGAACCTCTGTGTATTTGCATACTGGGATACCATTGGTTATCAGCTAATCTGAATATTGTTAATTAAAATTCAAGCAACAGATAGATAGGAATAAATAGATATGGTTATTCTTTGTTGTTCTGATGCTATCTCTTAGTTTTTAAACCCCCGTTGAAGCCCTGTGGTTCCTGTATACTATTGTCTAATGTACACGCGATTGTTGCTGCAGGTGTACAGTTCTGTAAGAAATGGCAAAGGTATCGCTTGTTTGTCTTCCATTTCCTACTGTAGTCATGTGATGAATTTTTTGCTTGACAAAGACATGCGTCAGTTTTGATCATTGTTCAATTTGGTGCACTAAGATTTTTTCATAAACAAAGTTTTTATTTGTATATAAAACTGTACTTATATTCTTATTTTATCCCTTACTCAACCACATCAAAGGATAATGAATAATAATGTAAATCATCTTGAGAAGTCGAACCTGTAATTTGTTAGAGAACATTTTTTCCTAATCAGTGTTGATTTTCTATGCTTAAAAAGTTTTTAGATTTTCAATATCTCAACCTCTTATAAATGTAGAATAATGTTTTCTTATGGATTCCTGTTATCAATCTTCTTTCAGTACAGATAAGAGAACGTTTCAAATCCTGCAGTTGTATCCAGTAAATTTTATTTTTGCTCAGGATCTTCGCAGCTGCTTAGTTGATTGACTATACGGCATTCTATATACATATAGTTAAATGTCCGATTTGTTGTGTAATTGTCAAACTTGAAATCGTCACTATACAATTTGTTAACAACTTAATCAAATTCTAAAACGACTTTTTAAAAGATTAATGTTAAACAGCTGCACCAAAAAGGGGACCGGAGGAGGTGTTTGGCTATCTGGGAGAGCATAGAACTAAACCTCCCACAGTTTCATGAATTTGTCACCAACTCCTCAACAAGTGTGAGTTTTTAAATTCTTGAGGGGGGGGGGGTGTGTATAAGAAACAACTGATAAAGTCGGTTTACATTAAAATGTTTGATTTATATTTTGTTTGCTTTATTTCAATTCTTTTGATGTAAACAGAGAAAATATCGGTGGTTAATTGTGTATATTTTACTTCTTGATTGTGTGGCTGAGACTTAAGTTGCTTTCAATTAAAGTCCATTAGAAATTCAAAACAATGAAAGTAAAGCCGCTAAGGTACGTGTTCCCGAGATACGAAAGTTATATAGATTTTTTATAATCATCTAAAACCAAATAGATATTTATCTCGGTAAATTGCAATATTTTACATATTATTATTATGTAACATAATTCAAATCATACTTCTCATTTTATTTAATAAATATGCATTTAACTTTACAACAAATTGTCAAAAAAAAAATCCCTCAGATTTTTTACGAGTTCAATTCACAACCACATATCCACTTTTAAAGAATGTATGGCACCAGAAAACAAAACAAGGTGAAAGCATAATTATACGTAATGATGGCGCAGTAACTCGCAGAAGCACTAAATCGTCTCTTTTTTCTAATACCGAACTTTAGAGCGAAGTATCACATATTGGATCCGGTAATCAAAGAAGGGTTCGGGATTTCGGACATGGTAGGAACTGTCAGACTGATGCTACGGTTGGAGGAATGGATCCGTGGTCCCATTGGAATACGATTGTTTTCCCCGGTTTTAAGTTTCTCTAGTTTTTCTAGCCATACCTTGTACAGGTCATATGTTTCTAACGACTGGATTCGTGGAACGTGCCACTTTGTTCTCGTAATGGACATTCCTTCTTTTTCTAATCCAGTGGAACAAGGGTTAAGATTTTTCGAAAGATGTCCCGCAGATCGAGACCTCGAGTTTTCAACTTTTGCCCCCAGGGGCAGCTTCCATTGGATTCCTATGGTTTCAATCTTACTGCGTCCTTTACGGTAAGAGATCTGTTTGTACAACGCAGAATCACTTTTGAAACTTTTCTGACTACATGGAGTAGAGTTTATTTCACTTCTTCCATCTTGTACTGGTGAATACATTTCGGGCGTTTTCCGCACATAAGCCGCACTTTTAGGGGCAGTTTTATCGGGTTTCTCTCGATCCACTCCGCTCCATGTAACTCGTCTTGCAGATTTTCGTTTAGAAGTTTCTTTCGGCGATGAAACAGGAGACGAGGACTGGTTACTATACGTGTCGAGGTCATTCATACAAAGGGTCAAGTCTTCATAATCAGGGGTCATCGGTGTTTGGCCTTTCTTCAAGATGCTTGTTTCAGGTTTGGCGATGGAATGCTTATCAGGATATTTATTCTGAGGTAGGAAAATTCCGTTTTGTTTATAAACTTTGACATAAGTGGAGTCATCTTTGTCAATGGGAACGCGGGGATAAGTTGATGGACGGTCCAATCTTTTAACGAACGCGCTCTCCCCTTTGGTGTGATCCATGACCACGCGCTTAGCAACAGGTGTAGTGGCGCGGTGAGAAATCTGAGGCAGTGTCGAGGAAGAATTTTTGCGATTTTCAAAGAAGACCTTCATCTTCTCCTGATTCCTTCTGACAGTATCGCTGTTTCTCCTCATCTGCTCATGGCGTTTGATTAGCTGATGTCCCTCGCTACTGATACGGTTTTTCTCCATTTGCATTTCGGAATTGAATTTCTTATTCAGACTAGAAAGCCGAAGGTACTCCTTTAGATTCTCTCGCTTAAGTTTATTCACGACCTCTGTCCGATTACACAGTTCTCCTGGGATGCCCTGCCTCAATTTACTAGCAATGCTATTCCTGAGAAGGTTTTTATCCACCACGTTATTTTGCACCAAATATACGTCTTCTCTCACCTTGAAAATCTTTGTTTTTCCACACTCACTTTTAATTGAACTTGTCCTTTCTTTGGAATAGCTGTCAGACGTTGAGTAGTTGGAACTATTTTCCTTCCTCTCTATATACGGAGACTCTCTCATCTTGACAAACTTTTACCAAAATTAGTTCTCCAAGCTTCGTCTAAAATGAAATAATAAAAATGGTAAAGTTAATCTGACACACCCTGAGTTCTCTGTCGAAATGCTCTATCGAATCGGTTTCCCTCGGACACTTCAAAACCAAAGACAACATACGACTGCCGAAACCGTATACTTTTTGCTTAAGATTTAATAAGTCCAAGAACGGTCTTGTTTTGTAACGAGCATTGTCAACATCAATGGAGATAAAAGCGGCCTTATTACACACATAAAGTATTCCCGACAGAGACGAGAGCTAGCAGTCCCCTCGGTTTAGTGGAGGGTTCCTGTCGTTACATTCCTTTTTATACTGACAAACACGGACTTGACTTCTGTCACCTACGGCGAGTCCTCCAAAGATTATCGAGTATCTTATCAACAAAATATAAGCTTTTCATCGATCAAACACTTTTATAATGTACCTGCTCAACTTTAAAATGACTCGAAACCATCGAAAATGACATCCGTGAACCAAATTAATAACCATCATACGTCATTTTGCAAGGTTAAACAGAGACGCTTTTGAAAACAAAGTGAGCAAGTATTGTCGAAAACATTTTTGAGAATGATGCGATTTTTGTTTTGTAAGTGTCAAAGAAAAAGAAGATATAGTGTACAGAGCTTAATAACTTGGTACTTAATCAACCATCAACCTACTTAATGTTTATGATATGGAAAATAACGAAAATTCACTTCAAGTTTTATTAATTCTATGTTAGAATTTGGAGGTCATAATGATAGCGTTCTTGGTAACACTTTTCATACAGTTTGAATACGTCATTTCTAAAAGCATCCAAAATTTAAATGACTAAATATACAGCTTTAAAGGAATGAAAATCTTCAAATCATTTAAATGTTGAATCAATAAAACGTGTCTGTATATTTAGAAATTAATCAAAGCTACATTTTTTTCTGATGAAAATTCGGCGCTTCCCCAGACTTTTGTCCGCCCGCTTCTTCGGGAACAATTTTGATTCAATATGTTGTATAAAGGTATGTTCATGAGAAAGTCTCGGCCATGGCACTCTTGTGTTTATACAGTTACATTAGCCGTCAGTTGTCTTAAGCTACTTGACTGATAGAAACAGGACAAGGACGTATACTGCACTCATTCAGGAAACGATCGCTGATTGGTCAGATTTCTCAAGTACCCGTATTAAACTGTAACCTTTCAAAGTGATTTATGTATTGCTGATATTAATGTACATTTCTTATAAAATATACCATGTTTATGAGGCCACTCTATCTTGTTCCGTGATAAAAATATGAAGTTAGTGATCCTTCACCTCTCCAGCTTTGTTTGATTTGTCATTTCGATTTTTATTGAATGAATTAGTGCATCTGCTTCTTACCAATCTTCGAATGAAACTCAACTTTTAACGTTATTGTCAAGTAGAGAAGTGGCGACCGTTTCTCAGTTTTACGAGGTTTTATTGTCTGATAATAATATGATGTGGCGGCAATGGGGACAACCTGTTGTGACCTTTGTCATATATATGCATATTTATTGGAATATTTCTTTGAAGCCGTGAAAGTTCAACATTTAAGCCAATTTTGAAAACGTATCGAAACCCCGAAAGGTTGTTCGAAGTAGGAAGCAATTTCAATAAATTTAAAATACTAAAGAACGTAGAAAGTCATTCTAGACGTCGTTTGACTTTGACTTTTGTAAAACGTGTAGTAACTTAAACTAGTTTTGGAAATTTTGGAAAATAACATTGCAAATGCCACTAAGGAGTCTTGATGGTCATCAAATAATCCATCAGATTGGCCTTAGAAATTCGGATATGATACTTTTGACAAAAAACTTTTATTTAGTAAAGAAATAATCCAACTATTTTAGATGTATACAGAGCTCTTCATCTAAAGATGATAAATATGGTCTAAAAATGGCCATTATCATCTAGCCCTTTTAAATGTACAAATTAACAGCTTAAATAATGGTCTTACATGTACAAATTGACATCTAAAAGTCTCTCATGTTAGAATATAGATAAACTAGTAAAATGATTGTCCTTAAGCTAACCGAATTTCACAACACAGTTCTGTCACTCGCATTCGATATCAAGGAGTCCAAAATCAGAACCAAAAATCAATGTTCAATTGCACAAATTTAATCAAATATTTAAACGCATGACCCTCATATCAGCACTGGCTTTAAAAAAACAGTGTAGCATTGACAACTTGACTATTTCACATCAAAAATACTAGTTCAAAATAACTGTATGTTTTTACAATATGGTTAACATATAGTCTAAAACAAGCCGTATACCATAAACCACAATCGACATAATTATGGAAAAAAATCAGGCACGTAGCAACAAGGAGGGGGCGGGGGCTCCGTCCATTTTTTGAAAATATCTTTCTTTTTCGTACATTTGTGTATAGAAAATCAAAAGTACAAGTCAATTAGTTCCTCCACTATTTATCTGGCCCCTCCATTTTGAAAAATGATGCTACGTGCCTGTCATTGAAAAACAGTCTACGGAAATGAATAAATCGAACAAAAGGTCCGTCAAACCTGACCCAACAGCATCACGAGCTGTCCGCACGATGCAATCAATGAAGAAGGTACCTACCCGTGCCATCCTGGGCTATAGGAACAACAGGCCGTCGTGAGGACCGATTTTAAAACTCTAGTAACGCAGACACAGTGTAGATAAAATGTTCTTTTAACCGACAGATACACAGAAGATTTCCACAAAGACTGGGGCAGATCAGCGGATTAAATGAACGGGCGCATTCCATAAATTGGATGGTAAAGTTGAAGTGAACAATATTGACCGTTCTCCTGATCGGGGAGACAGTATTGTAACCAGCTACGCCTGCATTGAATGATTGCGGAAACCCCCACAGTAGCCTTGTATAACAACGTTATATCTGCCCGCTTTATGACAATCTTTCAACACAGAAGCAGTCTTCGAGGGCGATCATTTCCTTTTATCAGGGCAAACAAGAGGTGTGAAAATTGTTCAGTTCAATAAAATATATATGTTTTGAACGAATGGCAGACAATAAGGGTGTAACAGTCGGAAGACCTCGCCGCCGTAGTGCTTTTATTGTCAATTCGGAATCCATTTGCAAAGTGTGTTAGCTGTATTTGTTGAATGTTAAAATGCAACAAAATGACGTCTTTTAATTGTGTACATTCCCATAATAGATATATATTCTCTACTTGAATGCTAACAATAGTTAATTCAAATTGATTTCCAGAGTAAACAACGCTTAAGTTATGGCCTGTTCGGAACGAGGGAACGTTATATTAAATCTCTAATGAAGCGTCCCTTGGTGTGTCCTAGTTGTCAAGAATCGGAGGAAGTTATCGTATCTAAAGTTGGCATTTAAAGATATTAAGAAATTAAAAACCCGGATCCCATATTTGTAAAGAGCGGATGTAATTCTATAAAATAATGATTAAAATAATTACACGGATTCTTGATTTTTTTCCTTTACGCATGTTTATAGTAAAAAAAACATTCAGACGAATAATTCACAGATTTTAGTTTAAAGACTAACAAAATACTTCTTGTTGATTTATACGTAACTGAATTCTTAGGTTAGAAGGCAAAGCGCACTAACTGCGATCTACCTTAAACAGAGCCTATACACCCTCCTAACCACACACACACCCAAGAAAGATTTTCAATAAAATTACAATACCATCAAAAACCAGTTTTCAAACCCCAAATTAGTTTTGATTTTTAAAATGCGAGCAAAAATAAAATTGAGAGAATTGCCCGCTACAGAGATCGCTAATTATTCAATACCGTCACCTTCATGCTGGGAGTGTTTGAGTCATATATTGAAGGTAAACGAAATTATAAGATAAGCCCCACTTCAAAAGTAATTAAGCAATTGTGTCCATTCACCGGGCCTTCTGCCTTACATTAACCATGAACCCTCGGTCCTCTGGATTTAATCGCCTTAGTACCCGGGACTTTAACTAGCTCGTTGTGACGGAGCAAGTATGATGAATATGGTTTTCATAAAGCATGCATTGAAATCTTATCCTACAACCGGTATTTTTCTTTATCTGTGAAAATTTATGTCAATGACATCATATCTGCCGTTGGCACACAGTCAAGATGTTAAGAAGTGAGATATCAATCGAAAAAACGAAAATTATTTTTGTTATTGAGGTTGATATATATTCTGGGTCAGTCGTTTTAATCCAGTTTATTTTATTGATTTTCAGTCGGCTATTAAAAAATAAACTATTTTAGCACGTTTTATTTATAATAAAAGCCGCCCACTCCATTGCTAAATAATAATACTGAAGTAATTTAGAAATACATAAATTAATTTACTATTGCAAATATAGCTGCTCAACTTAACCAGTACCCAATGGACATATACCCACGCAGTAAGTTGTACAGCTATTTCTATCAATACAGATTAATGTCAATATATGTAGATGAAATACCACAGCTAGAGAACCTTGTGCATATACTCTTTACATTGATTAATTGATCTCTGATTCCGACAGCAACCGAAAACATTGTATATAAAAACCTGATTATGATTTCAATACGAAGTGAAAACATGTTAGCAGGCACTAATTCCCCTTCCTAAGATTGTAAATCAAGATACCATATGAAAATCTTACCTATTTTTTTGTGTTTAGGAAAACATTACACTGTCATTAAAGTGTTCTTCACAGTTCATTATCGCTGGAAATAAAACGTGTTGATCCTAACGGCCATCATGAGAAAAAAAGTTTAAAAAATATACAGTATCGTTAAATCAATCGGACTCGGTTTAGAAGTCTATCTCACAATAAATCGCCTAGAGATCTTGGACTAACCTTTTAATGCTATTAATTCCCACAACACAAACTTACGGAGAAAATCTGTTTAGACTACGCGTAATTTAAACAATGAGAATTGATGAATGCAGCTTGATCAGAAAAGGATTTTAAAAATATTCAATCAATATTAATGAAAAGATGGATAATCTTAAAATATCTTTTAAAATATCTAACAAGCCTCGACATTTTAACGTTTGTTAGATTGTGGATGGTGAATTAATATCCCATACTTAATTTTAGAATTCAAAAGGAAGAAAAATATGGAGTATATAAGCTATGATTAAGCATTTAATTATAGTGTACCCGGGTGCCGCAATACTATAAAGTGAAGTTATTATAGATTTGTTTATGCTAGATAGCAACCTGTGAAGAATACCGTTCCTAAAGATATGAGTAGACATAATTCTTTCTACTTTTTGTCGTTTCTTTAATTATAAATTTGTACATATTCAATGGATGAGAAGAATTGTGTCACTTCGTGTGAGAAATTTTTCGTTAGTAAGAAATTGATAAATATGGGGTCGTTTTTTTTCTACAAAAATTCGAATTTTGTAATTATTCTTTAAAATTAAAAAAAAATGAAATTACGCTTTAGGAAAAAAATCATTTCTGATTTTCGTGCACACAAACAAGTAAAGTATCTTACTTTGTATTTCCAGTAGACTAAACTCATAATGTATGGCAATTTCACAGAAAAATTAAGTTATTGAACTTGTGTCTATTCCTTGTAGTCTTTTAGCAATAAAATGGGTTCAATGATAGAAATGAAAGGGGGGGGGGCTTTATTATGCAGCTTGGTTTGACCTTGTAAATAACGGTATATTAAATGAATATAATGGAGTCACATTAAAACAATTACATACAAACCTGCTTTGATTCATCTAAACTGCAGAGGCATGCCAAACTTTAGAACAAAAGAAACTAGAATTTAACAAATACAGATGAATTTGTTGTATTTTGTACTTTAAAAGATATATATGAGGTTTCAAACCTGCCAATTTTGATCATAACAGTTGCAAATATATACATGTGATGGAAGCGGACTACTTTTAAAAGCTCAATAAGTGTACATTTATAATAATTCAGGTATCTATTAACATTTTGGAAAGATAATTTAAACACAATAAACTACTTTCTCGGACATTTTCATCTCCGACTTCATGCATTTTTATATGCGGACCACTTTTATACCTTTTTGAAAAATGACAATGCAGCGTTAGATTTTTTTTTAAAGGAATACTCGCATTTCTAATCGATTTCACGGTTAAGAAACATTCTTGAAATCTTTTTGTTCAACACTTTAAATAATATGTATAATTTTAAAGACATCGTATTTTATTAAGTTAACTATTTTCAGTACAAAACATCTCTGAAATACCGAGTCAGAGTTCAAAAGATATAATGATTCAGTAGCATTAAATCCATGACTCTATATTCCGGGTCAGAACATATGATTTACGGTCTGTTTATCAGCAAGGAACACCCCCTAAAAGAAAACAACACAAATTGAGCATTATCTTTTATTTTTGAAATATACACGCATCTCTGTCTTTCCTTCAAAAACTACTATAATGTACATGAATAAATAAGCTACTATACAACACGGAGAAACAATTTGGTCGTGATCACTTTAACAGACGTTGGCAAGTTTTATCACAGAATCATTCGAAAATCCAACGAAAAAAGGAAAAACAAAATATAAACCAACACAGGTTATTCTATGAATCAGCTCGGACGGATTCCTACACACATATCACAGATTGGCTATCAAGATTTATAAATACACAAATGTTCATGATATTTTAAAAAGTGAACACCACTGATTTGAATGTTTAAGTCCAAGATGTGCACTTCAGTTTATCAGAAGGGAAAATATCACAATTTTATGGCAGAGAAGGACCATTGCCAACCATGGCCCATGTTAATATGGAATGTGTAGTGAACATGCCACTACCGAAACCTGGGTTTAAATGACATATGAGGGTGCGAATCATCAGTTAAATAATACCATTGTAAACTTACAGAATTGCTATCTAACTTTCGTAGTACATTCACAACTTACATTTCGTGCAACAGTACTAGTACACACATTTCCTCCTACTTTTAAAGGAAAGGATAGATAACCTCTTGTAACATTCTATAGGATCTAGTCGAAAGCACGCGGCTTATCAAAGTCTAGATTCGTGGAGATTTCCTTATATCGAATTGTTACAGCATAGATAAATAAAAAACAACCAGCATGAGAATTCAAGTAACTAGAAACCATTCACGTATAATGTCAATATGATAAACTAAGAACAGGACAATCTTGAATTTTCTCAATCAAGACTGTCAAACAAAATGCAAAAATTAATTTCCTAGTATTATCTTCAAGGTTTGATTTTGTCATTCAAGTTACAAACATTGACCCATCCTCAATTCAATAATTGTCAGAGTTTGAGTATTACTTAGAAATGACGTCATATAGTGATTTACAAGCAATTGATACATTTCAACAATTGCAAACTTGAACATGAAATCTAAACAACTACACTGTTTCTATTTGTCACGATTCTACGGTTTCTAGAACCGTGGCATCGTCCTCTAATGTGTTGATGTTAGTGGAACGACTACGCGCCATCATGGCGGTCTGATGACGTATTTGGGCCTCTTCTTTTAGATACTCGTTGTAAAGTTTGGGCTCCACGAAAACGAGGCCTGCTCGTGGCCTTACGTCACCGTCAAACTTGGGAGTCCAATTGGCTGAAAGCATAAAACATAAAGGTCATGCAAATGGTAAAATATGTCATAATCGCTTTGTTCAAGATTCGCATAATTCAATTTCATAACAGATTTAAAGATAATATAGTTAAAGAAAAAAACCAACTTAATTTATCTCTGAAAATTACATTCACGATATGATTTACCATATTTGTAGTGAAATGGTTTGGATGTTGGCGTGAAAACTGAAATCTTTCTATATTTATTCTTTATTTCCACTATTTAATCATGCATTACTCGACTAAACTATACCATAACAGAATTAATTATTCTAGAAGCATAATGTTATTAAATTTGAGGCACCATGTACATATAAGCATTTACAAGTGGAACATGATTACTAAATTAAACGCATGCTATATGATACATCGGCATCGTCTGCTCTACAGGAAGTTACGTCATTATGAAATAATTAGCATATATGCATGGACTGCCTACAGCTTAACTCACCAAAAAGCCTGAAGAACCAGGACTGAAATAAGGCAATACAGAATGAAACAATATAAATAAGAACTGGACACTTCATTATTTTTTCGTGTTTTTTTTAAACGTAGAAACATTACAAATGACTTTAAACGGTAAACAGTCCATGCATTAAAATATTAGGAAAATCAGTTACATATATTAAGACCTTGCTGACAAAATCGCTACAAACAAATATAATGATTGTTAATTAATGTTCTTTATTCCATAAATTTTTATGATTTTTATAAATCATTTTGATATTTAGCCATGCTGAAGCCTTGATGCAGCCTTAAGTGTGTAATTTGTTATCCATCATGCAGGGGTCTTACCACCTGTAGCTAGCTCACCTTCAAAATGATCTAAAATACATACAGATTACAAGTGAATGCATGGCCTCATGCTTGTGTGTCGGTATCACGATGCCGTATATGGGGAAATATAACGTTCTGTATACCTTGAAAACTACATCAATACCAAAGTTCCTCCTCAATTAGGTACAGTTCAAACTGAGGAATCTATCGGAAATTGAAGTGGTTAAAATTAATTAAAATTAAGACCCAATTCTGGAATTGTGAATCATCTAAACCCTCACATTTATATATATATTTGATGCGATATAACTAATGACCATTGCAATAAAACATTTAATGAAGAAGAAGCAAGAAGTTATTGCGGATTCACATATTATATCAATGTAACAAGAACTAAGGGTTACAATATAACAAAACGAAGCAATCAGAGAACATTACATACAAAGCAGGGACCATCTCCCAAAACGATAGCGAAGTCTACAAATAAAGCTTGCTTTGACTTTTAAGGTTAGATTACGTCTGACTAACAACGCCCGTTTGCCATTGTCCATACATATACCTGACAAAGAGCCAGATTTGTGAAACAACAGCGATCTGACACTACACTGTGACGGGTCTTTGGAAACTTTGCCTGTGAAATATAATGCTACTTTGACTACATAGTGAACCTCTACAAGTTAAATAGTGTGAACAAGAAGCATGCGTAGTGGTGCTTGCTGAAAGAAAACTAAAATACTGCTACAACGTCTAATTGGGAAAAATGAAGAAAATAAAATAGATATTTTTTCAAAACTTCGAAATACTCACAACCATGCCTACTACATGGAACTTTATTGAAAACAAAAAACGAAAAAAATTTTGAAAGGAAAAAAATGCACTCAAAACAGAGTACTGAAACATAGTTTTAAAACTAAATTTTTACAAGTCATTTATGGGATAGTATAAATGAAATTTTACGAGAAAGGGTATTTTAACAATACATCCTACTAGCATTTCCAAATACAGAGTTACTAAGTCTGGCACATGGTAATACTTTTTCAAAACGGCATTTATATTTTTAAAACAGTACGAGTTTTGTTTCTTGGCGACATGTGCCAGATTATCGCGTTGTTTCATGCTATTAGATAAAAGCAGTCTAATCATGCATACCATAGGAACCATCGTCCGTCTTTTTTACCCGTCTGAATCCAAACTCTGTCATCTGAACACTGAGCTCTTGGTCTGTGGAATTGCTATACTGCGCACGCGACCCGCTAATGGAGGACATCATTGACTTAGGTCGAGAACCCGGGGAATTCCCCACGCTATTGGTGCGAGGTGTTGATGATTTCACGTGGCCAACATTTCGTGATTTACCTATGATCAAGTGGAAGCAATCAAATTGTGCACCAAAAGAAAAAAAAAAGAAAAAAAAAGATTATATCCATTCATCTGCCTATAATATTGAATGATAGAGATTTTAGGCGTTTTTCATTGCTAGCAAAATAAATGGATATGCATCTTCCTTCAACACCATTCAGACAGTCACACGGTGCAAAAAACTGCCACCTTGCATCAAAGGTACTAGTACCAAAACCTGTTTCTGCTTGCTTTTGTTTTCAAAATTATACTTACAAAATGCACTTTCGGCGGATTCCGTACTTGTGTCTATATTATACGATAATTTCAAGCAATAGGAAATAAGAGAAATATCCAAACTGACAAAAAGAACTCTGAGCAGAAAACACCAAAAAAAAAAAAAAACATGAAAAAAATTAAAAAGCAAGTAATTTATTTGATGAGCACTCACCATACATAATTTCAGACCCATTTCCATATACTTTAAGTAGTCGTCTTCGCAACTCCTCGTCCTTTTTCCTATGCCATTCCGAGTGCTTTTCTTTTCGAGCTTTTTCGTGCTCTTCGTGCAGTCTGTGACGTTCATCCATTCTACAAATGTTCAAAGTACATTATGATATTAAGATTAAGGGGTGAAATCACTCTTGACATAAGATATAATACTAGTAGATTGTCATCCTATTTTCCTTGATGATAAAAATACTGTCGGTGAAACCATTTATCCATCGTTTTATATATTCAAACTATTGCAATTCTTACTCTTCTTCATCCTTTAGTTTCTTATAACTATGAGGCCTTGAATGATGAAGGAGTTCCGATCTTTCTTTACGGTAATATTTATCTAAGCTGGCATTTGTTTCCTTGGCGTCTTGTAACGTTTGATCAGCCTTCTCCTTCACACTGTCATAGAGGTCTTCTGTCTTTCTGGTGAGAGTAGAGATCCTTCCATCCAAATCCGTTTTTTCTCGGCCATCTTGCTCCTGAATAAAGAAAGTGATTAATTAAAATTGCTTCAGGAACCTTATTTATTTACTCTCACTAATCACAACATAAAAACATACCTCTTTGCGTTTAAAGCTTTGAGCGAGATACTCCGACCGACTCTCTACTCCACGTCGTGTTTCTGCAGTCTCTCGTCTGACTTTGTTCGTCTGATCCTACAATATATTTATTTATTTATAGAAACACATCAAAACCTGTCTTCTTTTGATTTCGAAAAACATGGTTTGTTTTGTTCCTTTCAAGAAATTGTAAAAACAAAAACATTTTCTTATTGACTTACCCTAACAGACTTATCTTCGTCGTAATAATGCGAAACAAACCTTAGTTGATCTAAAAGACATTAAATACATATAACATCTATTAAATAAAACGTTGATTTTAAGTGATTTAAGTGAAGAAATTGATAAAAAAAAATTTCTTAATTATAATATAATATATCGTAAAAACGTGCATGAGTTTATGAACAATAAATGAGAGCAAGAACATTTCCTCTGAAGAATTCAAGTTATGTGGGAAACCGTGACCTCGAAAAACAGGGAAAATCTTGGATAAAGTAAAGTGCAACTACTTTTGAAGATGTTACCAGGTCAAATTTTACCAACGTCGTTCATTTCTAACTTCTGGTTATTAGATAAGAAACGCATATGTTAGTATATAGTGCCGAAATCTGTTACCTGGACCAGTCGAGTTTAAGTCTAAATCTACTGCGTAAAAGTTAACGAATTGTTAAACATTGTAGAATAAACTGTCTACGTATACATTAAGCGAATACAGAAATAACACATTAGGTTTTAAATAACACTAGATAATAATAAAGTTGTTATTTTCCAACACAACTAAGATTATAAACATCATAGACGCTGAGAGGTCTCACCTCTAAGATAGCTGTCCCAGTTGTCCATTGTACTCATTTCCAAGTCGTTCTCGCTTCCTCCTGGCGTGCTATGTTTGTAGACATCCATCATTTTGCTAAACAAGACAATGTCATGCATCGGTCCCGTATAGATTTGAGCGCGCTTCAACTGATGCATTTGGCGGACAAAACGTCTCTGGTCCTGATACCGTCGCACGCTTTCTTGAATGGAAGCAACTCTTCTGGGAACATTTCGTCTGCGTCCGGAAGTATCTAGTCTCTCCATATCTGCAAGACTAAGATTAGATTTATTTTTTGACCGAACCGGTGCAAGTTTATAATTCGGTTTTTGAGTTTTTCGTAGTTGCTGTAAAAGATATTGTTCTTTTTGTTTGGTCCTCGCAAGTTGCGCTTTTTCTATTCTTCGTAGTCTATTTTGAAAATTGATTTCAGTAATCACATCGTCGTCTTCTTCAGAAGTTTCGACATAGTCTTTATTTTGTTGAGTATGACCGTTTATCAACACTGGGGTTTTTGAACGAGAATTGTCACGACTTTTTAGTCCTGGTTGAATCACTTCAGTGTCCGGGATTTTGGAAGCCTTACGTCTGCTTCTAGATTCTCTATCTGGCGAATCGCTAGGCCGACTACTGTCTGGAACAGTTTCTTGTCTTGATTGCTTACGACTCTCCGCTAATCTCAGAGCTGCTTCTTGGTTTTCATGAGAGTTTTCTGGAAATTCGAATTCATCATCGTCGTCTTGTTTTTCGGTATGAGCAGATCTGGATTTTGGAGTTTGAACAAAGGCGTCTTTCTGATGGGGCGAATGTTCCTTATAATCAACAGGAGAAAGAGAAGGACTTAACACTAAATTAGGCTTTGTCTGCGATTGTCGACCCTCTGTCTGGGAATGACGATCTTCGGTCTGGGAATGTCGATCTTCAGACTGAGAATGGTTTCCTGAATCTCTATTTGTTCGAAGTTCGACTTCCTGGAACTCGGTTCTTTCTCTTGAAATTGGTTTTCCACTATCTTTACGTGAAACGTTTTGTTTGTTATTATCCTCTCTCTTGGGTCTGTGTTTAGTTTTTGGAGTACTTGTTGAAGGTCCAGGTTGATTTGTGGACTTGTTTTTCTTCTTTTCTTTTTCGCTCTCAGCAGCAATATTTGCTGCAACAAGATGCTTTTCCAAATCCTCCTCTTCTGCAAGGGATCCTGGTGTGTTTACTCCACTGTCTTCTCTTTCGTCAATTTCATCACCAGCATCAACTACGTCTTCGTTAAAGCCCTCTTCAAGGGTTTGCTTTTCTGATGTTTGCTTATGATCTTCGTCTTCTTGTTGAGGTTTCCCCGAAGTTTTCCTAGGGGTTTTTTCTTCTCGCTGTTTTTTCTCAGGAGTTTTTCTCTGAGGTTTGTCTTGAACCTTGGATTTTTCAGACGATTTTTTGTCTTTTTCCTCGAGCTTAGGTTTGGCTAACGGTGTTTCTTGATTTTTATCCTCGCTTTTATTTTTTTCCGATGTTTTCTTATCAGATTTCTTCTCACTCTCAGACTTACTTTGAGAATTCTTTTTCTGATTTTTGTCGTCTTCCTTAATATCAGATGAAGTCTTTTCCTTATCTACTTTAGGCTGTTCACTAGACTTTTTTGATTTATCACTTTTACTAACAGTCGATTTCTCTTTCTGTAATTCACTTTTATCGTCTTTGGTGTCTTTTAATTTTTTATCAGTTCCAGGTTTCTCTGTGTTGTCTTTTTTGTTTTTACTCTCAGATTCCTTTTCTTCTTTATGAGCAGATTTGTCAACTTTCTCTAGATCTTTTGTACCTTTTTTTTCTTCCTTTTCTTTGTTTTTACTCTCAGATGCCTTTTCTTCTTTATGAGCAGATTTCTCAACTAGATCTTTTGTATCTTGTTTATCTTTCTTATCTTGTTCTTTCTTATCTTTTTCTTTTACCTCTGGCTCTTCATCTTTGTCTGGTTCCTTTACGTCCTTTTTAGGAGTTTTGGGAGTTGCAGGTGTACTCTTGTCCTTCTGAGATTCTTCAGGTTTTGTGTCTGTTTTTGTTGTATCCTTCTTGCCTTTCTGATCTTTAGATATTTCTTCTTTTCCACTACTGTCTTTCTTTCCTTTACTAGGTGTTTTAGGTGCCTTGTCCCCTTTACCTTTTCCTCCCTTTTCTGTTTGTTGTTCTTTCTTTTTAGAAGTATCTTTACCTTCTTCTGCGGCTTCTGCAACAGCAGCAGCCTGTTTGATTTTTTCAGCCTCTGAATTTGCTTCTTCAGCTTCCTTCCTTAATTTCTCTGCTTCTTTTTGGGACTTTTCTGTTTCTCGTTTCGCTTTCTCTGCTTCAATGGGACTTTCTTTAATTGTATCGTCTTCTTCCTCTTCGTCTTCCTCCTGAATTGTATCAGGATCCTTCTTGCCTTTTCTATTTTTAGCCGCTAAAGCACCTGGTGCTACTGCTTTTTCATCCTTTTTGGGTTTTTCCTTATCCTTAGCTTTGTTACTTTCTACTTTTTCTTCCTTCTTTTCTTTTGCTGATTTCTTCTTCTTTTGATCTTGTTGTTCTTTTTCTAGTTTTGCCTTTTCTACATTAGCCTTTGCTTTTTCCGCTTCTTGGTTTGCTTTTACTGCATCTTTCTTTGCCTCTTCGGCTTCTTTTCTGGCTTTTTCAGCTTCTTTATCTTTGACGTATCCTTTTTTCTTTCTAACAACTTTCTTGCCTTTCACTACAACCACCTCCTCATCACTTTCCAACTGGTCCTCCTTCTCTGGGTCTTTTTGTTCTTTCTTTTTCTTCTCCTGTTCTTTTTCTTTGCTATCCTTTACTTCTTTACTTCCCTTTCCTTCTTTGCTGTTCTTTTCTTCTTTACTACCGTCTTTCTTTCCTTTCTTGTCTTCTTCCTTCTTCTCTTTTTCGTCAGCAACCACAGCAGCAGCAGCAACTACAGCTTCTTCCTTCTTATCAGTAGTCTCTTCTGTAGATGTTTTACTTTCTTGTTCTTTCTGCTTTTTCTCCTCTTCCTTCTGCTTTTTCTCTTCCTCTTTTTGTTTCTTTTCTTCCTCCTTTTTCTTTTTCTCTTCTTCTTTTTGCTTTTTCTCTTCTTCTTTTTGCTTTTTCTCCTCTTCTTTTTTTTTCTTTTCTTCTTCCTTTTTTGTTTTTAATTCCTCTTCTTTCTTCTTCTTCTCCTCTTCTTTCTTGGCTTTTTCGGCCTCCTTTTTCTCTTTTTCTAGTTCCTTTTTAGACTTCGGTTTCTCTTCCTTGTCAGCCTCGTCCTGCTTCTCTGATTTTCTGTCCTGTTCCGCGTTTTCTTCTTCTTCTTTATGACTTTCCAAATTGCTCTTTCTAGATTTTGCCGATTTACTTTCCCTTTTATCTTTCTTATTCAATATATTGTCAATGTCACCACCAGTATTTCCTCCTTTGGATTTGATATAATCTGCTGTCTCTCTGTTGTCCTTTAGAATTGCAGCATCGTACGGTGTATACGATTTATCCTGAAGAAAACGAAAACAAAGATTATCTTACGGTAATATCACAGGTATACTAAATCCAAAATCTAGAACGTTATCCGCTCAAACAGTGATTGAAAACAATTAAAATGACAACAAATTCGTTCGAACTCGACGGTAGTCAGGCACTCGCAATACAAATAAATCTCACAATTAGATGTCACTTCACGGATAGATAGACGACCGTTGGGACAAACTGAAGTAAAAATTAAACCGATTAGAATGGTAAAGATCACAGTCTGAGCAACACACACAAACTAATCCTAACTTAAATTACACCTGCTCTCTGATGCATTCCACCACATGAAGTTATTGTTTTGTCTCGTTCGTTAACCTCCGACTACAAAGCACTGGTTCGTTTGTTCTCAATCTTCTTCGTGTTTTAACACTGTGAACATAGTCTGTGTAACAACGAAGGACTGAGTTATACGGATATTTACTGCTTGCTACCTATGAAAAAGGTTATCTGATAATTTTGACATACTACCAACGACTTCTTCAGAAACTTTAAATGCACGAAATCAGGGTATTGATCTAGCGAGTCCTAGACTACCGTATTAGAAGAAAAAATATTTTCCCTGCTTTAAACAAAAGTTATATGCATTTGACATCGCATTTTAATCTAAGCTTCTTTTCAATTCAACATACACAAAAATTAAAAAAAGTTAATTGTGAAAGGTGATTTTAATAAGAAAGATAGTGATGTTTCAATTTTTGGACGTGAAACAAATTATTCCAACAGTTACAAGTATGTGTCTGTATACACATTGCTGAATATTCTTTAAACTTTGATCGTTCAATAGCTACTTTAAATGCTATCTTAAAAACGTATTAAAAGTGGTTTAAGAAAAATAATTAGTTATCAAAACATTCACAGAGCACAGAAATAAAATGTTATTTTTGTCACTCAAGCAGATTAGGATTACGTAACGATTAAATGAGTTCACGTTACCAAGAAACCTTCCTTACCCCGTAATGATTTATCAAAGTATATACATGTAGTTACCAGTACTCGTGGCAGTTGGGTTAAGTTTAAAGCACAGTATTCCCCCAGAAGCACAATACACTCTTCAAATCAACATTTCCGTTTTTGACAGATTAAATGACTAGATTATTCTGAGCAAACAGGCCGTCTATACTATTTCTGTAGAAAAGATTTACATTCTTTACTCCTGTCGGGATTCTTGTTCCGTGTAACAAAAATAAGGTATTATTTCATGGAGATTAAGCCATTAATTTTCAACAAGTTGTCCTTAGAATTTCGTCGTGCTGAATTTCAAAAGAAGCCTTTCTCCAATACCATTGAGGGGTCTAATTACCAACTACCACGGCACAAGTAAAACTCCAAACTGTTAATTCAAAGCATGTGAAGTTATTTTTCTCTTTCATCACAATTTTTTACCTTGCTTGAATCTTTCTTATTCTATGAATCAGACAAAATGTGAAAACGCTCTACTCAAAGTTAATTTCATCTTTAGGCTGTTTACATAAAAATATAATTGAAATTAATTTTTTTTTCCTTAAAAAAAAATCACATTCCCGGTATCTTTAATTTTTTTACCGGCAAAAACCAGTGGATTTTTAAAAAAAGAATAATAAATTCAATGTTAATACTGAACATATGCATGCAGATATTCTTTTGATATCCTAATATCCTACATTATAAAAAAATATAAATAGTTCTAGTATGCAATCAGTTCTATAGCCATAAGCAATAATCTTTTACGTAAACAGCACTCTAACCTCGCAATGACCGCAATGTTTTCATAAAGGCCTTAGCATTTCTGCTAAAATTGTTTTCTTAATGCAGTTTAATATATCATGTACTTTTGAATTCGTTTATAATCTAATAATGCATTCACTGGATAGCGCAAAAAGATTAACAAACCAAATACATATAACAATTCACGATGCAGTTATATTGGAGTTGCATTTCAGTTGAATAGATGAAATTTGCAATATATAGGTACAAACATATGGCTGTCCAGTTTTTTAGTAACAAAAAATATTTGCTTTGATAATGCATTTAGTAGATTGATTAATATCAAAATGTCTAGCTCATTTTAGACTTTTATTTTACACTAAGCTACTTGCAGTATCAAAAGTGAGGACTTGAAATTGATCAGAACTTTCAATGACAATCACTAAATCTTACTATTTTGAAGTTATAAATATGTTTTACATGTATTTCAAACACTTTTGAGACACTGATCAGACTGTACCTTGTGCATCATCAGAGAGTTTTTCTCTGCCCCATTGTCCAGCAGCAGTTTACAAAGTGGTAGGTTATTGATGATGGCAGCAATATGGAGGCAGGTCCTGCCAGCATTGTTTGGAGTATTCACTGCATCAGGGGTGTTCTTCCACTTTAGCAAGTACTTTACCACATCTTAAAAAACCGAAATATATGCAGTTAGCTGGAATGTCTGATTGTATTTAGAGTGAGTGGATTTTTTAAACCTTATAGGTCCTAGATTTATGGTCTTTGCACTTGTGTCTTAAGAGATTCTTTGTATTTGTAACTGGGTCAGCATCGAACCTTCTGCTTACACAGAATGTTCAATGTAGCTATATATTAAGCTTCAGCAAACAATAACATATTAGAAGTGGGTCTTTGGATGGTGCCAGTTTGGACCCTTCAGTCCAGCATCATATATAAACATTCTGTTTAAGGATAAATGCATGTTCACCACAGAGCTAGACATATTCATCTGATCATCATATTCTACTGATCTTTTTTAAGAAAAAGGCATACTGCCTTAATTGCTAAGGATTTCTGTCAGTTGGTCAGTAGATCTTGTGAATGGAAAGCTATTTGCTAAACAGTCATTAAACTACATCCATAATTACACAAAATGAATGTGACATTCGAATTATAGTCTTTAAGTTAAATTAAGGACCATGCAATTGTCATCTAAAGGTTTACTGGAATATACCATAATGTAAAATATTACTGTCTATATATCTGAATTAGAGCCATACATTTACAAATGGTTTTTTTTCTGTCTAACGAATTGAATCATTATAATCATCAAGGTTTTATCTGCCTTTGGGTTAATAAGCATATACTGACCACAATGCCCGCCCTGAGCAGCCTCATGGACGGGGAAATCCCCCCGCCCGCTACTACCCCACAGGTCAGCTTTACTCTTGTCCAGAATTTTCAGTGTCTCCACACAGCCCTTCACAGAGGCACAATGACTAGGCCTGGAAAAAAGGGAGTCCCATACTTGTTTAGTTGTTATCAAATAATTCAGATTTTAGAAAATGTTATAGAATCAATTATTTCCACTAAATATATTTTTGATTGAGTGCCTCATATGAATAGAATAATTTACATTATTTAATAAAAATGTTTTTATGACATTAATGACAATAGATTGGTTGTATATGATTCTTTTTTTTTATCATTACTCCTTTATATATTTTGGCCGGTCAACAGTCTAGCTCTTACGTTCTTCCCCTGACATCTTGATGGTTAGGATCAGCACCATGTTTGAGTAACGTCTTTGTACAGTCTTTATTACCAAGGGTGACAGCATAAAACAGGGGGGTACAACTGTTTTTATCTGCTAGGTTTACATCTGCTCCCAGCTTCTTCAACTCCTCTATACAGTGAGAGTGACCCCTAGAGGCTGCACAATGCAACGCTAGAACAAGAAAGACAACTCCGACTTTGAATGGATAAAAAAAATGTAATTGTGAAGGACAACTCCTGGTGCCCTATGCAATTTAGTTTTAAATGAGTTATAATATGAGGACAAATTATTACCTGAAAGCCCATCTTTATCAATAGCATTCACATCAGCACCAGCTTTGACTAATAATTTAATGGATTCTGTGTTTCCTACATTAAATCAAAATAAGAGTAGATTAATATAATTATGGTAAAATCAATAAAGTTCCTGTCACTCAACCAGACAGTGGGTCATAGCATTTTATTATAATCATTAATGCACCTTAATTGCATGTTTACAAACTTTAAATCCAGCCAGAACCAACTGCAATTTTCAAACAGTGCAAATATCACCCACGGAAGAAATCAATATGGATTAAACTCTTCAGTGTATTCCTATTCTTCTCCACTGATATATGTCTGTTTATCTATACCCACAGAGTAAACTCTTTCCAGCTGTGAAGTAAACTTCAAGTTGAAACTTATATACCTGCACTTGCAGCCCATAGTAGCGGTTGTCGGCCATCTTTATCTGTGACATCATGTGGCACACCACTGTCTAGAAGTTTTTTGAGAACCTTCTCCCCGACCTTTGAATCAGCATGGTTGCTGTCTTTCCCGTTCATCTGGGCAGCGTAATGGATCGGGTACGCATTGTGACTGTCTGCTGAGGACAGCTCTGCTCCATTGTCAATCAAAATGTCAAGGATTTCAAGATGACCACAAACTGAAATGTCAAGGTCACTTGTTACCATAGCAACACCTTATTATAAATAACAAACTCTGAATCCATGATAGTGTTTGTTGACTTTGTTGAACAAAGAAATATTGGATTAAGGCTTATTAAGTGTGCATCAAAATTATAACTTAATTTATATCATGGGTACAATATAAATTGTTGTTGAGATTATATTCCATTAAAAAGATATACACATATTGAAATGGTTTAAAATGATAAACAGAACATTTTTTTAGGCAAGTGCTTTAAGTGTTTTCAAATTAACATATATCAAACAAAATAACTACAATAATGACATTAAGAAATTAAAAAAAAATTTCTAGTGAAATGTAAAAGTATTAAAGAGTACTATAAAAACTATAAAAGTTAATTATATATCTACAGCAAAGTTCAGCTTGACTGAAACAACTTATTATGAAATAAGTCTATAAAGTTTTCAGATATTGTTTTTTAATCAACTATTTGTAGCAATTTGATGGCACAAATTTATAAGGATATATCCAAATAATTGCTAAAGTAGGTAGATTTATACAGATGGAATATTAAATTAAAGGGATGAATTCAATATATCAACTCAGATACTTGGATATATGACGTGATGAAATAATATTGTAATAATAATTGTGCTCATAAATGCAGGTTTAAAATTTAAAAAAAAAAAAAAAAACATCAAAAACAAAATGTCTAATCAAATAAAATATATATTTTAAAACAAAACAAATAAATATAGCATGCTAAAATTATATCTGAATGTTTTGAATGTACTCACATGAACCTTGTGAGAAAGAAGTGAAAAAGAATTTATCATTAGTAATATAATATCTTGCAGCCTGAAGAAAACTATCATCTATTAGTACAAAAGTAAAGATATAATGTCATCAGCATACACTTACATTACAGTACCTGGTAATACAATCTTTCTAAAGTATTTTAAAATTATAAGCAAGAGCAGCTGAGGGAGAGAGAGAGATTGAGATTGAGAGAGAGAGATCGAGAGAGAGAGGAGAGAGTCAGAGAGATTAAAGCTTGATATTTAATCAAATCTCTCACGTATGTGAATATTAACTTTAATACAATCTGACTTCTCTTCTGTATAATACATAGTTAAGTCATTGCCCAAAAACTAATTCTGAATCTTGTTGGCCTTTTGAACTTGTAAATTAAAGGGCATAATTTTATTGTTATTTGATTTGTTGTGTAATACATGTATTATACACAAACTCCTACAAATTAATAATATGCCCTCCAAATTACATCGGTCAATTGCTGGTCTGAAATGTTAATCCACCAAGGATTAAACAGTTGGTCTGTAATCTTGTGTAAATAAACAACACAAACAATTACAAATACTGTTATTCCTTAATTCCTGGGATTTATGAGGTAAATTCACATCAACACTATAAATGGCTTTGGGAAGTTGTGTGTTAATGGAGTTTAGGGAAGTAAATTAATGAAATATTGAAACAAAAACTTAAAAGGAATTATTAAATGAGCTATGTCCAATAATAAGACCTATACATTTACCTAGCTTGAAGCTAACTTTATAAAGTAAATGACTCTGTCATTAATATTTGATTGTTCACCCTTAATAATTAATTTTTCATACAAAATCAATGCGTATAGCTAAATCAGATTATATATAAAAAGGTATGGAAATTAACACATAATATTTTGGAAACTTCTTTCCATTCTATTCCTTCCATATCAATTAATATATATGCCTACAATAAATCATTAGGGAGGAATTAAGAATTCCTAATTAAACAGATCTATCCATGAATAATGGGTTACATGTATATACATGTTTTTGTTGAGACCTTGTAGATTCGTTGAAGCACCGCAATGTTGGTTTATAATGGAATCAATTAAAACATTCACGACATTAGTTCGTGAAAGTGCAGTCTTAATTTTTTTTTTTTAGATCTCTCCATGTTGATAATTTTTCTTTTTTTAAATTGCTTTTTGCCTATTCACTGCTTATTTTGTTTATACTTTATAGTTATATTAATACAATTACATGCAAAAATTCTTGAATCAAATTTTCATCACATGTCCAGATGTCAATCATATGCAAGAAACTACTTTTTCTTAATAGAAACTCACAAGTGAATACCTGAATAAGCTTATGTATTGGCAACCTTAATCAATTATTTTCATTAGTTGAATAATATAAATGTTACACTGTTAGGCCTCATAAAATTAATTGTTAGATTCTCATCCCCACCCGCCCCTCTGAAAATGGCCCGCCCCGACACATTTTATTTTATTCTGAAAAAAATAATATGTAAAAAAAAAATTCAAAATATTTTAATGGCTGCCTAAACATGTGTCATTCCAGTCATGTTTGTTATCATAAGGATACAAATGTCTTCATGTATTAACAGTTAACTCAAAATAAAATGGAATTAAAAGATTACAACTGGGTTTGTGTACTCATATTAGCATTTACAACTTAAAAGAATAGAGCAGTTGTTATTTCTAGAACATGAACGGTGAAAAAGGTGTTTTCTGAAAAATAAAAAATAATAAATAAAATCCGCCCACCCGCCCCATATTTTTTGCAAATTAGGATGAGAATCTAAATATTAATTTTATATGGCCTTAGATGATAGCTAGATAATAATGGAACATCAGTAAAAACTGAATTGAATGCAGATTCATTATGAATTAAGACCTTCAAACTTATATACATGGACTTTTCCTGTATGATATATACACTACCCATTTATTAAATACTTTCATAATTACAGTATAGAAAATATACGCTACATATTACTAAGTTGAATATAGATTACAAGTTTAATTTATATTGCCATGTATATATCATTATGAAAAAAAATCATGCAAAACAAACATTGTACTTTATAATTGATATATGAAATACAAAAAGTTATTGATTTCTTTAAATAAAGTGATCAATAAAACTGACTCCTTTATGGGGATTAAAACTGCCACAGCCATATCATATTACAGTTATTTTGGTGTGTATATATTCAGTGCATCTGATATATTATTGTACAGGTAATTGAAATATTGAATTCTGGGGTGGGGTTGGGCATGGTGGGTGAACTCACTTTCGATTTAATGCCTCGGATTACTGATAAGATTTTTTCTGACATTACTAAGAAAACGAGTTTGATATATCTATGAAATGAATATGATGCCCAGAGTATGCATTAGATATATCCCCTTACCCTGACAATATGGGCTGTGCTATATACCGGATACCTTTATGATTAATTATTACAGAGACATCTTCCAAACTTAAGGGTTTTTTTAGTAAGGAGAGGAGCAGATCAGAAACCACCTTGACATGGAAAGATGTTAGAGAGATGGAACTTGAATTTCAAAACTTGATAAAGCATTGATGGAGGTCTGTTAGAATGGAGAAGAGTTACTATAGTTCAGTTTTAACACTAACTTCTATCAAAGCTGCACTGTCAGAAGTAAAAAAGGAGTTGATCTGTCCTGTTTATAACAATGCCTTCACATTGCTAACCAATTAATTGTTAATTTAATATTTATTGCAAATTAAAGACTTAATCTGGTTAAATTCATCTGATATCATTGAAGAAAAAAACTAAAAGCCAATTGTGAGTATAATTATAGCTTACTTTGCTTAAACTATATGCATTTTAACAATATAGTTCATAAAAAGAAGATTTTTTTTTTAAAAAGCGGCTCTGCTACAGCACTGATAGTTTGCTATGAAACAGGTATATAATATATAAATTCACTGTTCACTGTGCTCCGTATAAGGACTGAGAGACTGTTCTACTACAAGATCCTCTTACCATCTCCATCATCAACTATACATGCTTGGTGTTTGGCTATGAAAATCAATGTATTCAAGTTGAAATATTTCAAACTTTCAATTTGATGAAAACTAAACAGTTTCCTTTTTCTCTAGTTGCTTGTGTTTAGACTAGAACCACGTTGAATATAATATCAGATCCCCAAACTCTTGAAAGAAAATATTTGGGTTCAAAGCTGAGTCGAGGTAAGTTTGAATTTCTCTTTTATATTAACTTGAATCAAGTTGAGTATAATCTGTTAATAAATTCAAATCTTTCAGAACAATTCCAGTAGGTAAAATTTCAATCTCTTCTAACTGTACTAGACATACATAACTATGAACATATCCCATTATTTGCTCAATATTGATTTAAAAAAAGGAGAGAGGAAACCAGACCAAATTTAAATAGATAGTGTAAAATGTTCCTAATCCAAAGTTGCTCAAAAGTGCATTATCAACAAACGACACAATCCACCCATCTTTCTATCAAAATATCTACACCTCTATTAACCCTGGAACAAACGTTTCTCTCACCCCAATCAAAATCCCTATAGTGACAAAACTAGATATCAAAACCAATGAGACCTTCATAGTCCTGACGACCATTTCCAAAATAAAGAACTTCAGTAATCCCTGCATGGTATTGTAATGGATAAAGTTACAAATGAATAATAAAGAGATTTAACTTAAGATAGTTATTTGTAAATGTCATTAAAATATGAAACATTGAGCCGATGTACTGTTCGTTCTCATCACATTGCCTGCATGGTATAATAAATAAAGAACATGTAAGGGCTGACATTATATTTTGGTTAACAAAGATTCCTATATTCTGCAATTCCGCTGTTTAGCATTAAATTGTGATTATATAAATTGCTAGCACCGACCATTTGTTGTAATTTCAGATAGTTTCTGCAAAGGATGCTTCATAATTTTACTGTGAGAGATATTGACTCCCCGCATTTATTATGGAGTTTACAGAATTATATGTCTGAAGGAACAGATGGTATGAAGTAACTGCTTTTATAAAAAAATAACAATCATGATTGCTGATTTCATTGGTAGAAACAACAAGTGTCCTTGACCTACCAGTGGCCCAGTGTGTGGGGGTGTGTAGTTCACTGTCCAGGCTCCTGATATCTGCTCCCTTAGCGAGCAGGAGTTTGAGTAAAGGCACATTTCCACTGATCACTGACATATGTAGGGGCGTGAACCCTTGTGAGTCCTTGACCTCCAACAAGCTGGGGTCTTTGGCCAATAACATTTCCGCACACTGTGTCTCCAGATTGTCTGCGCAGTAATGTAGTGCTGTTCTTCCATTATCATCTTTGGTCGATATTGGAGCCTGTGGAAATTATACATATACAGTGATATGAGAGTTAATTATTAAAACAATAATTCTAATGTAATAACTATGATCAGTCTATCAGTTCATGATCAGTCTACCATCAAAAAGGCTGTAAAATAGAACAGACTACTATTAAAAATCCTGTAAAATGTTATTCCGCCCTTTACAACATATAACCTTCTAGAATATCTAAAAAGGCAGTTACAGCGGCCCTTATAATACACTTTACAAAATTTCACTATACTGCTGTGTTCAAGCCTGTGACATACATTTCCCACCAGTATATATGAGCTATACATGAATCTATAAGAATAAATTGATAGCTGAGATAGTTAGCTATAGTCATACATGAATTTATCTATAGAATAAATGACAGCTGAGATAGACTCACTCCTTGATCTATGAGTTCCTTCAGTTGTTGTGAGTTCCCGCTCTGACAGGCCGATATGACAGGAGTGACTCCATCGTCCGTTTCCTGTTCCATGATATGGTCCGGAAACGTTCCGTAGTGTTTAATGACCCTCTGGAAATACCGGGGATCCTTGATAGCACAAATCCGATGGAGAGCTGTTTTCCCACGATAATCCCCCTGGTCTAAACTTGGATTATACCTGTAAGTGATATTACACTGCAGATTAGGCTTGTTATGTCTTCAACACATGACATGCTTTATAATAAATATGACTGTTTATTCTTCTGCGAACTCAGCAAACTGTTCAACATAGCAATCATGAGAAGAACTTTGCAAGAGACAAAGTCAGTTGGTGGTCACTGTAAATGCATATCTTGATAATTATTTACAACTCCTGTGCACATACATTGTTACCTGGAAATGTACCCTGGATTCCATTAATTTGAATAAAGCACTTTCTGAAGTGCCCTGTCATCTCGTGTTTCTTTGATAATGTCTCTGCCTTTCACAACTTTTTTAAACAACCCAATCGACAACAAACGAAAATGCTTGATTAAGATTGTTAACAAAAGAATACCAGCATTCAAACTAAAATAAAGCATGGATTTGGGAATTGGAATATCATCACCATTAAAAAAACATATCATAAATCATTTTTAAAAAACCGTCAGTATTTAAATACGACAGCCCTCATTTTTGCTAAGAGCCATAAAGCAAAAAGACTAATTTGCACTTTACACAATGAATGAAAGGAAATTTATATCAGGTTTGGACTGATTCAATTTTTATTTAAAAAATTTCATGCGACAAAAATTGTACATGAAGAAAAATTTCAAGCTCCTTTCTCTTCTTGCACTAAAAATTGTACCAATAACCATGCATTCGGGACAATGAGAATTTAATGTTCTAAACATAAATGATCAAAGTAGACATTGCAATTATAAACCAATTTTAATATATGGCTGCATTTATTAAATACACATATCATAACAATAAATGCTAAATTTCATAATGTAAACAGGTCCCTCCTCCCTAGTCTATGCCTAACAAAGGGTTCTACCCTTCAACTCCAATACTGGCATTCATGGCAATAAAATTAAAACCTCCCAAGCAAGCATGCAGTTGTGTGTTTAAACATTGAATTATACGTGGACGGAAAAGGATAGGCATTTCTGCAGCGAGCTGCCTTCAATGTCGATCTGTTTCTCTTTTTATTTTAGTATAAATGCTTCAAGAACTGACAAGTTTCCTTTCCTTGTTCAGTATAACATTGCACAAAGGATTATCAACCACGCACCTTACAAACTCTGAAAGCCAGCAGTAACACAACACCTGTTCATAAGGGAACCTTGATGTAACCTTCATATGGCTCATTATTATTGCATTGTAAATCTCTTGGATAAACTTTTCAATCTTCTCTTAAATCTATATTTTCGACCACAAAAAAAACTACCTAAAAGACAGAGAGAGCAAATACAAGAACTGGATAGAGAATAAATTTTAAACTCCAGACAAATATACCCAGTGCTTATTATCATATAAGTACATGATTGCACCTGCCGGCAAATTGTTCATTTTAGGATTTAGTTGAATAGTTTCAACAGTGATTCTTATTCTTGAATTATGATTTTGGAGATATTATGACATTGTCTGTCAGGGTAATGATTGCTTGCATTGATCAGATTAAAATGTCTAGGTTGCTACAAAAGAAATCTAATATCTACATATAAAACAAAGTTCTACCTAGATTAGAATACTTTTCGCTCTTATAATTGGCTCACTTTGCAAGGTGAATACTATAATTTACAAACTCTCTTCCTTTAAAATAAGGAGTTACGATTGACACATTACTAATTTCCCTAGCTTACTATGAAAAAAATGTATTTTTGTGCATTGATTATTTATTATGGGCATTTATTTTTCTTTCTCATTTATTTAATCTACAAAAACCATACCTATATCCCCTATAGATGCAGCTAAACAATGCATGCAGTTTTAATATCGTCTGGGGACAAAACTTATTACTTTAAAACATTGAACTGCATGACAATACACCATATTGTTTACTCATGACTCAACTAAGACAGAGAAAACTTTAAACTCCCTTTCCATTATTATGTGTAAAACAAACCAGCACTGTTTTCGGGGGAGTTTTTTTGTTCGAGATCTTTATCTTTGAAAAATGTCGATGTGGTAAAAACAACACATATCCACTATATGCTTCAGAATGAAAGCCCTAGTAACGCACCAAAACCATCACCTCCCTGAAAAACAAATCTTGTTTCCAGTTTGTGATTGACCCCCTGTAAATTTATGCATAACTGCCTTTAATACACAGTCTTTCTTTCTTTACTTTCTGCCCCAATCTTTAAAGCATGGATATATACACAATTTTGAAACGTTCATGAATTTTATCACTCAATAATGCACAAAACCTCATTAAATGGCAGTCAGGCAGGCCACTTCATAAAATCACCAAAGCACTATTGAACTGATCAACCTACGAGCTTGTACAAAAGAATATAAAATCAATATTAAAATCTAATACAATCCCATAAAGCAGTCTTTGTTACTGATTATGACGAAAAATCTTTTTTTTTCCCTGTTCTAGAATTTGAATGGTATTAATGCATTCCTTGATATAATGAACGAAACGTTGTCACAAAATAGGCTCAAATCATAAGCCATACCCCACTATAGAAAATAACATTATGAATTATCCTTCTCAAAGAAAGCGATATGCAAGAAATTGTTCTATGAAGTGTAGTCACTCAATCATGTTCCTCATATTCTTGTGTCCAATATCATTATTTACATTATTACCTGATAGTCTCTTGTATGACCGTCCATCATTTTATTTTTGACGTCTAGGAGATCTTGATGAAATCCAGTAGTAAAGCCAATAGTATAATGATTACAGTTACAACATCCCAATGTCACTCAAGATGAAAAGTAATAAATCACTGTTTCCACTGGTCCGTATTTTCAGAAAGAGGACACCTGTTTTAATTGGAAGGGGGACATTTTGGGGGGTCCGGACAATGACTCAAGAGGAAAATCAACACAGATCACCTGTTGAGTAAACATCTTAACAATGATAAGTGTCCCAACATTGTCAAACTCATCACACAGTATCTAAATGTATTGACAATCACAAAGTCCCGAAGGTTGCTCCAATGCCGGCAATTCTGTATGAAAAAACCCACCTGACTGCATTTCACTGCTCTCATTATTAAATCATATATGCATTGAGAAGTTCAAAATATTCATATTCCTTTGTGCCATATATTAAAGAGAATTTTCTATATCCTTTTGTGATTTGAAAGCCAGCATGAAAAAACCCATTATATTATGGGTATTCTGTTTACTTCGCCTACTTTCCTCTTCTTCTATAAGACATTCCTGGGTACTCAATATGGTTAGATTACTTGGTAATGACCTGTTTACTACAAATTACTATTCTGATAGGTCTATGAATGAAGATCACCTTTTTCTTCTCTTGCTTTTTGTATTGTGAACCCATTTCAATATCAAATCCCCGTACATGTAAGAATGAAGGCCTTGGTGCTTTCTGGGATTTGTCAAGAAAGTAGGTACAATTACCTTGATGGAATGAAATACTGTGGAATCATTTAAACTCATTGCTCATTGATGCCGATTGTTGCAGTTGTCACAAATAAACAGTTACTTGGCAACAACATATTTTATGGGAAAAACCCAATTCATTGGTAAAGCAATATACAAGGAAAGGTCAATATTGTGAATTCTTATCTCCCACCTCAATACACTAAAATAATACCAGCAGTACTTATTGATTATCATATTCAAAACATAACCTAAACCGCTTATGATCATCAATTATTCATAAGATTTGTTATCCTTTTATTTAAGAGAACAGAAATAAACTTAATATACTATTTTATCTGTGGATAGCTACATTAGTAAAGTGGTCATCAAAAAGGCCATAAGTAAGCTAGGTTTACACGTGTATCATTTTCCAGGTAACATGACGTTATATGAACTGTAATTGCTCCAATGGCATTTTCCTAGAAGCAAATCAAAACAACATGATCAACGTGCCAGCAGAACAAATGATATTAACAAAGCTATGTTCAGTGCAAAATGATGTTTATATCTCATTTTTGTGCTTTGATTTTAGAAAAAAATCAACACCTTTTAACAACTAAGTGGGAGCAATTGCATTCATGGAAGTATGAACGCAAACAGTTTTTGTACGGTATGCAGAGCAGGGGTGCAGTGTAGCTGTGTAAAACATTCTATTTGGAAGATTCAATATTCTAGCTATCGGTAAATTCTCAGAGAAAGAGAGAGAGAGAGAGAGAGAGAGAGAGAGAGACAGGCAGACAGACAGACAGACAGGCAGAGAGCGCATATAAAAAAACGAAAAACATAAGAATATTCAGGGATTCATGTATGTTAACTTACTTTAGTAACAAATCAAAAATATCCAAGTTTTTGGCCAATATTGCATATTGGAGAGCGGATCGTTTTAACCGTCTATCAGTTGCATCAATTTTGGCGCCATTTTCAAGCAGATATCGGCAAATCTCTAGATTGCCAGAGTTGACAGCGGTCACCAAGGGTGGTGTCCCCTTGCCATCCTTCTTTGAAAATATCTGGAAATAATGAACACAGATCGAGATAAAAGTAAAACTTGTTGCAAACCTGCTCGCAGATTGTAAGCAAAAATTATGTCATTGAGCTTCATGCTCCACTCATAAATTATACACAGATACTAAATTATACAGATACCGGAATGTTTGTAGAACAGCAAGATAATGAATATTCCAAACCTCTTCCCAAGAACAAAATTGCAAGATAGTATGTGTGTGGTCAGGGTTCGGGGGCGTAGGGGGTTGGTTAATCCGAATTGTCAAATCAGTGTTTGGTTGCGTAATTTGATGTTAAATATTGCTTATTTCTTGGAGAGGTTGAATGGGATAGCAAAGATGATATATTCAGTGTTCTCCAACAGTTAAACACACCGGTATACCATGCAAGACGTTTTCTAATTGTAACTCGGTGCAAAGATATGCCGTTCGTTTGTCTGTTTGGAGTTATTGGTGCTATGGCTACAATATTAATGATGAAAGTCTTTATTTCCAAAATTCAATTATTAAGAAAGATCCTAACACGATACATTGCCAACTGTTCAAGAAATTAAATTAAAAACAATTCATTAATCCATTTAACTTCGAGCTGTCGAAAAAATAGGATATAAGACTTCGGCAATTGTTTTGTTTTTTCGATGCCCACAACATTTTTACGCCTTTATATTTCAGTATATGAGAAATCGTCCTGGTCCTAACCATAGCAGAAGCATACTGATGAATTATTGCTGATAAACTTTCTTGCATACGACAACGCTTCTTTTGTTGCCTCTAGAGAGTTTTATAACAAATGCATTGCAGTTTGACACGTAAATTAAGTAACTTTTATAAAGGCAGCTATATATTTCGAGGGATTGTCGTTATTCTGTCGCTGAATATAATTCTTCATTTATGAATTACATCACATCTCGTTACGTTAAAAACCACCAGCCTAATAGACGTTCGTGACCATTGAAAAATTACAACATGCATGATTTTGTTACAAAAGATGATCGTGTTCTAGCTATGGAAAGAAGTAAAAAAACCAAAAGGGAGGCATTTGTTCAGAACCGAAAATCGATTGGGCATGTTGGTGTACACCGCTACATATTTTACAAAATTAAAATCCATATATGAAATTATTTAAGCTATCTAGTTTAATTCTATTTCCAAAACTGTATACTCTTTTGGGGTCTTGATGCAGGGACCCAGTAAGCACAGGCGGGTGAAACAAAATAAACAGGCATGCATATGGCCAGAGGCGTATATTTCTTCTTTCTTTCTTTTGGAGGAAGTTTCGTTAGTGATTAAGCAATACACGCTAACCATTAATCTCTCCCGCTTTCTTTTGTTGTTAGGAAGTCATGTGGAGATATTCTTCATATTTTCAATTAAGAGCCGTTTGCAGCCTTCGCTCGGCAATGGAATCGGATTAATATTTTGCCCTGTATGTAAGTCTGCGTAAAGATTAAACCTCATATAATTTCCCGAATGCAAGTTTATGAAAAACAACCATACAGGCACATTGAGCGTGTACTTTTGAAAGATTGGTTAACATTTTTTTTATTTCCCATTTTTTTTTTATTTTTTTTTTTTGCAAATCCATCCCCCTCTCTCTTTCTATATATCTCTCGAAACACAATGACAGAATATCATTAAATTTCCATTGATTTCCACTTGTCTAAACTCTTGTTTTGATTGATCTGAAGGAACGGGCAACATACTATTGAAATTCATTCAATTTTTAAAACCCCACATCGCTGGATGGGTATCCATACCTTTCCAGCACATCTTAAAACAACATCAATAATACGATGGAACAAACTGGCAAGCTATATGTATAGTCGGGCGATCACAGATAGAGTAAATCGACTTGTTCCCAAGAGAATATAAATGATTTATAACAAAACATTCATTTTGACTTCCCTTTTCATATTATATATTCCCACTATGCCGATACAACACTGATTTCAAAATCGCCGTTCTCGTTTTTGTACACGGATAATCGAGATAGTAGTGAATAATTTACAAGATAATGCTCAATAATCAATTTTGAAGACCTTTTTATTTTACGTTAAACAAATGAAATAACAAACGAGATCAACCCGAGTTTATGATTTAAAACTACTCGTTTAACAAATTTAGCCAGCCATTCTTATAATATCGAGAGTTGACAATTGATCAACTTTTTAATCTGCAGAATAAATGCCATAGAGAAAATACCATATCACCGACCATTACATAAACACAGACATTGAAAAGGCCGGTGTGCACCTAGGTATCACTGTACAACATCAAAACCTTTCTTTCTTAGAGAAGAAAAATAAGCTTCACTGAAATATGACACCTAAACCATCTAAATATATATAATTCTTACTGCTTATAGATTGATAAAATGAAGGCACAAAGGGTTAATTAGTTAGGTATCTTTGATATTACAAACTAAAAATGAGAGTTGGTTGGGGGGGGGTGTTAGAGAGAGAGAGAGAGAGAGAGAGAGAGAGAGAGAGAGAGAGAGAGAGAGAGAGAGATTGCCTAAGGTTAGTTAGAAGGTTACCGTAGAGAAATTTACTTATGAGTAAAACAATGGGGGATTTTGCAACACTTGTTGGTGATATTTGTATCACATATTTCCAGACGTGAGACAATACGCTTTCCAAGATACAAGAGAATTGTTCCAATTCCTAAAATCATATGAAAGCTTAAGGTATCTCCTCCATAACATCAATAATATCTGTACTTCTGTGTGTCATATGCTTTTTATACCATCTTTCCTTTTTTGTTCGTATATGTACTCAGAGTATAGTAAACCTGTTCACAGTATCTCACATTATCTCGTTTGTATGAATCAAATGTAACAACGGCAAATTAAAATTAACTACATACATGGTAAACCCCCATTAATGAAAAACTTATTGTATGTTTCCTTTTTACCAGTCCAATTTCTTCATAACAGTAGTACTAGGACAAAATTTTAACAATTTTCTCTTTCTACAAACCTACTCACATGTCTAAAACAGTAACCACAATAATTGCTGGACCTGTTTCCTATGTCTGTATACATGTGTTACCAATACACACTAAGAACTGTCATGAAGCGATAAAAAATTATAATTCGTGACAACGTTCATTCATTTCTTTTGATAAACGACACATTAGCAATCAATAAAAGGATCGTATCTGTCTAACTTACTTGTAATTATAACAACTAATCCAAATTGCAATATTTTCTTGAGAATACACAATCCAAAAGAAACACCGTATCCACAAACTTTTTTTAAAACGCTTTGACGATTCTGTATAGGCTTAATGGTTTAAAAAACACTTTCACCAATTTATGGCACACTAATCTGGAACGGCGATTTTTTTTAATTAAAGTATCTCAATTAATATCGGTTGGCCATTTAAACGAATGTTCTCCAGAAGTTGGTGAATCGACTTAACGGTTTCTATGTTGTGCCGGGGTATCTTTTATTGCGGCAATTGCTAGCGACCGTTACACGATACCCCGTGTTTCTGGATTGCAACAATGCCGGCCTGTACCCGCCGATCTGTACTGTGACAAATCCTAGGCCTGCTATCCGTGATTGGTCAGGAACAAAAGCGCGTGCGTAAAACGGGGAGGTGGGTTGAAAACGAAAATTAGCGCCAAATACAGGACACGGTTTTAATTGTCAACGTGCAAAAGCGAACTTTTTCACGTAAATTTTTATCGTTTCAATTTACACTTTACATTGCGTGACTTTATTCCGCCGTAATTAATGGAACAACAATGGTGAGTGTTGTGAGGTTTTAGCCATTACTTTGTCAGCTCTTTCCGTGAATTCCTCTACCTTTCACACAGCGCGTTCATCCAGTCAGAAGAGCTTTATTAAAATGTTCAGACACTTGTTTGTTAGGGACATTATCGAAGGTATGCGAATCAAACCCACTCAATAAAACATAGCACCGATGAAGAAAATCACTAAGTTAACCTGGGTTCATGCAATACAGCGGACGGGCGCTGGAATTGGAAACAAACCCCTCTATATATTGCACCTTGCTCTTCTTAGTTATCAAATTTGATGTTTATTTTTTAAAGCATACCGTGCAGGTAAAATATTTGTCAGGTAATACGGGTATTTTATTAACGGTAAATGTCTCAGTGACATATTGATAATTCAACGCAATTGAATATTGATACAAGACAGTTCGTATCAATTCAGCGTGATCATAGAAACTCGGGTGAATACCTCAGCCGATTGAAACTAGCTAAGGGATTTGATCTGAAGCCTAAAAGACAGAAAATGATTAGAAAAACGTTCAGTGGCATGCAAAGAAATATCACGAAGTTAATTGTGAAAATTAATGGCCGTTGTTGGTAACATATATGGTTGCAGGATTATAACCCCCGTGTATTCCACGGAGAGAGAGAGAGAGAGAGAGAGAGAGAGAGAGAGAGAGAGATTGTTTAAATACATATAAACCAAAACTGAATTTCACGGCAATTAACTTTTATCGATATTTCATTACTCAAGTTGAATCGCCAATTGATTTTATAATGGGCGGTCATTGATTAATTCTTGCGACGCTTCGTGTTCTAAAAAAGACAGAAATGTTAATTCCAGAGCGATAAAAGCAGGTACCTTTACAACGATTCTTTTCTCTACCATACAAGAGGGAAAACACGGGAGTCTGGACGAGTTCCGTTTGATAGGATCGAATCGTCGAACTTCAGTTTCCACTTAGTATTCCTCACTAATACTGTGTGTTGCCCTCCTCAGTTTTGGAATTTCAAGTGCCAATATTTTCGCCCTTTGACGGTTGAGAAGACCTCGCCACTTTGAGGTTGACGATGGCGACTTTGAGTTTTATTAACAAAAGTCTAATATATATATCTTTTGTGCTCTCGGACTAAAAGAAAAAGGTTCCAAGTATCGTTTTGTATCAAATCAACGTGTTACTTATCGCCCGAAAGACAGCTACTTGATTTTTTTTATGAAATCTGTGTCTTCTGTTACATGTAGTTTACCAATTTAGCATTTAAAAAATTTGCAAAGATATGGACATCTTGCAAACATGCAATCAGTTAATATTTGCAAAGAGCGACCACTCTGTCTTTAGGAATATGTTGTCGATACGGTTTAAACTAACTCCAGTCTCCAATGTGTGTACTTTATAATTATGTTGGAATGATAGGTTAAAATACCAAATGGACTGTTATTGCAGACACCAGTAATTTAACGCGCATCATTTCATCATTGGGGGGGTGGGGTTTCCTGAATTTACATGGAATATGAAATTTTCAACCCCCCCCCTCCCACTTTTTTAGGAGCATGTAAAAAAAATTATGGCGTTTATCAGTTTTCTAGTCAGTCTGCCCCCCCCCCCCCCCCCCCTTTTCAAAAACGAAGCTACGGGTCTGCATGGTTTTGGACACATAAAGAACGACAATCCGCGTAATATTTTCCTTACTATGGCTATTGCTGAGGATAAGTTATGATTCTTCCTAATATAAAATTTGTAAATGAGCAGCCTTCAACCTTTTTGTAAATAAAATTAGTTAAAAACACATACACAACTAATTCGCGATTTTGACTCCAATCGAATATCACGTAGTTTGATATCAGACTTTTGTACACGTCATCATACAACGTGATCATGTTTTTGCTTACTGGCAGCTCCTTTCACCTCCCTGTGGATATGTTATGTTAGTGGGAATGAAAATGGTTTAATGATAGGAAGAGAAAATGACAAAATTAGGAAAAATAATGGTATAATAACATTCCTAAGAAACCAATTAAGGTGTGATCTATTTTTTACACCACCGAGTAGCTACTGAACAATTTACAGTCCATAAATTATTTTTTTCATTCTTTAAAATATTATGATTTTGAACTTTTAAAGGACTTCTTAAAAATTATTGATAATGTGCTTGAACAAATGTACGCTTCTTCGCTTGGTTTAAGAAGTAAACCGATTTAGAAGATGAAAAAAAATCTTGTTCCCGAGTTGCAGTAAGGGCCGACACACAAAGATTCTTCTCAATTAAGTCCCTGATTGCTGAAAAAAGTGAAACATGTAGCTCCACTGAATAGTTTCTCCTCGATCTAAGGAATCCGATTGTGTTCATTCTACATTTACTACTAACAAAACTAAATCACGGTCTGAAAAAGTATGTTTTATTTCGTTCCTTGCACAAGTGCTTGAGGACAGGACCTCATGTCGTAGCCCGATAATTCCCTTCACTGAATATCTGCATGTCATACCCATGTACATACATTTATTGGGTAAATTGGGTCAATTTTCACCGACAAGTTGCAA
>WFKH01006014.1:17873525-17884917 GCA_016163765.1 Magallana hongkongensis | reverse complement strand
TGGGGATGGGGGTGGGGGTGTAGAGAAAGAGAAAGACCTTAAACTAGTACTTTAAACTTCTTTGGTTAATTTTACTACAATACTACAATTCTTTATGTGCTCCCAGAAAAGTGGGGTTGGGGGGGGGGGTGCAACTTCTTCGAAATTCAAATTACTGCATCGGGAAGAAAAAAAATGTCATTAAAATTTTAAATCAGTCAACATCTCAATAATAAAAACAGTATTAGTAAAACGATTATATATCTCTTTTGACGAATTTTTAAGATAAAATAGTTGTGAGGCTCTTAAAAGCTTTCGGCTACCGTGTTATTGCACCCAGATCAAAGTACGTTAATTTGAAGGATACTACACGAGTATTAGAAGTTATGAGCATAGGGATTGCTTATCTGGAACATCATATTTTAAAAACTTGGAGTCTTTTAATTTAAAGTTTAGTATATGTACCCTGTTGTCAAAATACAACCGAGAACGAAAATGAGGAGTGAAGATAACCTTATTTTAATTATAGTCACTCCAGACCATCCTTACCCCTGAATCCCTACTGATGAAAACTTACATTCTATATGTAAGTTTTCATCAGTAGGGATTCAGGGGTAAGGATGGTCTGGAGTGACTATAATTAAAATAAGGTTAAATCATTTCTTCAATACAATGTACGATACATATATACAAGAACTTATAATACCGACATTTAGTAAGTCACACTATATGTAATAGTTTAACATCCGGGAAATCGATCATTATAAACAGAACTTGGTGTCTTAGACGATATCAATATCTGACATGTGATTAATAAGTAAATGGACAATGAGATAATAAAATTCAATACAAAATTTAATTATGGTGAGATTATTGGATAAACAGCCACCAGACTCTTTGTTGGTTGTCGAATCGTAATCTTTGTTGTGTTTCCATGAATTTCAGATCATGTGTTAAGTCAAAGCATACAGCCACCATTGCGCTCAAAAACTCGACCTCAAGACAATCAATAACTTGTATTCAATTAAGAGAGAACATTTTCACGTATTCCAGGTGTTTTACCTCCAACACCCCACACAGGAGTGAAGATAAAAAGCCGCTGGATCAATCCATGGCTTAAAAAGAAACGTCTGAAAAAGGTCCCAATGGCTATAGAAAGAGGGGCCCAAGAATCTCTGAAACGATTAGGATATTGCGTGTGTATACGTAAAGTACACACGTCTGAGATAATTCCTCCTTTGCAAGAAAGTATAATATAACCTTTGCGATCTCGATATGTACCAAATATTAACGAATAATTGAGGGATATTCTGAAAAGACAGTGCACCTACAATGTACCTCTACTTGTAGTTTACTTACATGTTATATAGGTGTACATGTAATGTTTAACGGTGAACACTGATAAAATTTAATATTGTAATGTTTACTCTTTGTTTAACCGGTCGAATAGTGAATGTGTTGATTCCAGGCGAGCCTAAAAAACAATTTATTCAAGTACATGCATAAATACTCTGGTCTCTTACTTAAAGCCTATGCACAGATGTATATTATAAATCTGTATAATGAGAGTTCAGCAAAGATTTAAATGTGCATTGCGGATGGCTGTGCATCTACCATAAACTGAATGGACATAAAAGGGCTGAAACATAGCTTTCATGTTCTCTATTGCTTCTGACGATTTGACAATGGGCACGATTACACTTCTGTATTGGGCGGTATATATCAAAGATGTTAACAACTCTACAATATGTATTCAAATTTAATTCCTTAAAAAAGCTTCACCTACCTACTAAACAAAATCAGGTGTATATACATTGATGGCAGCTATAACGAGGTTTTTCAATGTGTTTTATTAGCGTGATCGGGGAAGAATTCTTAGAGTTCTATAGTAGTAGGTATTATGTTTAGATTAGTTGGATAGTTCAAAAAGGGAAATAATGTCATCAATTCTATGGACATTACAAGAGATTTAAAGTAAACATTGAAAGGGGGCTCTCAATATTGTAATGTTTGCACGCTGTTTAGACCGAAAAGCGAAGTTTCCAAATGGCATATAAACTGTTCATACACGGAAAGCCTAAAGGGCAATTCATCAACCTACATGCATCGTCATAAGTACTCTATGGTGCTTTTCATATCAATTTAAAACTTGACCCACATAACACTAGATTGATTTGAAATCACTATCATCGCCAAATTGATTAGCTCGATTGGCCTCGATCACCACGTAAAACAAACCTTATATACAGGGGGTGGTCAAGCTTTAATGACTGCGATGACAGCAGGCTAATACACAAAATGCAGATCTCCGCACGCTATTGTCCCCGACTCTGGTATCCTATTCAGCCGTTAATTAATACAAAACTTTGGAAACAAGATATACTTCTTGTGCCAGCAAAGGGTTGGAATGACGGCCAATTGTGTGCTGGGCTTGTTATTTGAACCCCTTTGAACCTTAAAGTTTAATTTATATTTGAGCTTGAACCAGATCAGTAACGTTACCTCTTTGTCTTGGTTGCTGGCGAGTATCTTAAGAAGTTCCTTGTACCCCTTCTGTACAGCGATGTGGAATGGGGATAGCCCGTCATGATCCTGAATGGTGGGGTCTGCCCCTGCTTTCATTAACAGTGAGGTGAAGTGGGTATTCTTACCCAGCACTGCCCAATGTAGGGCCGTCCTCTCTGATTTATCCTGTACATCGATATCTAAGTTGTCATAAGTTAACAATATCCGAACACATTGCACGAAATCCCTGCCGAATGAGTTACCCCTACTACACCCTTCTTTCACACAGAATATCAAAATATGGCCTCCATCTTCGTCAAACTCTTCGTTGTCCCTATTCAGGGGGATGTCCCTCTCCTCGTGCTGAGAGAAGAACTTCCGCAGTTCTTTGTCTTTGCCCGTTTCCACGGCCGTCCACATGCTTTCCATGAGTTCGGCAATGCTAACCTTCGTCTCTTCATCTTCCCCGGTCTTCTCCGAACTTTCGGACCGTTCCGTTACTTCTGAATCTGCCATTCTGGAATCTAATCCCTCTCCAACACAAATCTTCTGCTTACTATCATGGAACTTTGTCTCCGTAAGTCGTATTCATGGCGAGAAACCTCAATTAGGTCTTACTTTCGTCACATCTTGACAGAGGATTTGTTTTCCTTTTGAATTAAAGCATTTTTTTGATCGTAAATAGTCCCAGGGTAAGAAAGGGTACTCGATATATAACATTAAGCTGATTTTCTATTGATTCCAGAAGATAACTAACCGAGGGAATTCATTCAAAATCAGTCTTCGCTCTGTTTCACCTTGCTCCAGCAACTGAAACAGTTCTTGCTATAATCAATTTAGTGCGGCTGAATATTCCAGGCACCCAAGACATAAGACACAGACTTATGTGAAGTTATGTTTAAATGCATCGATAGCATAATTTAAATCGAAGAACATGTGCTCTTTAAAATAATCTAGCATTCAAATTATCTTCTCGTGTGATCTATGTAATAAGACACATATACGTGTTTTTGGTCAAATCACGCGTGACTTTACCGAGTTGAGCGAGAAGTAAATATTGACACACGACCCGAGTTACTACAAACAGTTCTTGTCGATTTCAATGAATTCGGACATTTAAAAATTAACAGTGAAATGACAGTCTGTTATTAGACTCTCCTTCTAGTTGCTATAGGCCTTATTGATTAAGCTTCGCTATATTAATTTGTCAAAGTTCATATTTACTCTTTTCCCAAAATCCATCCCATTTCTAAACAAGAAATTTACCTAAAATTTTAAAACATTTTAAACAAATACCTCAGAAACGTTGATATATACAATGTATCGATTGCTTAGTTTAGAAAAAAAAAATCCAGATTTTTAAAATTTTGAGATACAGTGGTGGAGGGTTGTTTTTCATTATTAATGTCAGAAATAAATAATTGGGTATGATCAATATAGATTTTTAACCTGTATACAAATAACAATGACATTTCATGACAAATGTCGTGTGATGCAATCTTAAAATATCCCTCGGCAGACGATTATTGACGTATTGCACTCTCTTTCATGTCTGAATCGATTGAGCGCTCGTGTTCTGCACCAATCTCGCCATAACAATGATCGAATCATTGGATATGCAACGAGTTTATCTTACTCTGGGTGGAAATTGATTGAGATGTAGCGAGAAACCACGTATAAAAGAATGGGGCTCTATCATAAAGCGATAGTAATTATGAGATGTGTTAGAAATTGAAAAGTAAATTGATTGCCATGATAAATCAAGTACTAGTATTTTTTACACTGGATTTACATACATGGTGTGGCAACTGCCAAACGAGGACCAATCTACTGCAACAGTTTAGCGCAAACTGATTTTCAGCTTTTCAAAATTTTAAAGATAATACACATTTGTGATTTAACCATGAACGGCTTAATTAAGACCCTCTGTAGAGAGATGAGAATATTTTATTAATTAAGAGGGCTGGATGGCCGTCGACATGAAGGTTTCACAGATTGTGTTTGTCCATAGATCATGTTTAACACAGGGCACTTGCCATTTTTATCGAAGAAAAATTTGCAAAGACTACGAAACACTGATAAATGGGTCGGAAAAATATATACTCATACAGTGTTATTATTACTGATCATGTTCTAAGAAAAATTTAGCATACTTGAATTAAGTACAGATTATGTTGGAACAAATGTCAGATTATGTTTGGTTTACTCTTCTTTTTTTGCATCAAATGGTGGGCCATTCTAGGGTACATCATTAGTAACTAATTAATTTTGTCACTTAGAGGAAAATCTCAATATCTGTAGTGTGTGACTTTCTGTTCAAACTAAAAATCAAATTTTAACAAAAAATCGAAATACACAGCGGGTGTCATACTTTTGCTCCTTGTGGGTAGCAAGCTGTCCGTTTACCTACCCGATTGATGGAATTTTCATTGATTTTGAAGGTACCTTATATACTATATGTATATTCGCCGTTTTTAAATAATTACACTATCCTTGAACAAATTCAAGCGCGATAACTCTAACCGCTGACTACACTGTCCACATACCGGTATACCTCTGTAATGCCGTCGTACATAAATTCAAATAAAGAACGTTGTCTCACGGGCTCTATAACCATGTTCGACAGGCTTTCGATTTCACTCTCTACTTGTTTCAGTTTCAACAAATATTTACTACCATGCATAGCGATCGTTTTCTGGACAACATCGTCGTTTTCAATAACATCGTTCACATTGTTCCGGTACCTGTTTAGAATACGCTGAGCCAACGCATTCTTCTGCAACTGGCACAAATCGTTCGATGTTATTCCGCCCGCGAGTTTCATTTCTGGATCCTCCCCAAGTTTCAGAAGAATGAGCAGCAGAACCAACAGTTCCTGGTTTCTGTTTGGTTGGAAGACGATGACTCTTCCTTTAGAGATAAAGGCCTCTGGAAGACCTTCCAGCAACACTTGCAATGGCGTTTTCCCTTCCCTGTTTCGAACGTTCGGGTCAGCGCCCAGGTTAAGGAACACTGACAGCGATTTCCATTTCTCGTAAGATTTGCCCATTAGGTCCTCTGTTCCTCTGCGAATCGTTAATCCCAGATCCACAATGATATTGGCATCCTTCATCTTTGCCATTGTTTCCAATATACCTTTAATGGTATCCACTTCTTTCTTCTGCTCCAGAAATTCTTCAGTAGCTGGGGGTTCCAGTGATGAATCAGACAGCATAAGATGTAGAGGCGTGTTGCCATCGCGATCTTTGCTGTTAATTTTTACAAATTTAGACACAAGTAACTGCATAAGAGGGATGTTATAATTCCACGCAGCAAAATGTAAGGCCCCTTTTCCTGTAAAATCACAAACGTGCACGTTGGCGCCTTCCTCTATCAGCCATTTTGCAACAGCCTCGTTTCCAGCCCTGCAGGCGATAAGAAGTGGCGTCATGCCATTCAACTCGTCTCGGAATTCCAAAGGCGCTCGATGACGAAATAGATATCGGCACACGTCAAGCTGATTCGAACCACAAGCCATTAAGAACGCATTGAATCCCAAACAGTCTGTTTTACCGATTATCGCCCCTTGGTTTCGCAGGAACTTGACAATCTTTAGGTGTCCTCTCTGGCTGGCTATCATTAGAGGGGTTGTTCCTTCGAAGTAGCCATACATCGTCTTCCATCCATCTTGAACACAAGTGAATATCTTGGGTCCGCCCCTGAGTTTTTGATTTGGATCCTCCCCCGCTTTTATCAACAGCTGAGTGTGTTCCAAGTTGCCATCGAACACGGCTTGGTGAAGATGTTGTACATCCAGCGCCTCGTTCTCGTCTGCCAATAAAAGATTTTTACATGAAGGATCTTTTAAAAAGAAAAGGTATATAAAAAACAAAAGCAAATAAATTTTCCTTTAATTCACAAACTTGATTTCTTGTCTAAAAGGTCAATGTCCCGGTAAATCGATTATACATATTTAGATATATATTTAACATAAACATAACTTAATTAGCATATTGAAACAACTAAACCGATCTGATATACATCTACAGAATGTACATGTACTGTGCGTTCAGCTCTCAAGTATTTGGATGATTACAAATATGCAATGTTGCTATCGAATTCTACTCATGACAAAAAGAACATGTAACTCAGTTAAATACATGTATATATTTGGTACTACAATGGACACAAACATTATATATATTTTTCATTTACCTGAGCTGAATGGCTTGCCACATTGTCCTTGATAGAAACCAACACGGTAAACCTCGTTAAGAACTATCAGGTGTCGGCACTTGATCTTTATCTCCGCTAAACCATCAACAAATCCTATATCCTCATCTTCTGTCATCTGCAGATTAGTGATTACAGTGTTTGTGATTAAAAAGTTTCTTCATTGACCAGTTAAATTGTAATTCAAGTGAATGGTTCGAGTTAAAACCCTACCTTTTTTCGAAGTGTCTTCTAAGTATTTATCAGGTTATGCATGACGGGGAGATTTTTGTGAATTGGTGTCAGAGTGTGTGCTATTGTCACGCTTCAGCGCTGCTACTGACAGTTGAAAATAAATCATATCATTTAACTTCTTAAAAATAAGGCATATTGCATAAATTTAAAGGGGACGGGCCTCCCCATCTCGTTGATTTACTTCTGTCCTTTGGAACAAGAGAGATAACTCTAGAGAATAAATATTTCGACCCTTAATTCGGTAGTTTGTTCAATTAATTCATAAACTATGCAAATATCTGATACATAGTTTGAATGATATCATACCATTATATAATATCATATTTCTTAAAATCAACAAGAGCTGCAAATCTCTATGGTAAATACAATAAAAAATAAATCGTTGAATTTCGTCAGAACAAAAGTTTCTATAGTATGAAAGTTTCTATAGTATGAAATATACAAACTAATTTGCTTTTCTTACAAAAATATGCTTAACAGAAACTTATAAAGCATTATTTTGAACAAAAGCAGTTAATGTCAATTACAACCGTTACGGATATACAGCAATAAAATTTTGTGATATTTCTTAGATAGCTATAAAATTTCTAATTTCGGCGAATTATCAGTTCCTGATTGAATTATCATCTGTTATAAAGGACAAGTTGTAAAAAACCCAATCTTATACATTTAAAAGTCAATAAAATGCAATAAAAAGTGTACGTAGGATGGACAACAGTAATAAAACAAAGAGGGCTTAATAAGTTACGGAGCTTGTGCTTAATCCATCAGTGTTTATACAATGAAATAAGTTCAAACCAATAAAACAAAACAATCGAACAGACACGAGAACAGAAGAGTTTATGTACAGATAAATACATGAAGAACATATCAAAGTTAAAATTAATCAAGTATGTACTTATATACATATTAACAGGAAGCCCGTGAACCTTAATGGCTACCGAGTAATATTGGTATCCCATATATAGATTTTTAAATCAGTCGTGATGCAGTGAACTATTTCTAATGGCATTGAATAAATATGAAATTTCATTTTTCATGATCCATGTCTACTTACGCCGTACCTCCAGTCAATGGAGGGGATGGGGGGGGGGGGGGGGGTTAGGTGTGACGATGTCCTTCCAAGTAGAGTACATATGATGTAAATCATTTCCAGTACTATTTTTTATACTGTATAGCTCTCTATAGTTGAATCCCTTACTCAGATGTTATTTAGTTAAAGATTGAAGTTGTATTCTTATTTTTTCAAACAGATAGCTATTTTGTTTTCATGAATGGCCGGAACTAGAGAGGAATTTTCTTTTTTTAACTGGGTTTTTTTCTAGAGTTCTTTTTCGCCTTGCACACGTTAAAACAATTTATGTTCCAAAAAACTTATAGTTGCGACATAATTTGCATGGTTAAGGTCACTGTCGAAAACGTTACTGACCTTAGGCCACCAAGACATTATGTTATAAAAAAAACAATTTTTGATGAACATATTTCGGCACTCAGGCGATTTGCCAGCTTTCTTTCACAAAAGTGTAAAGGAGCCAGTCGGATTATAGCTTTGATAATTAATGAAATCGAGAAAAAATTAATAAGTAGCTTCACGTTTTGTAAGCGTATGCGAGACTGGCCGTTGATTTCCAACGATGGGTTATAATTAATTTTTTAATCAAAAATGTTTAATTTTTACTGCTGGCAATTAACCCAGGCGAGCTAAAAAAAATTATACTAGTAGCCATCTGTATTAGTCAAAGACCTTAATTCATAACTTGGTATGTTTTAGATTTGGTAGTGATACCTTTAATTTAAAAATAATTTTCATGAAGTAATCAGGAAACAATTTAAAGTAAAATATAGGACCTGAAAATTAAGCAATCAAACATTTTTAGTGCATTTAACAAGAGGAATTAAATCCCAAATTCTCGCCAACGGAATTAAATGAATGAAAATTTACTGACTAAAAATCAAAGTACTGGAAATACCGTTGGGAAATGACAACTAAAATGCCTTGATTAAATAACCGCTACCAGCTGCTTTAATGGAGGCTCTGACCAGTAAAATCCATTCAAAAGAAAATATTTTGACATATGTTTGCGGGGACCTAATAAAGGTGACTGCTTTCTGACACAAATTAATTCAGGGGGATACAGCAGTAGGAGTCACTAACTCCATATTGAGAGTGGACATTGGGATGACTTCCATCAATGATCAGACAACAAGTATTTCTATTGTAAAATGTGACGACATAAATCTCTACTAAAATGTCAATATTCCATTCATCCAAATATGCTTGATAATCACGTTAATCTTATTCAGGTTTATCTAACACAATCAATGATATTGTTTCTGCTTGTATTTACAATATTATGTGGAAGTTTGAATAGTCAAATAAATGGAAATATTGAGATATAGATGCCTGTCAAAAAACTTGCTGAATATCGTTTTAACCCCGCCCCTTTCTTTACAGCCCCTTCCTGTGACAGACGCTTGGGGGTTGACATTGAGGGTCAGAATTTTGGACATTTCGACCGACTAGTCTCACCTTGGACTGTTTATAATCAACGTGGATTATAGATAGATTAGCGGTATTTTTGGTATAATTCACGTGACACTAACTAAATACTATAACCGTTTAGATAAAGCGCATCGCCGGTGTTTATTTGGTAGCCAACATCCGTAGCTTCCCATGACAATGTTGAAATAATCTATTATAAAGCGTGGACTGAAAACAAAATCACAACCTTATTTTGATATTACGGTTGATATTCTCGAGGTTCAATATACTTCAAAACGGTAGATTTTAAAGAAAAACAAACAATACGTAAATGTATTGAAGCTTGACATCCTGAAGACCACAAGCAATGCAAGTCGAAATATAATAAGGTTTTAAAACATTTCTGAAACGATTAGCATTCGTCAGGCAGCATGACATTGCTCGTTATCACGGTTAAAGTAGCAATGATCTAAAACAGCGTACAACTACTAACATTAAAGTAATCCATCAAGTTCTAGTTGTATTTAACGCTTAAAATGATGTAAGAATGACTGAAAGCGGTTACTTGACAAGAGGTCATAAGATTATGGTGGACCAGCATGGATTATAGAATTAATCTTTCATATAATCAAAGACTATAAAATAAAAGAATTTTTATAGAAAGTTTACCCGTAAGAGCAGAAATTAGAGGGATTATTTTTTCACAGAGCTTTTAGTCAAAGGTAATGTCTTCCAAAGGATGTTTAAACTTTGAAAAAAAAGTGTAAGCCTATTTCAATTTTCTTTCTTCTAGAGTCTCGGCGATGTATCCATATTTATGAAATTTGTTTTAGGTTTGAATCTTCTTTGTAGATACAAATTATATATGCGCTCAGTGGGAACCGTTGTAAATTACACGCTATGGTCTTGAGTACTCCGCGTCTACTCATCATATTAATGTTTTATCACACGAGTTGAAAAACCGAATAATAAGCGTTGTTACGAATTTGCTTTTCAATAATTATAATTGTGCTAGTGTTTATAGACTTGGGTGGAAAATACGATAATTATGTTCAATTACAGTTTGAAGAAAGAAGTACATTTCTATTTATTCCCCCATGGTCGCTGCGAGCAGAAACTATTGACAAAGTTTAAAAGAAAATATTGATCTGTTCTCTTAGGTGGGTCTTTGAAACATATATTTCCTTTCTTTAAGCTATAGAGGTATCCTTAAATCCCTGTGAAGTATTTCAATACCTCCAGACACAGGTAGACAATACAGGAAAGATATGAAGCGGTCATTTTGGGATACATGTACCTCTGCAACAGGTAAGAATGGTTTTTTGTTGTTACTTTGATTTCTCTCGACAAAGTTTTGCGTATAGAAAAATTACGTTTTAGAGTTTTGATTATTATTCATCAAACGTATTTAAACACAAGCTTTAGCAAGGAAAAAAATATTCGTTTAGAATTGAAATTGAAAAATTGTTCTAAAAATTTACATTTTAAACATTCTTTGCAAATGAGACACGGTAATCTGTAACATTTGATAAAGCATGTTTCTCCATTTAGAGATTTACTTGGAACATTTTGATATTAAAAGTCATATCTGAATAGAAAGTGTGAAGTAATATAAATTTGTCAGCCACTGACTTAATATTTCAGTTTTCTAATCTTTTAATAAAGATCGGTTGGACGCTCTGAGATAAGTAAATGGTTATCGGAAATTTAAATGGATAAGAAAGTTCTTCTAAAGAAACAACTTCATTTACTCTTTTTTATTTAGTTGTTGAATGGATACCCGAACTGCCTTTACACTGAGCCTCTTTTAGTGACTTTGATTTATAAACTAATGAAGCAAGAAAGCATAAAGTTGTAATTTAGTGTGGATACACCGATTCCAAAGAATAATCATTTGTGGTGAGTAAACATACCATTCTTAAAGAGAGAGAGAGAGAGAGAGAGAGAGAGAGAGAGAGAGAGAGAGAGAGAGAGAGAGAG
>WFKH01006014.1:17834425-17852263 GCA_016163765.1 Magallana hongkongensis | reverse complement strand
AACAACCGAAACACGGTAATGATGGTGAAAGGTCATAGTTCAAAGGTCATAGTTCACTTTTCATTACATTTTTGGTAATCAGGATCAACGTGCTTTCTTAGCACTGGTGATTGCTGCACGTCACTTGTATTTTTATAGAATAGAAAGATTTCATTGAATTCTTTTAAATTTTCATTGAACTTTTTGAAATTTCCAAGCGTTGTTCATCGCATCATAATAGTGGTATACTTTTTTTATATAGTTTTAAAATTTTTGTTCATATTTTTTATACTATTCAAACCATTTCAATACTTAAGCTTTTTAAAAAAAAAAACAGACCATAAAAGACAGGTTTCTGGGTGTACTATTGGCGATTTGGACTGGTTTCTTGTATGGATTTTTTTTTCTACTAAAACTGCAAACTAATAGAAAATATTTTTTGCTGTAATCATTAGAAAATTAAAACAGAATATTTAACTTTATATGAAGAGTAACAGATCAATTTATTTGTGTAATTTGCCGATTCATTATTCTGTGAATGCTTAAAGCAAACCTCACGAGCTATTGTTCATACCACTCAGAATACCCTCGGTGTTATACGGTGCCTATGGAGGAACGTCCCCGAGTGATTTACATGAGAGCATGTCACAAGTTTAACCTGACGCCATCTTCATCCTTCCTGAAAGGACTGACGTCAGGGGTCGTGAACTTGAACCACCAAAACCTGGGTCCAGATGGCGCTAGAGCCGTTGCTCTTGGTCTTGTGGTATACTGCACATTGTATTAAATCAGTTGAACTTATGTGTAACATTTATGTAATTATAAAAGCATAATCATCTGGTATTCAAAAGTTCAGTTCTTTTTCCATAAACTATTGTACTCATTCTTCTTCTCCTCCCCCTGTGTCTATTTTTCTCTCTCCCTTTCTTAATCTTTTTTCTCTTAAGCTTATTCTCTTTCACTCTCTCCACATACATCAGCAACGTTTAAGATATCTATTATATGTATATTTGTACCTTTTTAGCTGTGTGAGACCGTCTCCGAACTCCACATGTCCAACAACAACATAGGACAGAGCGGCACCAAGTACCTGATCGACATGCTCAGGGAGAACGAGAACATCTCAGTGCTGGTAACACCACTACTGTCAATAGTCAATAACAACTCTGGACTTGTCTTTACTTTAATATAGATATATAATATTAAATTTGGAGTTATTTTAACCATTAGAAGAGCTAAAAAAGTAATACGTTCGAATGAAATGTTAAGAAATTCAAAACCAAAACCGAAATGACGTTTTGAGACGAAATCCTATCCAAATTGCATCAAAAACTGTACATCGCCCCTGCTATTTTGCATCTGATTTATTTTGTTAAAAGAAAAAATATTTCAATTTTTGTAAACCCAATTTTATAAAGCAAAACAAATTTTTCAATTTCGGATCAACATTGCAACGACAAATTTTCTCGATTGAAGTTTAATCCTAACAATTTAGTACTCATGTATGTGTATTTGCAGTGGTTCAAGATATTCGCGAATGCAACGATCGAATATTTGTAGCATGCGAATATACGAATAAATACATGAGTTGGTTTACGGATTAAGTGCCTTCGTTCGTGATTCTTCCAAGTCTCAGTTTTACTGAACATTTTCATAATAAATGATGTTCCATCTAATCAACCAATTGCGATTCAAGCAGTGACAGGTTTGTTTTCGTTGACAGAATTTGGCAGACAATGAACTGCAGACGTATGGAGCCCAGCTGTTGTGTGATATGCTCAATGAAAACGACGCAATTATATCCCTCAATGTTTCAGGTAGTGATTAAAGATCGTATGTACCTGTAACTAGAGTACAAATCAAGTAAATACACTGACATAAATTATAATTCGGTATGAAAATACGACCGGGGCAATTAAATGCAGGTTGAAATCGCAGCATGGGCCGAATATGATTGGAAATGTGAATTTAAAAATGACACTTGATATTAAATACTGCCGAATAATGAAATTGAATAAGTAATGCGCAAAATCAATAATTTTTATATAGATTAGGTTTATTGAACCGAATGATGAAGTGTCTCCGAAATAAAAAGCATATACTTGCATGTTATGCGAGTTAAATGGACTACGGTACTTCAATATATACACTACGTGTACACAATGTCTTATTTTTCTTTTTGCAGGGAACAATTTCAAACCTCAGGATGCACATTTATTTCACACAATGATGTCTTACTATGTATGTATAATAAATCCCATAAGCTAATCTCTTTTGCTTTTAATTCAATGTCTGATTTTCTCTCTTGCAATTGAATGTAAAATACGACCTTTGTGTATTACTGTTGCATCAATGTCGTACTGTAATATAATTAGCTAACAATTTAAATTTTAGAGATGTACATTAAAGGAATTAGACCTTTCTCACAGTGATTTTGGAGAATATGGTGGTAAACTTATAGGCGAGGCTATTGGTAAGCACATTTGCGATCGCGTTCCTGTTACGTAATTCTTTCAAGAAAGACCTTTCCAATACAGGTATATTCCATTCTATCAAAATTGAAATTAAACTTATGTTTTACCTCGATCTTAGGTAACAATGACACAATTGAAACACTTAATATAAGCTGGAATGGATTTGGCCCAAATGGAGCAAAGGCAATCGCTAAAGGGCTGGAGGTATTTTGATTACATATAATTATGTCTACTAAGAATATAACGCATATTCTTAACAGACAACGTATTTTTTAACATATTAAAATTGTAACAGATCTCATTTTTCTGTTCAGGAAAATTCCTGCCTGAAGGTTTTAGATGTATCGTGGAACGGACTAGAAGACGTTGGCTCGGAGATGATTGCGTCAGCAATATCAGCTAATGACGTCGTGGTTGATTTAAATATATCGGCCAATAGAATTGGAATGAAAGGACTAGGGCTTGTTTTGAAGGCCTTATCTAGCAGTAAATCAATAAAATCATTAAATGTGAGGAACTTATTCGGCGAAAATTAAGTGCATAATATGTAAAATGTTATGCAGCTATATGAGATCATTTTATTTTATCCTATCAAATAGGTGAGTCGAAATCCTATAACATTTGAAGGACCAGTTGTCGCCGTCCAAACAATATTGGAACACCCAGAATGTGGTCTACAATCTATAGAATTTCGGGTAATGACCGAGAATGATTGTTGAAAAATATAAAATGTTTTTTATCCTGTTTCGTTGACAAGAAGATCAGAATTTTAGGTTATCAAAACTTATGTTGTTAAACTTTTGTAGGACATGTGTGTTCCTCGACAGTTTCTACCGATCCTTGCAAAAATTAACGAATTCAAACCACAGTTCAAGGTCAAACATGGCGGCTACGTCATAGCATCTGATATCCTTCATCACTCAATGGAGCAGAGAATGGAGACCGTGCTAAATGACCCCATGATGAGGCTACTGCAGTACGTCCATGAACGGAAACTCCGGCTAGCTGACTTGTTCTTTCAGTTTGACACAGATAGAAGTATGACAATCAGTGAGGGAGAGTTCGTTGCTGGAATCAAGGTATGGCAAAATCACGTGACGTTTCATTGTTGTGTTCTGGTGGGGCTCGACATTAAGGTTTTGTGATAATATTTTGTAGAAAGCTGGGATTCCAATGAACGATGAACAAATCCAACAGCTCGTTGAAAAGTTAGACGTCGATGCTGACGGTGAAATCGATTTTGGGTAAAGATTCCAACTTTTGAATGCATGTTCTCTAACTGCAGATATATACATGTATACCTCTACGGGGAAATTCGGGTTGGCATACTCTAATTTTCCCGTAAAACTACAAACCTGTAACTAAAATGTTCTCATGAAAACGTGAATAAATAATAATTGAACAAGGTATCGTAAAACTTTTCTTTATTTGCCAAATCCAGCTCAATGAAAACATCTAAAATATATACATATACACACTCGGAATGGTTTTTTAATATCGGCCAGAAATTTTAATGATGAACTAAAAATCTTAATTTTAGTGAATTGAAACTCGGCGAAAAGAAATACCTCAAACGCATAGAAAAAATCGGCGCCGAACTGCCATTTGGACACAAGAAGTCGAACTCCCGACCCGCCTCTAAAATGTCAAATGCCAGATCCAGACCAGCATCAAATACGTCACGTCCGGCTTCACAACTGTCTGCCAGACCAATGTCCAACTCATCAAGAAAAACGGAGCGACCCAAAACAGTTCCAGACAACCTATTGCAACCAAGGTAGGTATGAGTTGTTGTTGAATATCGAAGAAAATAGGGCATGATTTAAATTGAATTCAAAACATATGTTTTTTTATGAATATTCTACCTCCTTTATTGAAAATAGGAGAAAAATTTCGAACGCTTTATTTTCATTTGTTAAGAGGACGAGTTTTTGTCAGATGTAACTCAAAACACATTTCTCTCTATTTTATGGATCCTGTATGGAGTGCATTGGATAAGTTTTCTGTACGTGTCATTTGTGGTAAGGTAGAGTGATTAGATTTGATCATGCATTTCGCTGAATACTTTTCATTATGTGTGAATAAATTTCAGGACAAAGAGCGAATTAGCAGAGGAATTAAAGAAATTGACAGACAGCTCATCTTCTGAATCTGAGGGCGACACCTAGCGGAGGACCAGAGAATAAATGAATGATATCTTAAATGTGCCAAAACCTTTCTACGCGAATTATCTTAACAATCACTACTTCTTCTTATCATGGCTGTACATAACGTATTCATTAAAATCCATATGATATTGAATTTTTTTGTTGATTATATTGTTTCTTCCATGTTTAACTATGACATTAACGCCTTATTATTGGGCGTCAATAATGTTTGTGAAGACGGAAGGTTCGATCGTCTGTGTTCCTAAAAACTATAATTTTCTGCAGTACATAAGTGAAATCAATACATGTATATGAATAATTCAATTTAAAAGTACATACTGTTTTATTGTTTGTAAAAAGCCACATCGTTGAATCTTTGTCAGTCAGGATGGCCGAGCGGTCTAAGGCGCCAGACTCAAGAGAGATAATTCTTCATTCTCCTCTCTGAGAATGCGGGTGTTCTGGTCCACGAATGTGGGCGTGGGTTGTACACTTCCTCTCCTTTTCTGGTGGAAAATACATGATGTGGAAATCATTTCATTGGTTTAAATGCTGTTCGGCGTAAGGGGGATAATTTGCAAATGATCTTATTTACGTACGACTTAACAATTTTCCAAGATTTTCAATCTTAAAAAAGAGAGAAAACGAAAAACAATAAAGTTGCTATGAATGAAACTAACGCTTTAATTTCTCAGCAGAACTAGACTAAGTTCTTTTTGCTTAGTTTTATATGCAAACATTCTGAATAATTCAGTGAGATTTGACAAGGTAAGGCTAATATCTGTAAAACAAAAGTCGCAGAAACGTAACAGTATTTACTTAGATTTCATTAAAATTATACGATCTACTTAAGATATATATTTCTCTAATATACTCGATACTCAACTAACAAGCATCTGATACATGTAATTCATATTACACATGTATTACGATGTTTCAATTTTAGGCATGTACGCTTAAAGAAAGCACATTCAAAATGTGCCACATGCACGGTTTGTAGAGTAATGCGAGACTTGTCATAAGAAGATTTGAATTTTTTCATATCTAATTGCTATTAGGTGGTAGTGCTATAGACGGTAAGTTAAAAATCTTTGCTTGTTATGTTATCACTTCATCCCTTCTGACATCATTCCGACAAATGTCGTTTGGCTGGTATCGTAAATCTCCGGTTTAACGGAGATAGCCGAGCCTACAGTTGGACACGACTAGTTCACAGTTTACGCTGCGAAAACGAAAGTTCCACAAATTTTTTTCTTCTCGTGTCTAGACAAATTTCACACTTAATATGGCTGAATCTAAAAAATATGGATGTGAACACTACAAAAGAAAATGCTCTTTGATCGTGGGTGATTTATCAACAATTACCGGTAACTCTCGAATTTTCTTAGTTTTGATTATGCGTAGTAGTCAAGTAGTAATTTAAGTCATTATGTTTTTCTTCTGTAGACTCCATGCTGCAACAAGGTATATATTTGTCGAGTGTGCCACGATGACAAAGAGAATCATGAGCTTATAAGAAAGAATGTGATACAGGTGCAGTGTCTTGCCTGTAAAAGAGTCCAAAAGGTCGGTGTAATGACATTTTACACGTATCATCTTAAATGATTTAATCTGAATCTTATTATGTAAAGTTGTACTACACACGGAATTGGATTACAATTTATTGCTGAAGTATAGAGAGTATAGCATGAGTTAGACCCGTCAATTCATTGTCCTCGCGTTAACTACACATATACATGTATCCCTGTTTCTACAATCAAAGCTTTTAATTTATAAGGTTTTCTTTGATAGAACATTGGAATGAAAATCTGGCTCCAGGACCATAAAACTTGTATACGAGCTCACTTTTGATCTCATTTTTTTTTTTATTTTATATTCCATATATAACGTGATGATAAGATAAAATGGACCCCAACTGCTTATGAAAGCAATTTATAATTGAAGATCATAAACTGTTTTATTATTACGTTTTCTTGGACACTGTTGCATCCAATCCGATGGTGACAATGAACTCAAAATCGTCCTTCCGCTTATAGTAATGGAATCTAATTAATATTTAAGTGGATGTCTTAGCCCGGTGCTTTATAACATGTGTAGCAAGGATTAATGACTACATTATTTTAATATCGTTCTTATGAAATTAATAGAGAAAAAAACAACTTGCCACGAACAATATGTATAATTAAATGTATTTACATTCGTTATAAATATTTGTGATTATATGCTTATGTCGAACGCCTAAAGAAAGCATAACCAATAAAATTTATTTAAAAAACCCAGTATATTACATCCTGGCCACATTACACCAATCACAGTGGATTCAGTGAAGAGAATACCTGTTGCAGGTGCAGAATTTTTGTGAGGAATGTGGTACAAAGTTTGGGGATTACTTCTGTGAGATCTGCCGTCTCTATGACGACGAGGACAAGCAACAGTTTCATTGTAATGAGTGTGGCATCTGCAGGTAAAAATGAAGTGTAAACAAAAGTCTCCTGTATATGATAGATGACAGCTAGGTTTCATCTTTAAACAAAAAGGCAAAATCACCGACAGTGTTTAAGAAAGCGAATCTACGAAAAAGTTAACAAGATATGTTTTGAACAAGAACAAAAAGTATGTAAATTTTCTCATATATTTATATTCATCCGCGTTAGTGAGTTATGTATTTTTTCCGCAGATGTCGCTACCTACATATTCCGCATGAATCACCAAAGAAAACATTTTATTGTTTAAATAAATATCCAGGCAGTATATTTCAGTGTAAAACGTATATTTCAGTGTAAAAATTGATTGGTGTCCGATTACCGTCACTTCTACTATTACGCTCATCGCTACACACCTGAGGCGAGTTCAGCAGAGCGGGTGCTCGCGAGCGCTCGCCAAAATTCCCTATACCTGTAACACAAAATTTGGCGAGCGCTCACGAGCACTCGCTCTGCTGAACACGCCTCTGCTATCTAAGGATGGGAGCTATAATCATGCTTCATTGCATTCAAGTATTTCATTCACCCGAACACGTTACGTTGGACCCAAAGATTTGTAGAAACGCGTTTTGAAGAAAAAATTACAGCCACTGCACTGGTAGAAAATATTCAATGAAACACCAAGCAAACCAGATTGAAATCCAGGCCCAAGCAAACCAGATTGAAATCCAGGCACACATATAATTTTTAAAAATCCTCAGTTCATAACGTTTTTATTGCCAGCGCTCGAGAGCGCTAGCAACTACGTTAGTCTATATTTCTGAAATACGATTGCTCCACTTCACGGTCGGGCATTCTGGGAAAACTACTGTAGATAGACTGTACGATGACAATTTCGTTTTATCATAAAAAATAGATATGGTCCGAATTCTGAAGTTTCTTAATTTATTGTCTAACCTACACACAAAAGTACAAGAAAAACGTAGGTCATATATAATGCCAAGATTGTAGAGATCAACTGGTAAAATCTAGCTTTCCTTACAGTTATACCACCTTCCTAGATAATTCCGGCAAGCTCATAAAAAAACCCCCAGGATATCTTTTCGGAGTATGTCGGAAAGACAAGAAGTGATTGATACAATGCAGTATCGCACTGATATAATTCTTTAATTTTTCATTTTTCCTTTTGACGGAAAAGCCCGATTGTTATAAACAAAGAAACGACATTCAAGCGGGAAAATTTTACGTCGAAGCACAAAGATAATCTCTTATTGGTCAATTTGGCTTGAGTCTATCATACGGAAAAATCCGAGCAAAGAAACGACAATCACGTGGGGAAATTTCAGCAAAATAACCCAGGTGATAACGAACCTTCCTTTGTATGTATAAAAATGGCTACAGAGCTAGCTCACCTATCTTTTTTAAAAGATAAGCTTGTTTGCCTGTACTGCAATACATAATTGTCGCACATGCGCAAACCATACACTGTTGTAGATCAGAATGTGCATTAGAAACTGGAGTGCGTAGTTTGGAGAACGTGATGAATATTTGCAATTGCAGTGCAAACTATTATAATATAATTTTTCATTTTGCAACAAATTTGTTAATCCGCATTAAAATACATGAAATTTAACAATTTTGAGGGGAAATCAGTTTTGTAACCTACTATTTTGGAGATTGATCTTTCAGTAGATCCAAAGCTTCTTGGGGATCAATCTCATAAACTGTAGACTTACTGAAAAACTTGCTTACCAAAAGTTGTTGGTTTTAATGTGTATTTTTTCTGATTTATAATAAGATTTTTTCCATTTTTTGCGCTGTAAAATTTGCATGTTTATCCCATTTTGGGTATTTTAACACAAACGGTCTAATATAACCCATTTGGGCGATGGCATTTCATCCCAACCTGCTGAATGCCTCAGTCAAGAATCAACATCGACTTGTATATACATGTATACCCTGTAACAGTTTTAGAATGATAAAAAATAATAAGGCAAGCAAAAACTTTTATGAATTCATATCAGCTTTAATAGTAGTTATATGATAAGTGATGAAATCTGATTGTTAAACTTTGTGGAAACATTGTACATGTATTTATGTATATTTAAACCCTTAGGATTGGAGGCAGGGACAATTTTTTCCATTGTTATGTTTGTGATGTATGTATGTCTCTAGCCTTGAAAAACAATCATAAGGTAAGAGTTCCATGTAGTTTGCTTATTGTATACTTTACATAATTATATTGTTACATGTAACACACCTCTTTATATATTTAAATGCTACATTTTATGTAAGTTGGCGATTTATTGGATCGTTATTTTGTTTTCTTTGTTGTTGTTTTTTAAAGTGCATTAAGAATTCGTCTCACACGAACTGTCCAGTGTGTTTAAAGAATATTCACACATCCAGAATGGCTTCGCATATCCCTCCTTGTGGCCATATGATTCATAGGTAAGGATCACAATGCACTCAAACATCGTTCACAGGGGCATTAAAAGCTATATGTATGATTACTAGTACACCTGTCAAAATTATCTCCTGTTTCCAAAATATTTAAAATTTTTACTGGAACTTCAAAACGTTTAGTTTTGTTTTTTTCAGCGAGTGTTACAAAGCTATTTGCGAAAATGGGTAAGTAAATGTACAATACAAACTTTTATCTAATTGAATATGTGGAAATTCCTTGTTTGAATTGATTCGAAAAAACATAATTTTATAGACAGGTCTTATGGGCAGTTAAAATACTGTCCTATGTATGTTAACGGAGGCCAAAGTTTAATCAATGTATTATTATATTTTCAGTACCTACGCCTGTCCTTTATGTGGACAGTAAATGCTAGACGTAAAGTGACGTGTTGCAGTGACAATAGGTGTATTGTTAATCTGACTAAAGCCAGACCTCTATTTATAGTTTTAATTTAGATTGGGTGTAATGTATACATGTATACATTTGATTCTGTTAATATATCTTTGCTTTCAATTAAACACATCTACAGAACAATCGCAACTGCAGTCTCACAGACTCGATTTCTGATAATATATGCAGAGAAATTTATGAGACATTTATAATTTTTATACAAATTTGTAATTGCAAAATTTCTTCTTTCATACTTTCTTCCATTTTTTAAACGTTATATGAATGTATCCATTTGTTTTATTGGTGTAACATGTAAAGGTGTAACATTTTTATTAAAACTGTATTGGTGTGTATGCATTCGTTCTATAAAAATACATTTTCATAAATGATTTTCCAATATGATGAATTGTGAATTATATAACTTATGTAAATGATGGAGAAAACAAATGAAAATTAAATGTAGTAGAACATCTTGACTGATGCATCATTTATTTATTCTCTTTCATTTTATGAAATCTGTCATGTTGATCAGTAATACCGATGGTTTATACAATTTAATATATTAAATAATATTTAAGAATCAAACAAAGAAAAAACAAAAACAAACAAAAAAAAGAAAAGAAAAAAAAACAGAAACAAGAGGCCCAGGGGCCACATCGCTCACCTGAGTAACATTGGTCATAACTAATCAGCAAGCGGCAGCATTTGGATCAAAGACTATGTACTTTAATACAAACAATGGATTCTTAGTGCAAAGTGTCAATCTATTTGTTTCAGCTGATTACAAGCCATCAACAGCTTCTTAACAAAGTTATTCCAGCTTATTCGATATAGATTAATTAAATTTAATTATTCTATTTGTGAACCTACTAAAAAGAAACATTTAACTTGAGAAAATATAGCTTGCAATATTATAATGTAAATGATTCCCTTAATAAAGAGGAATAATAGACTGGTTTTCTGCCATTAATTACAGTGCTCTTGCACTCGTAATCAATGTCAGCGAACCAGCTAGTCTATTGTTTGAATATGCATACGAAGATTTTGATCCCGACCTTAATTTGACTTAAGTATAAAAAAAAATTGTTTTTTAAAATTCTAACTTATTAATGTGTTTATTTGAAAGGGATAATAACACTGAAAATTCATCATTACAAACCTAATTTACAAAAATCTTGGTATGGGACACCTCCATATTGTGTCGTACTTTCGATCGAAATGAACAATAAAATCAAGCATAATTTTATAAACTTTTTCTTTCCCCAAATTGCTACCTAACAGCGTAGCGCAATGGGTTAGAGCGTTAACTACGAATCTGTAAGTCATGAGTTTGAATCCCGCTGAGGCTTTTAAAATTTTTACCTTTCCCAAAAATTTTTTGGTCAAATATTGTTAAATTTTAAAATTTTAAAACGGAAAAAGTATTTTGATTATAATATACTTTTATCCACATTAATATCGACAGGTGTCCCATACCACCTTGAGCCTTGTTTCCTAACCGCCACCCCCAACTACTAGCTGCTTGCTTCAGAAGAATTTCTTCTATATATAATCCTATAATTCAACCCCCTTCAACCGCCTCATTATGACCAAAAGGGGTAAAAGCAATATGTACTTATAAACTTAGAATTTGGTATTATAGCTTTATTCTTATCTAATCTATTTTCACAAATAATAGCCTTTTGATTCTTCAGAAGAATTATTTAAGTGTTGTTTTCTACTTATTTCTTTTATAAACTTTGAACCCGTTACGACCCCTTCCTGAGCCTCTGGAGTCATGATTTGAATAAATTTAAATCTACCATATATCAGAAAGCTAATGTTAAAGTTTGGTGATTACGGACTATTTGGTTCTGGGGAAAAAGATTTTTAAATTTCCTAATTATATCTTTACTCTTTCTTAACTATCTTCCCTTTGAAGGAGAACTGGCCCTTCATTTTAACAAACTTGAAAATCTTTCCCCTAAGGTCACTTTGTGCCAAGTTTGGTTCAAATAAGCCCAGTGGTTCTGGAGGAGGAGATTTTTGAACACCGAACCCTATTTTCACTCTTTTCTAATTATCTCTCCTTTGAAGTGGAACTGGCCTTTCATTTAAACAAAATTAAGAGCCCTTCCCTCAAGGATGCTTTGTGCCAAGTTTAGTTGAAATTGGCCCAGTGGTTCTGGAGAAAAAGATTTTTCAAACACTCAACCCTATTTTCACTCTTTCTTAATTATCTCCCCTTTGAAGGAGAACTGGCCCTTCATTTGAACAATTTTGAAAGCCCTTCCCTCAAGGATGCTATGTTCCAAGTTTGGTTCAAATTGGCCTGGTGGTTCTGGAGAAGATTTTTAAAACACCCAACCCTATTTTCACTCTTTCTAATTATCTCCCCTTTGAAGAGGAACTGGCCCTTCATTTGAACCCTTCCCGCAAGGATGCTTGTGCCAAGTTTGGTTTAATTGGTCCAGTGGTTCTGGAGAAGAAGATGAAAATGTGAAAAGTTTACAACGACGACGATGGCGACAACGACGACAGACAACGGACAAATTTTGATCAGAAAAGCTAACTTGAGCCTTTGGCTCAGGTGAGCTAAAAGATGAATCAAATTTTCCAGAGAACATTAAATACCCTGAGAGGACCATGGTTTACCGTTTATATAGAACTACAGGTATGATGATATCATGTCAGGTTATAAACATGTAGCATTCTTTCTTAACGATTATTTGCTACAGTATTGACATATGATAGTTTTGGTGCAATGTACTGTATTTGTTCACACGAATAACGAGAACTGCAATGAGGTTCTGTAATTATAAGTAGATATTACAATATAACAATATGGTTTGTGTTTGGTGCATGCACATTTCTTTGCATGATAATTCACGTATCTTTTGGACTTGAGGAACATTTTTGGGGGGGAGGGGGGGGGAGCTAACCCGTATTGGTAAAAGTATTGGTTTCAGAAGACATAATGTTATCTTGGTTGAACTTTTATTCCCGGGGTCGCATAATCGCATAATTCTGCTTCCGGTTATTTACCGTTCCGTCCGGAACTCTAGATGCCTAGTTTTTGGCTCATTGCAGTTCCGGATGCAGTAAGAAACTTTAGACAATCTTAATCCAACTATCTTTTATTCGAAAATTAATTTTATGTGTAGCTAGAGGTCTGACTCTACAAAACTCTAGTTAAAAGTCTTAAGATAAGATTAATTTTACAAAGTTTTTGTACAAATATATACATTATTATAAAATATAATTTTTTTAATCAATAAAAATTAGCTGAAGTTGAAAAACTAACATACAATATATTAAAATAATTTCCCACAATTACAAGAGTCATTCTGATATTTCAGTGTATAGCCCTGAAATGAAATTTCCATGATGCAAACATAAAAAATATAGATTCCGTATAACACATGTATATGGGAAATCATAACTTGAGAATGTGAATCAAACTGATGGAGATACACAAGACTATAGACATTTCCTTTGTACAATATATATGATAGAGTTTATCGATTATCATGTCTAAGAAAGACACACAAGTCTTTCATTATGGCCTGTGTCTGTAACCCCTGACTCCATATCTACTTACATGTAATTAATACTAGCATATAGAATTCAACATTTGTTTGATATTTGACAAACGAATTTTATTATTCGATTTACAAGTACTCCCCATTCAATATATTATTTCCAAGGACAACCAAGAGTTTTTTTCCAATGTTACAATCTCAAAGAAGAGACAAAGACAAAATTTAAAGTAAATAACTATTTTGCCTTGATATTTTCCCACATAGTAAGGAAAAGTTGTTTTCTGTTTACCAATACTTTGTTCTTTTTTAATGTGTTTCTGGAGGGAGGGGGTGGTGGCTCGTATCCTATGTTGAAAATAAACTAAATAAACTTAATATACAGCCTTTATGCGATATTATATACCTATTTACTGGCTACGAGGACGATAGCAAGTTTATTGTCCACCGAGACAAAAACTATTTTCCGAGGCGAAGTGACTCGACACACCAATATTTTATTTGATATATCTATAAAGGATCGCTTTTTGAGATGTGATTATTGTAAGCCATTTGGGGGGTGGGGGGGGGGGGGGGTGGGGTTGGCTAGTATCTCTGAATCCTCAGCATGTATAAAAATGATTCTTAAATCTTTGTAGGCCAGATTCATGCACTCTTTGTTGTCTTTTTGTCCAGTAATACTCAGGATGAATGATCAATTATAATCATTTATTAACACACATCATTTCGGAATAATACTAATGGCACTGTATGGCATAATGATAACAACAAGTGTTCTATATGAAGACACGATATAAGATACAGCTGATTATTTAGACACACAATTTTAGGTCGCCCAGTGTGGTTTAGTGTGAGATTTAGACTATAAATTAGCCTAAACACCCTAACCCACATCGGAAAGTGAAGTATGTTAAATTCACGTCGAGATCAAGAGTCGCCATTTTTACCTGTGAACAAACCACATAATTTCACTTTACAGGGCTGGTGAGGGTGTTTAAGAGATAATCAGGGGCAAGTTAAGTTATGACATCGAAAGTAAAATGTCTCAGGAATATTTTGGTATTAAAATTTTCACATAATATATTCCTAAATTAGGTTAATAAATCAAAAATCCTGCGCAACTTTTTGTGCGCAATATATATACAGTTTTTGTATGGGCGGAACTGTAGCTATCAGGTCCGTCAACCCAAATTTCCCGTAGAGCTACAGTTCTGCAGCTAGCACATCTAAAACATGAAATATTTGGGGAATCTATTAAATGACATCAATAAAGGTAAAATATGGAAACTTGTTATAAATAATGAACATGAAATAAAACTATAAAATCACAAATAGGTTACAATATGATTTTTTTCTTCAGAGAAACTAGGAAAATTGTTGTGGCTGCAAACAAGATATTTTAGTCCTTAATTTAGTCTTGATCAATCTTTTAGCTTGATTTATTTTCTAAACATAGATATAATTTTTAAAAAATTAAAATTCTGAATTTCTATGTGAAGAAAAAAATGCAACAATATGTATTAATTCTTTGAAAATCAAGTGAATATTTGATATCAACTGTCAGGATGGTGGAGCGGTCTAAGGCGCCAGACTCAAGAGAGATAACTCTTCGTTCTCAAATCAGAGAATGCGGGTGTTCTGGTCCACGAATGTGGGCGTGGGTTCGAATCCCACTTCTGACAACTGTTTTCTTTTTCTCTTGATTACAAAAAGCACAAATGTACTTACACTTAGACGATAAAAGTTATTGTGCAATCATGCATTACTTAAATTCTAAAAAATAAACTCTTCCATCTTTTTTACATACAATGTATATTTAATCTTCGAAAACAATGTTGTCGGTCATCTCCAAATCGACACTTTGACAACATTGAAAATAAACCTAAGAGTAGTATAATGTCACATCACATCACATCAATAGACGAATGGAGACTTAATATTCAAAAATATAAAGAAAGACGGGTATATTCGGCAAACTAGTATACAAACAAAACCTCACAGAAAAAAAATATTTAAATGCATATCAGAAGTTGTTGGATTGTTTGAGAACAAAGATGGCCGATTGGTCTAAGGCGCCAAAACTAGATACGGTCGATTTGCGTCTCTGTCCACTGACCAAGTTGTGGCTGATCTGGTTCAAGGATATTTAGGCGTTGGTTCAAATCTCTCTTCTGGTCGTTTCTAGTTCTGCTGTAGCGAAGGTTTCGGGCTTCTATCTATCTGCAGAGAGTGACTATTGGTGTAAAGTATGTTTTCTAAAGTATTATGTTTGTATAAAACATAAACCAAGGGATTAGAAGCAAGTTCGTACAACTTACATTTCCTTCTCATTTTTAACCGGGTTTACCGAAGGAAAAATCCGGTTATTGAAATGGCGGGCGTGCGGCTGCCAAAAGGGTACCCCTATTGTACGGATAACTCCTCCTACAGTTTTCAAGATAGGAAGTTTTTGTTTTGCAGATCAATTGTACATATATCAGAAATGTGCATATTACTTAGATTTTGATTTTTGATAATTTTTTCAAAAAATACCAGCTGTTGAACCTAGTCATTTTTTGCATAATATTGTATATAGGGTACCCCTATTGTACGGATAACTCCTCCTACAGTTTTCAAGATAGGAAATGTTTGTTTTGCAGATCAATTGCATATATATTAGAGATGTACATGTTACTTGGATTTTGATTTTGATTACTTTTGTGAAAAATACCAGCTGTTGAACTTAGTCATTTCTTTGCATATTCTGCATACAGGGTACCCCTATTATACAGATTACTCCTCCTACTGTTTTCAAGATAGGAAATGTTTGTTTTGCAGATCAATTGCATATATATCAGAGATGTACATGTTACTTGGATTTTAATTTTTGAAAATTTTTGCGAAAAATACCAGCTGTTGAACTTAGTCATTTCTTTGCAAAATATTGCATATAGAGTATCCCATTAGTGTTTATTAATTTTAAGGGTTGACAAATGGATTATGGATACTGTTCACACAAAAGAAAACCCGGTTTAGTTTTATCACATAAGATTAGATTATCACATTGACAGCTTTTCTCTTGTTAAAATATGAAATCTATATGGAGTGGATATGATCTTTTCAATCACAAATGAGTACCGCTACTAAAATTTCAAGTGACATAAACAAACTGAGTAATGCAGTATCAGCAATTTATTGAGTAAACAGGTTTCCAATTTTGGAATGGTTATTCTAATGTTTTTAAAGAAATTAAAGAAAATATTAAAAGTTTTAAAAATTTGAAGTGAATTTTTGTAAAATCTTTTATGAAAGAAGGAAACCGTTTTACATTGATACCGTTATGAAAGGCAGAACTTATGTGTTGAATTTCTTGGATAAAAGAAGCAACGTTTTGTCACTGGATAATCTTCAAAAGAAATTTTATATTAAAATGAATCCAATCTAATTAAAATTAGATCTTTGTGTAGCGATCTATTTGGAGTGGATCAAAGATCTAATTTTAATTAGATTGAATACAGACTTAAACAGTAAATAAATAGAAAACCGTTCGAGTAATGTGAATAGTGATGTTGTATATTTCATTTGGTTAACTAAAGTATATCGGAGAGGACAGAAATGAATTGTTTATCCCCTTCCATTAAGCCTATTCTCTTCCCTTCCTTTTTTCATAGTACAGAACAATAATGAACCATGATATTAACAGAAGTGGTGCTACAAACTACAAATTAGACAAAAAAATTTAAAAACAGTTTCAGAAAATGTTGTTCATACTAGTAGGTCAAGGTCATGTCAAATTTCCATTCTGCAGGAAAGACCGACTAGGCCTAAATATATAAAGTATGTTTTATAGATCATAAATGGAATCTAGATGGGGTAGATGTGATCTTTTCCACACAAAAGTTACCTAGAATATGCTGCGTTCTGCTTTGTTCTCAACAAATTTATACGTAAAACCCCTGATTCGAATCTAAATATTGTGCGTAACTTTTGTAAGAAATAATTTTATATGAATCATGCAAGTGGCGTTAAACATGACGCCTAACTGCTTTCCAATATGTATGTATAAGTTAATATGCTAGCCGCATTATTTTATGTCATTTTTTGGTATATGATCATTCCACAATTATTATTTTTTTCTTTATTGTTTGGCATGAGTATAATGCACAGCAGTATTACCCAAGATATCTTGAGGGAGAAATCACCTTCTTATTACACGTACCTATAAAGGTTGATGAGTTTTGTATCACAAACGAAAATCTGCATTTTTAATGTCATTTTTCGAAATACCTTCTTTTTTTTACATCCCGTTCTTTCGTCAATTCTTCTCTCACTTCATATATTGTAAAAGCGTAAATACTACATCATTTTAAAGCCTAGTATGATTATTGTGAATAAAACGAATACATTTAATGAAATAAATTATCAGGGACGTGTATATATATATATATATATATATATATA
>WFKH01006014.1:17809257-17826915 GCA_016163765.1 Magallana hongkongensis | reverse complement strand
TTATTAAAGAAAAATATCAAATATATTATTTATAATATTTATTATTTCTTTAAAAAGAGCTCTTTTTCTTCTTAAGGAGATCAATAGTCTAAACACAACCTCGGCCATCTAGCCCTCGGAAGTTGTATCGCTTGGTTTTTAATTTTAAGAGAAAGATTGATAATTCAAAGTTGGTACTCTAATCGTTGAAGGATACAAAATAGTTTTTGGCCAACAACTACCATTGCCTTCGTATATGCATACGACAGCGGACTATCTACTTTATCACGTGACCGATTTTCTGAACAATTTGTTGGAAAGGGCGCGGGATTTTGATTGATGTTTCGCAATTTTTCCTTTAAAAAGATGACCGAAGGCAAACAAAATTCCTCGGACGAACGACGTTTCGACACGACTAGCTGCAAAATAAAATGTCGGTAAACAATGAAATGGTTTGGAGGGTTCGGCCAAAGTTGATGAATCGCGCCAATGGAACGCAGTCGTCTGGTTGTTCTGTGATATCACTGGGTCGGGGGGCTCCGGCGATACGCTGTCCCTCAGATGGTCCCTCATAGAAAGAGGACCGGCGGATGTTTACCCACAACTGAGTTATCAGTGCTTGGCTCGGCCGATTGATTTCTTCTTGGTTTAATTGGCATTACGGTATCTAGAATACATACGTTGTACGAGCTGTTCGGGGATTTAAGCGGACTTTACCGGGATCTGTTGTATAAACTCTTCTAATGAACACCCGAGAGGTTTCAATCCCCGGGGATTAGATTTTTACAACTTTTTGAGTGAAGTGTTTCGCGGTCTGAAGTGTTGGCTGATAGAGGATCACGTTTTACATAAAGATATAACACCTATATCTATATCACCAAGCCAAAATTACTCATGGTCACCAATGAAATTGTTTATTTTTGCTATACGTGTATTTGAACGCAAACTGTAATGTTTTAAGTAACGAATATTGGGTGGCGTTTAAGTTCTTCAAATACAAACACCAGAGGCCTTTCCTTTCGTGCATCCTTTGCAATTGGCACGATCAAATGCAAAACGCATTCAAATAGCTGAAATAATATAAAGATTGAAAACATGTCTTTATCTTTAGTTTATTTTGTTACCTTATACAATTAGAATGAAATACAGTATTGTTCGTGTATATTTACACTTATTTTCTCGCTTCATAAATCGCAACAAAAATATGGCCCAGAGTTTCAGAACAGATTTTGTGTCCGCCATCTCCTCTCTTTCTGTCTATCAATCTTTCTATCTATCCACCTATCTACATATACCTGTAGAAACCATCTCTGCCTATACCCTTTTTCTCTCTATCCATCTAAACATTCATCAATCCTTGGTATAAGCTACAGTAAGGAGTGTCGCTCATGTTTGAATTTTTAATAACCTCTGTAATTCATAATCGAACCGAAAAAAGATTAATTGAAATCCTGGATGTGTTCCTGGCATTTTAATTAAATTTTCCTCGTTCAATTCTATTTCTTCTTTAAAATTCCTTCTGTTGCCATTTTTCAATTCAAGACAAACAACCTTTCTTTTATGGCCTAATTCCGATGATAATTAGATCATAAATCGCAGTATCTATGCGCAAAAACAATTTATGATCAGCAGTTTGGAGTGGTCAATTGTGTTGAGTTTGTAATGAATGGGGGTTAAGATAATCTGCAGGGGGAGTTAAGTGTTTTATATCCTCTAGTTTGTGTCCATGAAGTGACTTTACTAGATAACTTTATCTTTTTTCCTGCCTTTGTTATTCGGCGTGTATAGAGAGAAAACTGCATATGATAATATCGAGCGTCACCACGGAGTCTGGATCAACTAGACTTCTCTTGTTTAGACCCCTACCCCTGAAAATTCTTCTATTTATTAGTTATTTATCTTTTTTTCCATCATTTAAATATCCCTGATTTTCTCACAGGCTCAAGACAAAGAGTTTGAACAAATTTTGAAAACTTCACAAGCACTTTATTGACATTTATTAGAATCTTAAAATATTAAACTAATAAGCATAAGAGTAAATTAATACTAGCATTCATTTATTCCTTACTGCGCAAAAATCGAGATCGTACTTATAATTTCCTCCTAAATGATAAAAACAGAAATTAAATTTGGTTTGAACATATTTTATTGCATAAACATATACAAATGGTTCGAACACAAGTTCTTACAACTTACGAGGTTCTTACCATGTATAACAATTTACAACTGTCTGTGTAATATTTTAGAATTGAAAGTACATAGAAATGCATATTATTAAAATGGTTAAATTATTGAACAAACGTCCATATATCTATAAACAGTTCTATTTGAATTTGGACTAGCCAGTAATACACTGAAATTAACAGAATCTACCACAATCTCTGAAAAATCATTGAACAGCTAAATAAAAAAATACGTTGATTTAAAATTAAATTTGACTGGCAGGGATTCTTGTAACAAAAGTAGATACAAATTCAATATATACATGTACGAGTTATTTTTATAAATTAATTTCGTATAAATAAAGTATGGGAAATTTAATTAAGAAATTTATATCATATATAACAAAAAAATATTTTTTTATTCAAACATTGGAGGTGGCTGGCTTTGATCGCGGTATGTAAGATTATAAGGCCAAGCTTTCTCACAATATCTTGGCGAGGTTTCCTATCCTAAGTGGCAAAAGTTCATTAGCAAAAATAAACTTCGATGACATCGATAATTAGTTGTAATGATTTGTCAAAACACGAGTATCCACGTGCCGAAATTGCCAGTATACCTTTACACCCAGCACGTGTTTTAGGGTCCCCCCAGGTGAAACTGACAATCAACTGCTGTGCACAGGTGTAAAATAGGTAATCATTGCGAATTACCGAAAGTGTTACCTGGAGTCCGTTTTCTCTTTTTTACCTCCAAAAACGCTTAAAATAATATCATAAGAGCCCCGAGGCAAGAATCACAAATGTAATAAGGCGAATTTTAGACTCTTCTAAAGACCTAGTGAAAACTTTATTCTTGTAATGAGTTAACTGGTCGGAAAGTGTTGGGAGTTCTTTCTTCAGGGGATTAGCCAGAACAATGGTGACAAAAGCTGTGTTGATAACACAAGCGGAAAATGACCCGTTAAAGTATTAGCAATCCAGATACAATTATATTCAAGGATCAGTTTTTTGATTGGGTCTTTCGAAAATATATAAGAGGGTTAATATGAAGGGGCTTGATTAAGACACGTCCCTGCGTCCAATAAACTGGACGGAAGCTATCTCTGCAAAGTTTTCTCATATCTCTTAAGTTTTCTCCGTGAGATAAGATTCGTGGAGCTTCGGATAGTACCCCTTGTCAAAAAACCGTCTTAGCGTGGATTTTGGGCCCCAAAAGAAGATCAGAGACCCACAAAGGGATTGTCTGTGATTTTTGTCATAATTGTGTCACCATCCCGGTCAGCTTGTATATTTTTTGTCGTTATGATTGCGGATATTGTCTTGTGTATATCGTAAAGGTGTGACAGGTGATGTGACACGAGAGGGTCCCCCTTTACCACCCGTATCGATAATTTTTGGACAAATTTTGGACTCTGTTGGAACTTGGACCGTGTAATAAACACTCTACGATCATTTATGTATAATTAACAGAGTTGGTATAATGTGATAGACTTATTTGTGTGTGTACATGTATCTCTAACTAGTTTGAGCGGAAAATTCGAAAATGTTGGAAGTCGATGGATTTAGAAGAAGCTTTCCTAATCCAGGTATGTAGTCTATCATTTATGTAACATTTTCACAAGAAAAAGATAATCGACTAATGAATAAAAACACTAACACATTTTGCAATAATATATGGGAACAATATGCAATGATATAATAATAACAACACAAAAATGTTCAGAAATGAAAAATGATAAAGATATGAAAAATTTATAATACTTGGTATTTTCTAAATCACAATTAAAATTTTTTCCACCAAGGGACAATAGTTGAAATTTTTATATTCAAATTATGAGAAAAAAAATAATAACAATTCACACACAATTCATAATTTTAACGGAAGATTTTTTCACGTGAAATATTATGATGAATGTGCTTCTGAATATAAAGAAGGGAATCACAAATTTGAGCTAAAACGCATGTTTTTTATGCAACCAAAGAATTTTTTTTTTATCAGCAAAAGAAACAGTAGCGTTAATCCTCGGGATTAGAGATGTTGTTTTATCAATCACTCACACCCTAGCTAAGCTGTGACAGCGGTCAGGGGATAAAAAATTGTTGTTGTTTTTCGACCAGTTAATCTCCACGAGAAAATATACGGAAAAAACCCCACATAGGTTGCAACAAATGATTTTTCTCAGATGCCAAGTAAAAAAAAGATTAGTTAATAAATCATAAATAATTGTTTCTTTTAAATTTTTTTTTTTAGAATCAAGACGTGTATTTTGAATGCTAAAATAATTTTTAACATATCCTCCAAAATAAAATGTACATTATTATGAATGCGAATAAAGTAAATGTTCTTGGGGGAATGGCAGATTTTTTTTAAAGAAGGTGTATCATAACATATATTTAATAATGTTTCATTTTACTCTTATTTAAAAATTAGTGGTCTGTTAATTCTTATTTCCTGTAATTTCTTTTATTTATTTTTGTTTTGAACAGTGACAATTAAAATCAAATATCTTATAGTCCGTCCAGAAATTTTTTTTTTAATAAAACCAAACACATTTGCCTATAGCTACGTTTTACGAAAGAATTTTGTTGTTGAAAATATGGACAGGAAGCATGAAAAGAGTGTACATTTTCAGCTGTATAAATATTGCGGATCTACATTGAAAGAAAATAAATAAGATTCAATCTTTAAGAATTTAATCAAAAGTTACTCTACTTCGAGGATTATTTCTTTCAATGGGCAGGTGTGCGCTAAAATAAATTGCACTTAAAACGCATGTTCAGATTCCGGCTATAACTTTTCAAACAAAAATTAATGCGCTTCATTCTTATTGCAGGATTTACTCAATCGCACCAGATTATCTACCCTGGCACGAGCGAAGCGCCGCTTCATCCGGTTTCCCATCATCCATTTTTTCCTTTGAATCAAGGACAACCATGGTTACAGGAGCGCGAGGCAGAGAAACGAACGCAGTCACCTGACACCGGCAGCCAATCAGGAGACGAGGATGAGGATGATGGTAATTTTTTTTCTCGAAAATGTTATCATTTATTATATATCTCTTTTAATAAACAATGATGATTCTTTGCATTTTACACGAATGAATTAATTGATACCAAGTTGTTCAAGTTTAATTTATTCAGTCGAACCATAAAGTGGTACTTGACGAACATAAATAGTATAATTGCAGCATTTGTCAGAGGTCTATATGTAATAAGATGTCATATGCTGCATACACTGTATTGTATAAAGTTGCATAATCAATTATGTCAATTATTGAGGGTTTAAACGACAATTGACACCCACAAACAAACTAACTAGAAACGACACTACATACGCTTGTACAGAGAGTTAATTGTGTTGAGTGCTATCGAGTTTATAGCACTTCTGTTTAAAGAGAATTTTGTATAGTCTTTAGTACAATGACTAAGAGGAGCTTTTGGTTTACTTATGTAATAAATACATACTACACATGTGTGTAACCTAACTAAGCGAATTTAAAATGCTTTACCATATTAATAGAAATTTTGAAAGCTTTAGATAAAAATCACAATAAATACTATTGTTGATATAGATTGTATTTTACATATAATGGAGAGAATCGATATCGTAATGACGAAATAAATTTTTAAAAAATCCTCGAATTTGATATTAATTGAATGAAATCGTTTATCCTTAGAGTATCGGCCATTCACCCCGCCCCCACCCCGGGAACGATTGAGCTACACCCGTTATCAGCTGGAGCTACTGAACGGCATCTACAATCACGTGAGATACCCAAACAGCACCCAGAAACAGCTGATCGCCAAACGCGTCGGCATCACCAGAGAGCAGGTCAAGGTCAGTCTCGTAGTCAACATTTTTCCATATATTGAAATTGATCTAATTTTTTCATGTGAATTAAATATGTAGGCAGAGAAGTAAATAATAAATTTTGAATGTGCTTACTTGAAATTATTGATTTTTTAAGTAAAACGCAATTCTCAGATTTATAAAGTAAAAAGCTATTCTCATGAGGATTTGTTCTTTTTTACAGATCTGGTTCCAAAACAGAAGACGGAAAGATGTTGTTAGTAAACAGGATGACAAACCAAAATCTGATGATGCTAGTCCCGAGAGCAAGAGTGAGATTAGTGATGACAAAAGTAACCATAGCGACAAGACCGAAAATGGCGACAGTGACTCAGGAGTCAGCGACACCGGAAGTGGTACGGACGAACAGGAAAAATCAATGGTTCCAACAATTGTGCTCAAAGGTGTAATCGCGGAATTGCACAAGTTTGAAAAAGACGCTCTTAAACCTAAAAAGAAAGCGAAAAAGAAAACGAAAGCTATGAAGAAAAAGGAACTGAAGTCCAATCTCGCCAATGCATTGTTGCATGGCGGCTTCGATGTTGTAAATCCTCCAAACCAAATCGTGCCAACTGCCACTGGACAAAGACTAATCAATAAATTTTCTCACTGCTCAAAATCATCAGCGTTCGAATCTCCTCGCGATTCTTCCAAGACAGCGACACCCAATTTCTTCGACTATAGCTCGATGGGTAGTGCCGCCATGTTACGGAGTCCCACGCGCGCATACATGTCGAACACTCTCGGCCTCCCGACGAGTGCCCTAGGGTGTGATCTACCGGTGTTATCTGACTTACTGACCGCAAGCAGTGAACAAAGGAAGGAGCACAACGAATCTCGAAACATTCCATGTAGAAACTCACAAATCCCAACAGAGCGGGACAGACGAGGGGAAATCACCAGCCACCCCCATTTCCCTTCACCCTACTCCAATCCATTTGGTTACATTTATCCGTACCATTTCCTAGCTGAGCCCGGGATTATGCTTTCGTCGCTGCGGCACTCGGAACCTTACAGACATTACGGACACTACCCACCTATTTTCTGTTCGGAACCCTCCTCTTTCCATCAGATATCTCCCGCTCACTTGAGCAACCCGTATTATTCCTCAATGGCGCCTCCTCCTTCGTCTCTCCCATGGAATAGTCACAACATGTCAACGTCATCATCTAGCGACTCTTCCTATGAACAGCTGTAGAAATGAAGGATTTGTATATGAGCCTTATTTTGAATGACGAGTTATTTTATTTCCTACCTCAGTATGTGTCTGATATTTATTTAGTGTAAAGAGGTGCTACACTTGTTATTAATACACTTGCATGAATTTAGTGATCTTTGTTTTTGACTAACATTTCTTTTGTACAGTATATAACTACTGTTCATCAACCAAATAAACATTAAAACAAGTAGTTTTTGGTTTTTGTTGCAATAACAACGAAAGGTATTTATATGTATCTACGTTACTCAAAGTGTGTTGATATGTATCGATGTATTGGCTATTCACACATTTATAAGCCATGCTTATTTTTAGATTTAAATATATATATACACACCAATTTTGTGTGAAAAAAAATGATTTTCCTGCAAATATGACCAGAAATCTTACACCGGTTGTTCCTTTGAGGTAAGGAGAAATAATATTTACCTACTTGGCATTGGGTTCTGCGGCTAGCGTCGCAAGAAGAGGGATGTAATATGTTTGAAAGCAGTTTTTAATAGTTCCTGAAAAGCATATTCAGTCATGTATTCATAAAAATTTATTAAAACTGGTTAGATCTTAATTCAGTTTGACTGTAATTATATGAACACGGTCAAATTTCTTCAGAAACAGAGAAAATACTCAGTTGATGTAGGTATTAGTGAATAACAGGCACAAAAAATTAATTTCAAATTTGAGTATTTTTTAAAGAATTTAATTCAGTATACAGATTCTTTAGAATATTTAGACATTTTAGTCATGCATTCGTGGCAAACTGGGGATAGAGATAAAATTTTTGATATGAAGTTCTAGGAAAATTTAGATAATTCAACGATAAGAATATTTCTCTCTTTATATAAATTCAATCAAATACTCATTACCTGTAACATTTTATTTGAAAAAATAATATCTATAAAAACGTTAAGAGAGATAAATTCCTGTCTTCCAGAGATGTAAGTCGAACGCTCAATGATTTGAAAAAATTGAAAATTATAAAAGTTTTCAAGAATTTGCGAAAAACAATGTTGTTTCCCCCCCCCCCCCCAAAAAAAAGTCATACCGGTATTTCTAATAATATCTTCGATTTCATATATACACATTCTTTCGATGTATAGACACATTTTAATTTGAACTTTAATTTTGCTCAATTTTGCAAGTTTTAGTTGTAATGTAGATTGTTCCATTCCAATTGAACGAGTTAATACAGCGTGGTAGTCATGTCGTTTGACATTACTCAAAAAACAAACTATAGTGGGGCTTCAGATATCCGGATGCTTCATCTTATGAATGATTTTACTTAGGAACAGACTTTTTATAAATAAACATAAATATTCAAATATATCTTTGTACATGTATCATATTGGCATCCCACTTTTCTGTTAAACAGATTATTTCTAAAACATCTGGTATCTGTTATTACATTTTAAAGAATTAACGCTTAATTAACATTCTTATAAAGAAACAAGAGACCCAGGGGCCACACCGCTCACCTGAGTAAAATAGCCATAACTTTGATCAAATCAGCTCATTGGTATCAAATACAAAATATCTTGGCAATAAGTACAGTAGATCTTGTTTAAAGAAATCTTCAATTTTTTCTCCACATATTGTTATGTTAAACATCGAGCCCCTTTTGTTGTTTCAGTTTTTTAAAAGATTTTCCTCTATTTATTCTTATGTAAAAATTCAACCCCTCGTCACCTCTCCCCTTTGTGGCCCCGCGCTACCCCCAGGATCATCACTTGTACAAATTTAAACCTACACTACCTGAGGATGCTTCGATGCTTCAACATAAGTTTCAGCTTTTTTGGTCAAATGGTTTTGGGTACAAAGATTTTTAACAACCTTTCTCTATTTATTCCTATGTAAAAATTCAACCCCTCATTGTTGACCAACCTTAATTACCCCTGGGGATCATGATTTAATGAAACATGAATCTACACTAGCTGAGGTTGCTTTCACATAAATTTAAGCTTTTCTGGCCGATTGATTTTTGAGAAGAATATTTGTTTAAGATTTTTCTCTATCTACACCTATGTAAAATTTCAAACTCCCATTGTGGCCCCACCTAACCCACTGGGATTATGGTTTGAACAAACATAAACCTACACTACCTGAAGGTGCTTCCACAGCTTTCCCCACTGTAGTTCCATTCTACCCCCCCCCTCCTCCCCCAACACACACGGTTAACGATTTTAATAAACTTGAATCTACATGTACACTACCTGAGGATGCTTTGCTTCCACACAAGTTTCAGCTTTTTCTGACCATATGGTTTTTGAGAAGCAGATTTTTGAAAAATGCAAACAAATTTTCAATAATTTCAAATAATCTCCCCTTGAAAGAGGGCTTGGACCTTTATTTTAATAAAGTTGAACCCTCTTTATACAAGGATGCTTTAAGCCAAGTTTGGTTGAAATTGGCTTAGTGGTTATGGAGAAGAAGTCAAAAATGTAAAAAGTTTACAGATGGTCAGATGAACAGAGACGGAAGCTAGACAACAGGTGATCAGAAAAGCTCACTTGAGCTTTCAGTCCACGTAAGCTTAAAACAAGTACAGTATTAATATTTTATGAATCTTTATTACAAGAATGTAGATCACAATAAAAACACATGCACTGTTATTTTTCATTGTTTGAATAACTTCTTGGCTAATCATCTCTTTTTCACATTCACATAAATGTACCTGTCAACTTTCCATTTGCCAAAGCAAATTCATTCCATGTTTTTTCATAAAACTAACATTGAAAGCAAGTTCAGAAAATGGCCCTCCATTTTGCCTTGTACACTGAGTCTAAAGCTTCCATTGTAACCTTGAAGCTGGGTCAATTAATCCTGTCCTATGTTCTCTTCAGATGCCTTCTTTCTCCTCTTCAGTCCTTCTCTTTGCTCATCCTCCTCATTCCTGAGATTCCTCAGCCTCCATCTCCTCTTCCTCCTCCTCTTCCTTTCCTTCCTCCCCTTTCTCTTCACCCTCTTCTTCCTCACCCTCTTCATCCTCCCTCGTCTCTGCTGTGTCATCCTCTGCAGCCTCTGCTTCTTCTTTGGGTTCTATCTTCTTCTTTGACTTCTTCTTGTCCTTTTTCTTCAGTGGTGGCCTTCCTCGCTTTTTCCCTGTTCTGAAAATCAGAAAGTCATGCTTAAAATGAAAACTTCTCGATCTTTAACTATTCTCTGAATTATAAGATCATTAATTGTCAAAGTAAATCTATTAATCTTGACAGCCTAAATATACAACTCATGTACTAGCAATAAAAAGTATCATATAGTACATTTCTGTACTAGTATTGTTTCTCTAGCATTGACTCTCTAGATTAAATTAACATCTCATAAACCTAAATGTAGATTCAACACATGCAATGTAATAATTAACACATGAAAAGGAGAAAAGCAAGAACGACAACTCTGACCGGCTATTGACCACTATAGTTACCCTGATTTGGAAGATTTTGGGGTCTTGCTGCTCTTGGACGGTTTGGGGGTCTCTGGTCCCTTACAGCTTTTGCACTTCCAGTGACCCGTGGGGATGGACTTCAGTCCCACACAGAAGGTGTGATATCCTCGGTCACAGAGGTCACAGAACATCATTTTGTCCTGCAAATCAAAAATATATACATCTTTTCATTCACAGCAGATTTATTTAAAGACAGACACTGTATTTGAGAATTTCTTTAAGTCATGATTTTTCTGATGATCATATAGCTTAAAATTGTGAAGTTATTATACAGATTTTAAATATTTCCCAGATTTTCATTAAGTCTTAAAATCTTTAACATCTCAAACCATAAAACAAAATTTCAGTGGACATATTTTCTGTGATTTGGAGATGCTAGCAAGCAACGTGGAATAAGATACATGCAGAAATTTTCCTGACATGTTTTGTGTTTGATGACTTGGATAGTTTGTTTCCCAGCAAGTTTGGTTTTCAGTGATTTTTGATCAGCGTTCATTTTTATTTCTTTGGTAATATTAAAGAAAGTGTAAAGCAAATTGTACATGACTGTTAAAATAGACAACTTGCCTCATCGTAAGGATCCATGCACTCCACACAAGTCTTACAGTCCATACACTGCCAGGGGTAGGTTTTTATGACGGTCACCATCTCATTGGTCAGATCCAGACAGCCCGGGTGACCTGCAGTTACAACATGATAAATACGTCACAGGAACTGATGTGTGTAGTGGTGCAGAAGACAGATTTAATGTAGCACATATACACAGTAGTTCAGTTAGAATCCAGGTACTGTAAATCAAGTATTATACTACATGTATTATACTTTACCTGTCATATTTGAGAATGCCCAAATGAGAATTTATCCACAAATTTTACTATTACCGGTAACTTTTTTTTTCTCCCCCAGAATAGATGACTCAATGATAAATATTTGCAAGCAGGGATTACCGGTATATAATTATTGCACATGTATAATACATAGTGTAAGGTAACCTCTGATTTCTTTATGTCACATTCAGAGGATCTGAAATCTAATTTTAAAGAAATGCAGTAAAGAAAAGGCCCACTTTAGGTATACCACTAAACCACTTACTTAAACTTTTTCTTAATTTTATTGGCAATTGTACATGTGCCATACATAAAAAATTCTTGTATCATGATTCCTTAAGAATACAATGTTTAGCATTAGCAGATTTCAGCTTTTCATACGGATACATTATATATTCAAAATATATTTTAAGGATAAGATACACTGTCAAATATTTTGAGGCACAATTCAAAACAAGCACATGTTTACTGATCTGATGTAGTTTAACATGTTCTAATCTTTCACTTTTATTTTGTGATTAGGTCATCAGTAATTAGTAATTTATGTGACTTACCTCCCTTATTGCACTCTGAGCAGACTACCAAATCAGATTCACCTTTGACCTCTGAATTTTGACCTTGTGTACAGATAGAGCAGACACTTGAATCAACTGGGGCAGCTTCCTGAAATCAGACCCATAAATGTGAGATTTGTTATGACCCAATGCAGTGTTTTCCTTTGTCATAAATCAAATCATTTAAAGACCCCCTTGATGCATCTGATGGGCAAGGTCGATAAGTTTGTGTACTTCCTATGTACCCACTTCACTTCTCTTTTACAGGAATGCATTAACAGTCTCATTATCATCTAAATTATTTCACTCCAGCATTCAATTTTGCCTTTGATCAATTTATGTCCATTTTTACAAGTGTGTCACTTTGATATAAAAGAGCTGTTTTACCTCTACTTTAAATAATATCTCTGTTTGTCTGTCTGTCTCTCAACTTCAACAAACAAACGAGAGCGAGATTAACATAGGCCTTTTGGCTTTTTTCTCAATCTGTTATGCACTGTTGCTGTAATATGTATGATGCTAATTACTAAATAAATATTGTTTAAACAAAATGGGTGTGTTGTACCTACTTACATATATCAAATTACTTGTCACTAACACCTGTCCTTACCTTTGTTTCACCTGACTTTTTCTCTCCATCCTCTGCTCCACTTGTCCCCTCTGACCCACTACTACTGTCATCAGAATCAGAATCTGACCCTGAACCCTAAAAATGACAAAAACAGGGACTGAATTTCTTGGCATAAAAGGAAGTTCTACAGCAAAAAATAGCAAGCTAATACCAGATATAGAAGTAGCACTTAGTTAATTAAATTTAGAAGAGAACAATGTAGTAGAATGGATCCTGTAAAAAAGAAAATTTCATATTTTTCTTCAGATATTCTTATCTTAAAAATTGAGCACCTTTTGTAATAGGATGATTTCATAGTCGTATCACATACTGAGCAAAAGAGTTCTCAAGAAGATCTTAAACAGTTAAACCTACAAAAACTTTGAACCGCTTGTGGGGCCTAAGAATTGTCCAGGGGCAACAGTCTAATCAATTGAAAATCAACAATATTTCAAGATGATTGCATATAAGTACACATGTAAGGCCGCCCAAAGTTCTATGTTTAACATCACTTAAAAAGTACTTAACATCACTTTCCTTACAATCCCATTGAGTATCTGATAAAGAATCCATAATGTGCTCTAAACATTTTGAATTTCTACAGCTTGCAGTATTTCAGTAAAATCTAACTATAAAAATTCAAATCAAAATAGGAGTTTGTTTGTTTTTTTTAAAACACAATTTCTCCTAAACCTACGTGCGGGTTACGTTAGACATAGAATTAACTTTGGACAGCCTAATATCATATATTTATAACATTTGAATTTTTGATAATAATTTAAAATTTTTTCCTTTCCTATGTAAAACTTTGACCCCCCACTGTGGCCCCACCCTACACCCAGGAATCATAATTTGAACAAATTCAAGTCTACACTACATGGGGATGTTTCCATACAAGTTGCAGCTTTTCTGGTTAATTGGTTTTTGAGAGGAAGATTTTTGAAGACTTTTCTCCATATATTCCTATGTAAAAATTTGATCCCCATTGTGGCCCCACCCTACTGACATACGACTAATTCTCACCAAGGACCATTTCTCGCCAGTGCATTGTTACGTCATTTTATCAACACATAAAATTCTATATGAAAAATCATTGTAATGTAACATAAAAAAAGTCATAACAATGCACTGGTGAGAAATGGTCCTTGGTGAGAACTGGTTGCACGCCAGTACCCTCGGGGATCATGATTTGAACAAACTTGAATCTACACTATCTAAGGATGCTTCCACACAAGTTACAGCTTTTCTGGCCAATTGGTTTTTGAAAAGATTTTTGAAAAATACCAACCAATTTTCAATAATTCTTAATTATCTCCCCTTGAGAGCGGGCAAGGCCCTCCATTTTAACAAACTCAAATCCCCCTTACCCAATAATGCTTTGTGCCAATAGTATATAGTTGAAATTCTGGAGAAGTCAAAAATGTAAAAAGTTTATAGACGGATGGACAGACAGACGGATGCTAGACTAAAAACGATCAGAAATTTAGCTCTGGCTGTGTCACTGACTTAGATATAATAAATGGGTCCAATATTTCACAGCAATTACATATTGAAGTCCCTCTCCCAACAGACTTAGATATATATGAGAGGAGTCTAATATTTTGTGGCAATAATAATTTGCACCCTCTCTCAAGTAAGGCTGGACATGTTTTAGTTTTAGAAGGAAAGTTTATGATAGCATGAAAAAAATGATAGTATGGGGAGGATACAATGTAAGTGGGAATTGTAAATGGGAAACATAATAGTTGAATCCACAATGTGTGTGTGTGTGTGTGTGTGTGTGTGTGTGTGTGTGTGTGTATATATGCATGTCTATTTCATTGTTTATCATCCAGTCATTGGCTCATAGATATCATCAACATTTGTTGACTTTCAGCTGTGCCTATGCATTATCAGTGCATATATGACATAAGGTGGCAGTGACTGTCATATTACTGTAAACCAACTTTAATTCCTGTGCAAGACATTTTCATGAGAGCCTCACTATTGTGAATATTTCTCACTGCGAACCAGTCCTTGCAGTTAGGGTGTAAATAACAGCACGGGTGTGGATAAGGCTTGAATGCCAAAATACAGTAGTTGTCGCAAACAAGTTTATCTCAGATAAACTGCGAAATAAAGTCATTGCGAATAAAAGCTGGTTTACAGTATTTGAAACTCGCTCTCCAATCAGACTTGAACTGAAACTTGGTTTATAATTTCATGGTGGTGGTGGTGGTTAAATACAGGAACGATATTAAATTTGGCCGTGAATTCCATTTAGCATTTTTGGTAGAGAGCAGCTTCCACTTAATCAAGTGAAGCTCTACAATTACTTGTTTCATGGGTCATGAAATTTCTTGACGTGTCGCCTCCATTTTGTTTACACCAATAGAAAGACAAAATTACTTTGAGCAGACGAAAAAAAATATGTCACAGGCACGTACTAACCTATTTATATTTCATGGGGATTTCCAAAGTTTAAAACCGTTGCGGTGTAAACAAATTTTATTTTTGCAAGATTCTGTAATATGTTATAGCGAAGCCATTTTTTTTCTCAAGACTTTTGTCCCCCTACTTTACATCACTCAATGTCATCATTACATCGTCATGAATATATGTTAAAGAAAAGATACATTCAGAAGTGCAATTAATCAATTTTATGCTAGCTTGTTGAAAAATCTATTTCTGCCAAATATTGTACAGGCCAAATTTAATACATTTACAGCAGTCTGCAGCAAATGAATCTGAGTTCAATATATTTTGAAATACTGTAGATTCCTAATTGAATGTGAGGAATTAATATCCACATAAAATCGCGAGAAGCACATCTCATGGATTTTAAAATCTTGCTTTTATTTTTCGGACAGATGTAAACTAAATGAAACTATGATAAAAATTCAGCATTTGCACTTTTATATTCTTGCCATTTGATGCAAAATGGTTGAATCATGTAATTAAGTACTTGCGTAAAATAAGGAATCTACAGTACTTTAAACTGGCTTCAAATTAAAACAAGGACAAGAATAATTTTCAATGTACAAAATTAGCTTGCACAGGTACTTGTATAATGAATGAATAATAATACTAGAAAGGCAATAATGAATGTATGAGAAATGGAGGAATGCTGTGGGGGTACTAACATTTTCATCCTCCTCAGAGGCGGTCTCTGGTTCAAGCTGTTCCTGGGGATTAGCCAGGGTGGTCCCCATTCGTTTAGGAGGATTAAACATGGCCGTGTTCATTGGAAAATACTTGAGCTCATCAGTCGAGTATCTGTGGACAACAAAATGAAAATAAAAACCAAGAACAATCAATTTCCTATTGAACATGGGAATGCAATTCACACAATTGCCAATTCAGAAGATTCTTCAACAAGATTTAATATAAAAATTAACCTCCTTTCCAGGAAGGTAACCATTGTGTAAATTGTTTAACAAGTCAAATGTATCCTGTTTTGTGTCAAAAAACAATTAAGACTTGTGGATTTTGGAGGAATATTCCTTTTTTTAAACTCTTTGTTGATGGCATCATTAAAAATCACACTCGAGATCATCAGATATAAATGTCCATCAAAACCATCTAGATGGTTCAATCATGAATTGCTCGGAAAAACACGGAACTGCACACACATCAACTTGATGATCTACACAGATTAATCCAGCATGGAGTTATTTTTGAGTACATTTAATTGGAAAGTACTTATGATTTATAAGAATGTGTGAGAGTCAGTAAACAATGTTACCATGTATATACATGTATTATAAGCATTCAGGTTTATGATCGGTGCATCTGAGAGATCATTTATGGGAGTAGTAATTGCATTAACTGACTGTTGAATCCTTTTCCTTTTCCTCATTTAAAATGAAATTTATCAATTATAACACTAAGGATACTAATGAAGCAGGCTGAAGAATGGCTTCATTTTTCTGAAGTGTTTTTCCTTTATTCATTGAACATGAATGTTGCATCAAATTCCTGATCAGAAATTATCTCAAAAGCTTTTTAAAAAATAGCCATAACAACAAATGTCATTAGCTAAAGGTGTAAAATACTTAAAATAAGAATTTTAAAATCCCATAAAACATGTATTCATATACATATCTTTCTTTAACTCATCAGCATCAATGATTTAGATTACGTAATTTTTATTTTACTTCATTTATTTAACAATTTATGGTGATTCAGAACCATACAGGTATCTATGTGGAAGTGACATTTGTATTATCTAATATTTAATAGACAGGTAAATTTATCCTAAATGAAGCTTTAAAAGAAAAGGTAATTAAATGTCCATAAAAATGTCTCTCTCCAAAGATCACTATGACTATATATATAAATCTCCTTTAGAGAAGAGCTTCATATAAAGGAAAACATTAAAATTTACAGTAAATTATAGGAATTTTCCTTTACCAAATAATTGTTAATGCTAAAAAATCTAAAATCTTAAGGAAGATCTGATGTCTAATTTGTTAACCATCCAGTCTGCTTACACCTGTTTTGAAAGAACACCCTAGGGAAGTTTTTCATGGAAAAATTAAACTTATAAGAGGGCAAGCTAGAATTAGAAGCCACCAGCTTTAAGTAATTGCCCACTTTAAAATCTTACCTCTTTGATCTTTTGAAATATTTTTAAAACGATTTTAGCTGAAATTTTCAAGTCTTATTTTTCCCCATGTTAAAAGTCTAGAATGGAGCTCACACAATGCTTATATTTGAAGACATTTATAATGAAGTTTGTTTATTCTGCAACATAATATCACAACTGATGCTATAAAAAATGCTTTATTTTTTAGACAAATTTCAGTGCATATCTGCAGTTGTAATTATGATACCGTATGTCATGGCATAAACAATGGAGTATAGATGCAGACGTCACAATCCATTTGATTGTCGGCTACACTGGGGAAATGACCAAATATAGCTTTGGTTTCTTGAGTTACCTTTATTCAGTTGATGCAAAGGGCAGTTGCAGGATTAAGATTGTTATGAATTTATATATATATATATATATATATATATATATATATATATATATATATATA
>WFKH01006014.1:17767276-17802678 GCA_016163765.1 Magallana hongkongensis | reverse complement strand
GTGCCTCTCTCTCTCTCTCTCTCTCTCTCTCTCTCTCTCTCTCTCTCAAACATATTGTCAGATTTTTAGGGATGAAGACAATAGGTTTGCAAAAAGAACATTTAAAAAAAAAAAAAAAAACTGGACTGTGCTTTGCTCTTTCTCCTTCAAAATTCCTTAATTCTAGACTCTTAATTCTTTAAAAACCAACTTTAACTAATAAAACAAATGGTGAAATAGGGAAATATTAAATAAATAAAATATAAGTCAAATGTAACCTTAATTTTAATGTACCTGCTAAATCATTTAACGAATAAAGCCAAGAATATTTTAGAAAAAATAAGAAATAACAGTTTCTGAAATCAAGTTATTGCAGTTGTTGCTAGTATAATTAAGGTTAATAACATATACAGTGATATATCATGACTTCTTTATGCCTTTTTCAAACAAATGAAAATTAATTTATAGTTAAAAAAAAGTACAGCTGAGAACGAAAATTTTATAGAAAGAAAGAGATTTAAACTAAAAAAGATGGAACAAAAAAGAGCAAATAAAGGAAAATGTTGTCATGAAATTCTGTGAAAACATGAAAATAATAAACCAAAAAATGAAATATCAATATTGACACAAAATGAAAACTTGTGTCACCCTACAACTTCAGCGTTTGGGATTTGCAGCAAATACCAGAAGTCCTATTTATCCAATTTCAAACAGCAAACAGACTCAGCTTGAGACCAGCTACCTTGTTTCTGTCCATACATAATAGGCTCTCCCGGAAAATTTGTAATAACTAACAACGATAGTGATGAATATTAGATTTCAAAGAGACTGTTCATTTCCTGCCCAGAGAGAAGGGTGGGGTATAAAATTGCTGGGTTTAGTTGGGGGTACTGACTCTAAATCAAGGATTTCCTATATGAATGAACACCCTGAATTTGTTTGCTTCTGGTAAGTTGAAAGGCCCATTGATTTTATCATATTTGTTTAAAATGTAAGTTGAATTAAATCAAATTTTTTTATGCAATTCACCTTTATGGGGTTAAATACACAAGTGCGAATTCTGATTGTTGAGTTAAATCAATTCTAATTTATTTAATATTAATTTCCTAAATTTGAAAGGTGGCAGCTGATCAATAGTGTTTGAGGGCATTTTGGGGACAATCTTTTTTAATGCCAAATTCATAATTCAAAGACTTGTGTCTACCACATTATCAATAAATAAACATTTTACAAAACCTCATCATTGGGGGTAGCAAACCATATTACAGCATTTCCTGTTTACAAGAAGAGGAAAGGGGCCCAAAACATCTGGGCACTTTTTCTTTTTCAGACTCAAGTTTCCAGCTGTAATTTTGGTTTTAAATGTCGACTTAAAATGGAACTACTCCAGATGTTGTTTTAGGCCTGTTAAAATTTTGTTGTCCTTGTTTCCGTAGTTTGTTAAGTTCTTTTTAAAAAATCTAAATTCTGACATCCTTGTTTTTATCTTTTATCATAAAAATTGTTTAAAGTATTATTTTTAATTCAGATAAGTGCAACCCCAAGATAGTACCGTGGTATTTGACATTCCATTACGTATTCTTGGGTAGCAAAAGTGCCTTTTAAAAAATACAAATCTCTTTTTCTCTCTCTCTCATAGCTTTTCAAAATGTTTTTTTCAAAGAGAATACTTTAACTTAATATTGTCTGACAAGCATTTTACTGATCCAGTCTACTTGTCATTCAAGTAACATTTTAGCAACCAAGTTCAGCTTTCACCCTCTCAAGATCAGTTTGTTTATTTTTTTTTTCCATTGATATTAGCACCTTTGACTTAGATAAGTTTAATTGTATTTTTGACTTTTAAATAAGAATAATTCTCCAATAAAAATATTTTAAGTTAATGATACTAAGATCTACTTTGTAATTTAAAACCATTTAATCTACCAAGCATCAGTAAGCATTGTGTACTAATCTGGTTTTCTCATCCTGGTATAACTGCCTTTGTCTTAAATGTGCATGGGCCTACATTTATAATAGATAAGGCCACTTTTTTATTAGTTATTTTTCAAGACCGATCAACCCAAATTTTCAAGAATTCGAAAAAAAAAAAAATTGTGTGTGGAGTCAGGTGAATAATTTTAGCCAATCCATCTTATTCATTAGCATAAAATATAATGAGATTTGAACAAGTTTTAAAAGAGGGAGTTTTCAAAGGATGTGTTTTCAATGTCTTTGGGTGTGGAATTGGAGTGGGTGATGGTATCACTTATACATTTATGAATTTGTGCGAAAATGTCTCTTTAAATTTTTTTTTTTTTTTCAACCTACCGACCCATTTTTTTTTTTTTTTAAGAATAGGCTTTGAAAAACAACTAATTAAAAAAAATATGGCCTAAGACATTATTTGCTTTGGCATTAGACCTACCTAGATCAGCCTGCCCCTCCGTGACAACGCCTTTATCCATCAGAAACACTCTCTCCTTAATGTCCACCTGTCTCCGAAACAAATCTGTAAAGAAAAAAAAAATCATAAAAACCCAAAATTATCTTGTCTATAGTTTCACACACTAGCTGTTAGGTAATTTGTTATGTCATCTGAAAACCTGTTACAAAAAATAATTTTGATCTTGTTTCTTTTCTTTTCTTCTAAAACCTAATGGTTGTAAATCCATTTTTATTTCAATTTCTTGTCAAAATTTACAGCAATACTGGGGTACATGTATTTATATACAAAAAAAACTTTTTGACAGCATCTTCTATTAAAAATAAAATTACAAACAGAATAGATCGATACAGATAGAATTTCTTCCTTTCCATGAATTGCTAGTATAAAATAAATCAAGAAATTACATCAATGTGAACTCAATTTTACCAATATATCTAAAATTGCAAATGAATAAAAGTTTATATTCAGAGAAAAGCAAATGCGCTTCAATTTGAACATGAGCTGCTACATACAAGCAGTAATGTACATGGTAAGTTAATTAAGTGTGTAAGAAGTTTAACATCACTTTCATTTTTATTTCAAGAGTAGGATTTGGTAAAAAAGACAAATTTGCAAGTGCTTCTAAATTTTATTCAACATAAAGAACCATTTAGCCAGTTTCTTGTGCCATTTGTAAAATGTATGCAAAGAATGGAATTGTGAATGAAAATTGCCAGTAGTTGTACATACTGTATACATACACGCACTTCATTTTATTTGACAGCTAGTGCTCAGATTGCGTTTTACCGGTAGATTTGCAACTACAGAGTAAAAATTATACTCTAGTCCCCCTATCATACTGTTTTGTTGAATTCAACAAATAAATATGAAAATTAAAGTTTGCATCAAATGAGCATATCAAAAAAGGAAATTTTTGGAAAAAAATTATCCTATCAGTTGATTGGACACTGGAAATTATAAGTTTAACAAATATATGATAATATAATACATTTTTTTTACTATGTATTCATACCAGTTAAACTTTTCTTTGTTCATACAAATGTCTATCAGTTTTCAATAAAATCCATCATCGAAACTTTTAAGGGGGTAGGGGGTGAATTCCTCAAAACTGTGAATTACCAAAGAAAATAACATTGCTTATTTCAAAAAGTGACAAGTAAATACTTCTTCATGAATTCTTAATGTTTGACCCCAGGCCATGGCATTGATTTTCATTATTATCATTACTTCAGATTTAAGCACCAATGAATTGATTCAATTACGAAATAATTCCAAGACATAATTCTGTTTATTTTCAACACGGTAAATAACCATCCTCACTTTGTAGAGCCAGGGTACAAATGACTCTTGATTTTTTTCTCCAATATAAATTACACAATAAAGGGCATTATACCCACCACAAACACAGTTCTCTGACTATGCGGGGCTAAGGTAAGGTTGTGTTTTTGTATAACTTTAGGGAGAAGAGTAATTTTATTATGCATCTGTATATGCACAATTTTCTGCAATTATAGCTATTACGTTTATTTAAGAAAAAGAGTAATTTTATTTATTATGCATCTGCATATGCATAATTTTCTGCAACTCTAGCTATTACATTTATTGAGAAAAAAAAGTAATTTTATTATGCATCTGCATATGCACAATTTTCTGTAATTTTAGCCATTAGTATTACATTTGCTTTCTTCTGAATGATTAGTGTTTAATAAAACAAATTCATATTCTTGTAATATTGGATTTAAATATAATTGAAATATTATTATCAAAAGAGTCTGAAAATGGAAATGCCTTTTGCAATTAACCAGGTTTGAAAGAATCAGTTATTATATATCTAATTCTTGATAATTACAAGCTATAGACCTAATTATAATAATAATACATAATAATAAACAGTTGTATCATTAACTTGTACTAGTGCTTAAAAAAAATAAATTGCATGAAATGTGAATAAAAAATATTTTTCAAACAATTTTAAAATTTAGATGTAAATCTATACCCATTTAAATATTTTGAAATAGTTTAAAAATATATCATGATTGTTATTTAGATGTATGTATAACAATAACAGCATTCCGAGATGACAAATATTTCCTCCTAAGACCATTTTGAACATTCCATTCAAGGAAAGATTCAATTCAATTCAGTTTATTCACTCAAACCATGAAATGGTACATGAGGTCATTCAGTATAATTATACATTACATACATACAAGTCAGAGGTACATTTTATAAGTGAATAGATAGGTAGTAAATAAATAGTAAATAAGCATAAATATATAGTATATACAATGAAAATAGGAAAAGGTAGAATTGTGGAGGACAGACTATTATATTAGACTGTAAATTTTTATAATGAAATAACATATTTTTTTCAGTTTTGTAACATTATTACACGACATAAGCTCACAGAACTTTATAGTGTTTGGTGCTGAACAGTATTTATCCTCAAGATATTTATGTCTGAACGTCAACAACTCTTTACATTCAAGAATATAATGGAATTCGTCAGCAATTTGACCAGTATTACACAGTTTACACACTCTTTGGTTTAAAGGAATATTGGACCATCTCCCAGTCTCCACTGGGAGATGGTGGTTTGCTGTTCTAAATTTCATGAAAATCTTTCTGAGCTTATGTGGCAATAAATTAATGTAATTTTCATAACTAAAATGTTTCTTAAAAATCTTGTATATTTGCCCTTTTGACGAGTTATGAATTTCACTATACCATTTTTGGATATATTGGTCTTGTAACCTTTGTTTTACAATTGCAGATAACCACTTTACATTTACAGCATTTTGTTCAGACCAGACATTTGAAAAACCACACATATCTAAAATATTTTTAACACATGCAATCCAGGAGTTTGACATATTTCCCATTTGATATTGCAAGACCAAAAACTTATATAAAACAGATACAATCTTGCTTTCAGGGTTTGTAAATAATTTCGACCAGTAGGAAATCATTCTGATATATACATTTATATATAAAGGGAGACGGCCTGTCTCCCCGTAAACCATGTAAGATGGTGTACTACTTTTTAAATTAAAAACATATTTTAAGAATTTCAAATGTACACGTTCAATAACTTCTATATTTTCGTAACCCCAGATTTCACACCCATACAATAATACTGGAATTACAATTTTGTCAAATAAGTCAAACTGACAATCGACTGGTAAATTGAATTGTCTTATTTTTCTAATAACACTGTACATTGCTTTCTGTGCACACAGATGTTTTTTAGCTTTAGCAAATGATCCTGCTCTTGAAAAAATAATACCCAGGTATTTAAAATCTTTCACATTTTCTATTGCAACCTTATTGTAATAAAACACATGTTTTGGCAAAGGGCCTTTTGAAAAAATCAAAATTTTTGTTTTGTCAGTATTGACTTGTAACTTCCATTGATTACAATATAGATAAAATTCATTCAGTGCATTTTGGAGATCTTCGGCAGTCTCAGCCATAATTACAGTATCATCAGCATAAAAAAGGATAAAAAGCTTCATATACAGAAATAATTCGTTTTCTATAGCATCAGAAATACTCTTAAGACCAACAATGCTTTTATCTAATAAGAAATTTTCCAGATCACTGATATATAATGAAAACAAAAATGGTGATAAATTTTCGCCCTGGCGAACTCCAACATTGCAGCTTATAAAATCAGATGTGATGCCATCCATACTAATAAGAGATTTAATACCCTGATACATATTTTTAATATAAACAAAACATTTTCCAGTGATACCACTTTTTGACATTTTGTACCATAAACCACTTCTCCATATAGTGTCAAATGCTTGCTTGAAATCAATAAAAGCACAAAATAATTTCTTTTTCTGTTTCATAAGGGTTTCTGATAAAAACTGTAGAGTTAATACATGATCTAGGGTAGAATAGCCTTTTCGGAAACCAGTTTGGCTTTCACTTATTATATTAATCTCATTTGCATATGCCTCCAGCCGTGTTCTTAAAATAGATGTAAAAAGTTTACCAAGGCAGCTTAATAATGTTATTCTCATACTACAGTTTCTGTGAATTAAAGTTTTTAAACTATAATAATACACTTAAAATGCAAATAGAGTAGGTTAGAAATTTGTTTAATCAACAATGTAATTATCCTTAAACATAAATTAATAAGATGATTTGTATTGCACATTTTTTCATAATTATATTAAATGTACTAAAAGATAACACATATGCTAAACAGTTTAAACCCCAAAAAGTAATATAAAATGAATACCATTAAAAACAAAATAAAATATATAACTGGTTTTAAACAATAAGATTATTAAAATAAATTAATCATTGTTATTAAAGAAACTGATAGAACAATTTATTCGATTTAAATTTTTAAATCTCACATTACATAAAATTATTGCATCCAAAATTTTCAGAATATAAAATTTTTCCACTTCATCTACATGAAATACAGTTTTTAATCACATGGTTTTGATGTACCAGTACATTGAAAGAAAAAAGAAATCAAAACCCCTCTGGAGTTCAATATTCACAATCACTATGTGACATTTATCCAGTTGTAAATTATTATTTCCATTACAAACGCACCCACATTCCTGTTCGATCACCAATACGTAAGGGTTTTTTTTAACCCACTCCTACTCTTCTACCAGGGGATAATTACATATTACTCTACAATAATGATGAAATGCTTAATGTCATCACCAAGCAGAAGGAATATCTTCTGATACTTATTAACCTGGGTTTTTTCTCCTTTAACAGGGAATGGTAATGATACCCACTGGTACTCATTTGGCAAACTTAGCCTCAAACAAATTGGGAATATTTATCAAATTAACAAATGACATTTTATCCTTAATTTTTTTAAAGAACTAATAAGTTTTCATTGTTTTTAAACATCTGTTGTTCACTGATTTCTTGAACTGTCAATAATGTCAGTGAAGTCAGACGTCACAACATTGCATGACCAACAGCTATAACAACAGAAATAACACAACCTACCTCCAATGGTCAATTCAAAAAATTCAATTCTTTTTTTCTCAGACATATTTTGGCAAGAATTTACTTCTATTTTTCTAAGACACATTCTGCCAAGAATTCTATAATTTTCGTACCTGGGTATTTCCGCTTGAAGGATTTGACTCCCAGGTATTCGCAGACTTGTTCCTGTAGCATGTAATATTCCCCCGATCCGTCTGTTGGCCATTGGTATTCAAATAACTTACTGGCTGTGATGCTGAAATAAATATCTCAGAACATTCTAAAACTGTAGATATAAAAATTATATGACAATAGCAAATGCTTACATTGCATAGGCACATTATCTAATTTCAATAAAATTATGCAAGACTTTCTCTGGTTTTACAGACCCATGAGTTTATATGCACTTTTTGTCAAGTGTTGTTGTATAAAACTCCATACAAATGTACATGTATCAATTTTTCATTCAAAATTTGATAGCTACAAAACTTCAAAATCATATTTCAATGATCAGATTTAAAACATAAAATGCCAGAAAGGACAGGGGCGTACAAGGCGTTACATATCCCCCACTTGAAGCAATAAAAAAGAACTTGTTCAAATGTTAATAACATATGTATTCTTGGCTTGTATACATTGTTTATACTATAAATTTCACGATGCATGCCAATAACGTGTTTTCATTCTATACACACAAGAGACATAGGTTTCCAAATTAAGCCACAGAATGTTTTGTGCCTAAATCAAAATGTTGACCATTTACAGTGATAAATTGCAATTTTTTGGTATGAATGGGTCTAGACTCCATCCTAAAAGTACTTTTATTAAAAGGATAAGTTTTCATTCTTTTTTATTTTTGATTTATTAAAGTGGAGTCTAGACCCATCATGGGATAAAATTCGTGGTTTTCTCAAAAACTTCAAAAATTTATTGATAATTGTCAAACTATAAAAGTTATTCACAAGGATTGGAATGTGTCAACGTAGCTCAGTGTGATAGGCGGAGGACTGTAGACAGTCCCTCTCGGCTGAGAGGGTGTTTGAATCATGGTGGACTTTTCCTTATAAATTCTGGGCGTTTGCTTCCTTTTAGGTAAAACATTTTTTTCTTCAAAATTATTATGTAATAGATCTAGAACTATTTTGGAAAACATTTAAAACTCTTCAGATAACGACAAAAAATACATAATCATCTTGCCCATTCTAAATAACGTTTAGTAAACAATAGCGCTAGCACAGTCAAAGATTGTTTGAGATCACGTTGTAATGTTAAGAAAATAATCATAGAAATGAAAATAAGAAGAATAGTATAAAGTATAAATGTATGTTTGTTAATGGTCAGATAATGCAGTTCTATAGTATATACATGCACTGATGTACACCTTCAAATGTAAGATTCTTTTATATGAGATTTACAAAAGTCGTTTAAATATCCTAGGTGCGGGGGATTCGACAGGCATTGTACGCTCTTCTTCTTTTGTTTGTAAGAATCATTTGGAAAGAGAAATGTTATAAACCAGTACAAGGAACGCTTACTGTTCTTGGCTGGGTGTGTAAACAGCCAGTCTGGACCGTTTTGAAGGAGTTGGTCCCATCGATGAGTTATCTGCCACTGACGATGGAGTAGGAGGTCCAAAGTTGTCAAACGCTTGGTAGGAAACACTGTCTCCATTGCTAGCAAATAAGGCATAATGACAAATCATATGATGTCTAGTGACACGTAAATATATCATCATTCTTTTTTCAAGCAGAATTTTCATGTGATAAGAGTAAACACATCAAAATCATGCAAGAATTTAACATGTGCAAAAAAATGACGGCATCCTAACACCCAGATATGTCTTAAACTTATTAGAAAAATGTTTTACGTTTACATGAAATTATCACTATAAAGGATATTTATTTAGCCTGATGGACTACTGTGACATCTTTTCAATTCGACATAAAGTCTTAGACAAATTTCATGTGTGTGCTATTTCTACACAAATTTTTAATGAAATTTAAGTGAGAATCAATTGTTCGTGTAGTACCTGACGACAGAGGCTGGGGTCCCAGGTCCAGGTGTCTCCGAGATCTCTGACACTCCATATGGAGAGGGTGGAACATCAAAGTTCAAGGGAGAGTCCTTTGTTTTACCATCTAGTTTGATAAAGCTGGCATTGGACTCTTCATCGATCATTTCCACCTTTGACGGCTTCCTTATGGTCGGGGTATCCACTGGGTCTTGCACGTCAAATCCAGTTGATTCAGACCTCTTACTTCTTTCTGAAGCTGCTCCTGCTAGCTCAGATACATCAGACTTTTCTGTTGAAGCTTTTGGGTCTGCCAAGTCTTGGTCCTTGTCTGTTAGTATTGGGGAAGAAACATCTAGTGAAGGCTCCATCTCTGATTTTTTGTCATCATCTTTGTCAGATGATGCATCCCCCTTTTTGTCCAGAATGATTTGTGATTTGGTGACATCTGCTTCAAGTTCTTTACTTTGTTGGCCAATTTCCTCTTTGGTCTCTGTACATTCCATAGCTTCTTCATCAATATTCATCACTTTCTTGGAATCATCACCACTGACATTACTCTGCTCTGTAGTTGCAGAGGAAAATTTGTTCTGGCCATCTGCAACTCTGGATTCAATGGCCTCATCTGCAGGTTTAGAATTCTCTGCCTCCTCAGAGTCACTACCTGAAGAGTAATCACCTAGTTGACTTAAACCTGTGCTCAGTTGAGACGCACTCTTGTTTTCCAGCACAACTGCTTTGTCTGACCATGCCTTTCCTTCTGAGATTGCTTTGAATGCCCTTTCGCCATCATGCGGCACCCGTACAGAACTGTCAACCCCTTGTGGAGTAAGTGACTGGTTTCCTTGCTGGGCTGCTTGTGAAGCTTCATAATTTGAAGTTATGTAACTTCCTTCTGGTTGTTTTAGAGATGAAACATTCTCCATTCTGAAGAATAATGTTCATAATATTTATGTTAAAAAAATTCTTAATATGTACCTGCACTTAACATCCTTTGATACCTTTCACTACTGAAGCCTTTAACTTGATAAACATTGATAAATATTTCTTTCAAATAAACAATGCTGAAATAACAAAAAAATGACATAATTTTATTACATCAGCACAGTGTGTCATTATTTACTTCAAAATAATTTCAACTACTATAAAACATACAACACAAATCTGGGACAGACATGAACAGTTGTTTGATTTTCCGTGAAAATTAAGATTTCCGTTTTGGCAATTTAAGTAATAAAGATCGATCCTTGTCTAATCTGACAAAGTAATATTTCAGCTTAAAAATAATATAAATACCTAGAGCCTTTTTCATAGTCAATTTAAAATCCTATGCCTGACAAATATGGTAAATGTTCATTGTTTAGCATTTAGTTCCTCTGGGTAGCATTTCTAGATTAGTTGTATCATGTTCATGTAAGCAATAAAACTGGTGATAAAAAGTTAATTAAGTTATGAGCTAACTTTATAAAAAAGATCTGTGGTTTTTCAATTCATTGCAAAACATAGACCTATTCCTTGTCACAAAATATCAAAACTTTGGCCAGCACAGCATAATTTGTAATAAACAGCTTTTTAAAATTTGGACAACAAAGTTTTTAAATTAAAGTTTGGGTTCACTTGTGCAAAGGGCAAGCAGAACTTTAGAATGAATGTCTATCCCTGAAAATATTCCTGTTTAGTGTAAGTAAAAGAAATGGAGGAAAAAATGCAATTATACTTTTATGTTATGTAAAAACAATTGAACAATGAATTTTGATAATTAAGATATCTTACTCATCATGTTTCAAGTTCATAGCGTACATGGTTATTTAGCTTAAAATTAGTAATAATGCATTTATCTAAATTAATCATCACAGAAAAATATTATTTTACGAAATTCCCAAAGGAAATCAATTTAATATCAATAAACAGAAAAGTTTTTTGGGGAATATTTTTCATGCAGAAGGTTTCCTAGAGGAAAATGATTTCTATATACTATATACAATTGATTTGACTTTTTAATGTACCGGTAAGCATATTCTAAGGGCACTATGTAAATTTTCCACTTGCCACATAACTCAGAAGAATGAGCAATGAACCCCTTCAAGTAAGTACAGAGATAGAATGCAGAACAAGCTTTCATCAATGATCATATGATATGCATGGAATTGCAGAATTACTGTTATCAATCGATTTGAATAACAGTAAAAAGCAACAAATTTTAATTTTGACTTTTATGTGCTCAAACTGTCTCTTTATACCGAGCGCAGCGAGAAGCGGGCAAAGCCCGCCTCGCGAAGCGAGGATTAATGGTAACACGTATATATATGAAAATCAGTGAAAAATGAGAGTTGAATCAGGGGTACTATGGGCTAAAAAATTTTCTTCCAGCCCTGGGCGCTGCCATATTGGCCACCATTTTGTTTTTAAAAAGTTAGTTCGATCATTGATTGACTGGCACTAATCGATGTTTATTGCCCCTAAACTTGATTAAAAACTTTCCAATATTTCAATTGAAGGTAATTAAAATTTAAAAAAATTAAAGTGAAAACCAGATAAGTTTCAGTAGTGCTTCAATCAAGAAACAAAACTAGTTCTACGTATATCTTATCAAATTATTAGATGGAAAATAAAAACATTAACATCAAGAAACTGATCTTTTAGAATAAAGTATTCAATTTTATTACCTGTAGTCGACATATGAATTAAATTGATAAACAAGGAAAGAAAAAATAAATTTTTGTCGGAAACACGCAACCCTCTTCGGCTATTTCCAAAGACAAAACTTGTACATTTTACGTACGACATTTGTTGATTCTCAGTTGTTTAGACTGTGGACCTGGATAATTTGGATAATAATAAACGTTTACTTTAACTTTGGCTAACGGTTTGAGTAGGCGGATCCTACTGTGTGCGTTTCAAATAAATTGTACAAAAATCAAACTGCACTGTGTTAAATCTGCGCTCGGTCCAACGGTCACACCGTTTCCATATTACTTTTGTTAGACAATCACGAGTTTGAGTGAAAAAGTTGGTCCAATTATTCTACGATTCAATAATATGATTTGATAAAGCAAATGATAAAGAAGCATTATAAATATTTTCTTAATATTATCATTTCCTAAAGAATAAACTATTTAAGAAGGGAAAATATCATACAGATTGGAGTCTTAGAAAAGTCCCGAGTTTGCAGGAAACTTCTTGTGTTATATCTATATGAATGCAAAGATAAAGAGATGTTGTAAAAAGAGAAAATGCTATATAAAATCAATAAAATATTATCCGATGATATTCCGACAGAAAAATATAATAATAACGGCATGGTTCGCTTGAATCTTACTTGCAATATTTAACAATGGACAAAATTCACCGTCTAGACGCCATTACAACTTACTTATATATCTTCAAATGCTAAAGAGTACTAAAGCTAGGCATATAGTATTCATTCTATAAGCCAAAGTGAAAGTTATTTTCAGAGTCTTTTATCTTTTCTATATGAATATTAATATATTTACACATTCGGGTGTAAAAAATTTAAAGGAATGCTTAAATCAGTTTACGAAACTAATACAAGAAAATTGAGAAAAGGAACGATAACTCTGTGTGGAGAATGTGTCCATTTGATACTCTGCTGTGAAAAGGTCACGCTAGAGGGACAGTGTCGCCACCCGTAATCGCCACTACGCCTGGCCGATTACGATTCGTGGCGATGACGTTTTCTCCGAGTCTCTGCTTGCGAAATTTACGCATGTAAAGAGAACAGGTGCGTAAATGACGTTAAATGTACAAAATAATCTGTGATAAGTAAGTAATTATTTATTGAACGTGGATTAAAATCGGCGCTAAAATTAATTATTATATTAAAATGTTGATCCAGCGTCCAGTCCCGAGCGCAAGTTCGGAAAACCTGAGATTGGTTTTTATTTTGATTTTTTGATAAATATTATGGGTTTCTAAGCATTCCACAAAACATGCATGAACATAAAAAATACTTTTTATAAATTTCATTCAATTTTGTTTGATAATTTAAAAATATGTATTCATCCCAATATTGCAGAAACTTTAGCAAATAATTTTACGAAATGAAACAGCTTTGTAATAGTTATCATGTATGATTGTATTATTTTAAGAAAAAATTACTTCTATCTTCACTTCTCTTTTTCAAATTTATATATTGAATAGTTTTTGTATGGTTTATAAAATTTGAATTTAATTCTAATTATCGTAAATTACCGTTGCTTCAATTTTTAACACACACGAGTTTAAATAACAATTTGAAATGCATTGCATTTGTTGGGATTTGAAGATGATGAAATAATTTTAGTTTTAAAATATTTCACATTTATCTATTTTTGCTGTACTAGCTAGGGTATTTTTTTTTGTCAGAATAATTCAGTTAAACGAATTTTTGTCGATTTCTTTTTGGGTTATTTTTTTAAGCTAAAACTCTTGTTTTTGTTTAGCCCTATTTTCTTTAAGATGATAATACAATCAATAACTTAACATGGTGAATAATGGGCACATTGTACACAGGAATCTATATCCCTCCATCATATCCTTGGTTCTTATAAAGTCACGTTTGTTTCGCAAAGAAAATCTGTGGTAACTCACGAACTTGCTTTTCCCACTCTATTCGGAGAAAAAAACTGGGTAAGCATCTGTTGACTACAAGGAAAAAGTTTTATTTCGCACCAAAAAGTGATATATCTGTATTGAATCTTTATGTAACCTACGGGTTGAGTCTGTTTTTGTAGCAAAGATATGCAATTAAATATCGGTTTTGTATTTCGTTACCAGAAATGAAGTATGTAGTGGATAAAAGGTTAATATAAAACTTATATAAGCGCTATAATGCTTTTCAGATACGTTAATTGTGTGCAAATTATATTTATATGAAAAATTTAAAATAAATTAATTATTTTTTAACGGCGAGAAAATAAATGGAAGAAAATATAATGATTAAAATTCTTGTGGTCCGGAAACAACAAAATCGACATTTATAGTCATTTTGACCGTTAGTTAAATTAGTTCATTTTATTTTATTTTATTTATTACTTGGAAAGCTCCAGATCATTTTTGGGGTCCTTATGCTTCTGAGAATTCTATCTCCAGTCGCCACAAGGAAGATAACCCACATGTACTTATTCTAGGTCTCAATGCTCAGAAGGAACGAAAATTTGGGGGGTTTTCACATATATTCATTAAGAACATTTTTTTTCTCATTTCTGTTAATTTTATGCGTCGAATATGTTTATTTCACGAAATTAAGCTGTGTTTAACTGAATCGCAAATAATTTCTTCTAATGTGACACATATATGTTTTTATTGTTACTTTTTATCAATGTTACACTGTACGTATATGTAATAGTTTTTGTAAAAGCTTGTTTTACTGTTTAAAGTACGTATGTTTAGAAGTAATATGTTAATATTTTGAATATATTTTACTTTAAGAATTTAATATTAGATAAAGAATTATCTTCAACTTTACCTATCGGAGAAACTGAACTCAAACTTTATAATTCGTTAATTTGATTTTTAACAAATCAAGATTATTTAGATATTATTTATACACAATCTGTTATGTAATGCATTTCCATTTCATTTGCTGCATGCAGCCTATTTGAGAAATGGCAACGAGTTTTTAAAACTTTCTATATTAAACCTTATTTTTTTACTTCTCAATTTAAAAAATACATATTCATAAATAACAAAACTCACCAAGCTGTTCGCTGAAACTTGTCACGTGCTTGTCGCACGTCACACAGGAAATGAAACTGAAATTTCCTGACAACTTATGTTGCTTAATACTATTGTTCCTTTAATTGTAAGTATCATAGCAACTTTTTATGTCAAACTTTTACATTTAATTTTATTATATTCTTTTAATATAATATCCTGTCATCCACATTAAATGTGCCCAGCTCCTGAATGCACTTTGTAAAAATTTAAATGCACTTAAATGTAATCTAATATCAAGGAAACATGTTACAATTCAACGCATGTATTGATATATATTTTTGCATTTATTTTCATTAATAATGGCGTATGTACTTATATATATATCAAATCGCCAAAATGTAAAGAAATCGCAAATTTTCTTTGATCATAAAATTGAGGTTTGGAAATTTTTTTCGCGATGTTTTATACAAATCTCTCTAAAAAAAAAAAAAGTGGTCTTATTAAATAACATTGTTATGCATGAATCCCACACTTGTTATGTCCAAAATATTTTGATTGGTTTATTTAAACATAGATCGATTCAATATTTTGATTGATTTCTAAAGAAAATTTGTAAGTAGCAAGTGTCAATTGGCGTATTAACCTGTTGAAACTTAGGGATATATTTACCTCGCTCAGAAATTAAGTTGAATTCGTAATATCACGAACGACGATTTATATATCTTGATAGTTTTATATTTAAATTGTTGTTATTATTTTAGTAATTTTATCATCAATATTTCAGTTTTATAATTATATTTTTTTATTATAGTAATTTTAATATTTTGATAAATAATAAAACCTACACACGACTATGATTGTCATCTTAAGGTACCTCACTACATCAAGACTTTTACTTCTATGACACCGCGTCACAGGGTTTTGTTTCATTGGTTGAAGATCATCATACATGTAGCTCATGTATCAGGCTTATGAACCGCAGATCATATGGGTTCGAGTCCGCCTGGGGCTTTTGTTCATATTTACTGAATTAAATGTTTGAAAATCATAATTTTTAAAATCAAGAATTGCATATTTTTTCGCCTACTTGATTTATATACTTCTTATGCATCATGATATCTATCATAATCAAGTAATTTTCTGCTGATTTGAGAAACTATTTCAAGGTGTAGTGAGCCACCTTAATTAATTAATAGAAGCAAGAAATTCTATAATTTAATATCTGCCTCGCTATTTGTTTGCTAAATCTGATAGGAATCGTGAATTATTATTTTTAGATGAAGAAAACCCATAATTTTTCTCTCAGTTTTGACTTTTCTTGTTTTAAAACGCAGCTATGATTCTCTTCATTTTTTTTCATTTTTTTGAGATATGTATCAATGACTATATTTAGTTATTATTATAACAATGATAATTTAAATTCCTCTAACTACATATAAGCACTCGTGTGATCCATGCTATCGTAAAGAAGATCCCATGTGATTTTATTTTGCACATCTGACCATAAACCCAATCTATCATCTCCATCCTTACCGGTGCCTGGCATCCAATTCCGATGTTTCACATGATAGCTATATAAGTCCTTATCGCTATCTTTTATCTATGATTTAATTGCATAACTCAAAGTATCATTTCCGTGTTTTTTTCCCGTTTGTAGGTATGTCAACACCACAGTTTGAGGATAGCAGTATTTCTAAACTAATGGCCGGCGCCATGCTGATGGACACAGTCGATCTCCCGAATTGGCCCACAGCGTATGATGCTTTTCCAGGAACGACACAGTCTTCCCAACTCGCGAAGATGGAAAAGGAAGGCTTCGTACCCAACAGCATTGATTGTTGGTCGTTACCTGGGCAACAGACGCCTGTAGACTTTCACCAGAGTGGGGGTTTCCAGAACGTGTCCCACAACAACGGCTTCAACCCCATCTCCAACGGCAGCATTAACGGAAACAACACCTTTGGGCAGAATTTTGGGAATAGCTATTTTAAACCTCCTCAAGATCAGTTTCGCAAACGACATGGAACATATTCCAACGAACAATATCCAGACAGTAACATAGCCCTGAAGGCTGAGATTGAGGAGAAGTGGAACAACTGTGCTATGAATACACACACGGATTTATTTGAACCAACACGAAGCGGAAACGGCAAAAATGTTTCTTTAAAGGAGGGCCCTTATTCACCACCGTCTTTCAAAATGCGAGATCGGACTCCACACAAGTTAAGTCCGAGTATGGATTCCGAGCGAAAGTTATTTGACATGGAGTCCGATAGCGACTCAAAAACGAGCGACAGTCAACCTACAGCACTTGGTAGTCCTCCCTCAGATATCAACGTGGACCAGATGATCAACAGCGGGGTCACAGTGGCCGGCTACAAACCCAGAAAACTCATCTGCAAGCGGAAAAAGTCGTCAGTTCCCACTGATCTCAAGGATCCAAGCTATTGGGAGAAGAGGAAGAAAAACAATGATTCGGCCCGGAGGTCGCGAGAAGCCAAGAAAGAGAAAGAAAGGAACTTCTATAAACGTGCTTTGGAACTTGAGTATGAGAATCATTATTTAAAGGAAAGAGTCGCGTTTTTAGAGAGAAAGTTAGAGGCGGTCATGAAACAAAATTCCAGTTATCCCGGCCCTGAAACCCAAACGGCACCCCCACCACCGCCCCACAACATGTAGCAGCCCCACAACACATAGCAGCCCAACAATATGTAGCAGGCATACATTGTTTTATCAACTGTTCTGCACTCTTTCGTATTTTAAAGTTTATATCAGCAACTATCAAATGCTTTGTATTTTTGAAAGCTTAAGGCCGGCATCACGGAATTTTACCAAAATATGACTTATTCTCAAACTCAGTCTAGTATTGTCATAGCATAGTATATTGTTGTAATTGTTTATATATTGTGAAAATAAGTTTAATTAGAATCTATGATATACCAAAGAAGTAGATAAGTTGTCCAGTCAGCTGTTGTGTACACATTACGTTGTCACGTGTTTTCCGGTTTGACCTTAATGGTGTATGGTTTTGTTTTAAGTGTTTGGTCTTCTCAATTGCATTTTTTCTCTGGTTCTCTCATTTAACAATACACCGGTGCAGCTGTATTAGGAGTTAAGCTTGAATTCCGTTCACTTTCTGTTATACATCACAATGGCCATTTGTCTATATATTCCCTTAAAAAGTTTTACTTATGCTAAAACATTAATTCGATGTGGTTTAGTTTTGGTCAAAATTTAACTAACTTCTAATACTTATAGATTTTGTTTCTTGTAACTTTGAAGCATCGTAGGAAAACAAAACAGCAGTTCAGCAATGTCGTTTTAGATATGCAAACTCCAGTTGGTCATTTTGAAGTATAAATTACAATATTTGTTTACTTTTTTTGTGCCTTTGATGATTCAGCATCTAAATCTGATTTTTATTTGTTTGGTCCACCTTGTACTTACTTCTGATACAGAAGATAATTTGGTCGAAGTACCTTAAATATGTGTTCTACGTCAGTATTGTGTTGGTCGTGGTATGTGACGTCACGCTTTTTGAAAAAAAGTGTTCACGCAAAGAACCGGTGATGTTTGGGACAATCTGGTCAGCTTTTTAACTATTTTGTCTTGTTTCCGTTGGCTCCAAGAGCATTTTTTGTCTCTCAGTTTGCTAGAGTGTCATTACAATGACCTGGCAGATCGCTGTGTACATACATACCCACGTTTTCCATTAGGCTCCATATATCCCTACCCGCCTCTTTCCCCTGAGGACACCGGGGTCTGCCGCACGCAAATTCAGCCAGAAAAAAAAACAGGTGCCAGCGTGTAGTGCAGATCCCCTTCATTTAAATGCTGTAAAATTTTGCTTAATTTTTTGTAGACAATAGTTGGAATTTCATCTTTCATGCATGTTTTGGAAATGGTTTGCGTATCCCGTTTTTATCCTATACAATACACAGATGGTTGTTATGATACGTGTTTTTATGTTACTTTTGTCGAGGTAGTGAATACTTGTACGTGAAGGGCGTCAAACGCCATATATATCCCCCACAACATGGACATATTGTATTGTTAGATTTATATGATTACCCCTATCTATTGTTCTATAGTTGATGCTGTATATGATGTGTATTGGTATGACCAGTGTGTGTTACCCCTTGTTTCTGCGTCCTTTTGCATCGTTTAATACCATAGCCGGAATTTTTGCACGCAATAACGATACCAGGGTTGGGTAACCTCGCTCTGGGTCGATGATTGTCATTGCAATTCAATATCACTGACTTGCTCAGTTGTAAGACAGTTTCAATGGTTGAGCAATGTGTTTTTTGGCTACACAGACGTGAACTATGATGGCATCGTTATTGTTGCAGAACTCTATATTCGTCCGATATCAAATATCTGAGTATAGAGCAAATGGCAATTCACAAATGTCCACTTTTTATTTCTTTGTGAAAAAAAACCACCCACGAGATTTGCTTGTTTTGTTTACTATTTTTTGTCTTACTCTTAAATGCTTAAAGCATTAATTTATTTAGCAGTGGCGGCGCTTCATCCAAAAGTCAGTATTTACTGCCAATATTCATGTTATCTCCCCCTTTATCAGCATAATATTGTGTGATAGATCATTTATTGTATTCAAGTGTTTAACATTGAGGGTTTTGTATCAACTTTGCAATTTTGTGAATATATGCAACGATAGTTTCTAACTTGATTTTTTTAAATAATCTATACAAATATATTAAAATTTGATTTTAGATAACATTCCTTAATGTATTCGAATATAATATCCTTTTTTTTATTGAAGTCTAACCTATGTTAGATAAATGCAACGTGAAAAAATTGAGAAAAATACCGGGTTTTTTTAATATTTCTGTACTTTGACTTTTATTCAAACCAGTGATCACATATACCAGATTTTTCCTTTCTGATGCATATCTCTTTGATGCACAGATTCTCATGAACGAGAAAAATAGCCAAATTTACAAAAATGTTTCCAATAATTGTCAGAGTATATTGCTCTCTCATTTCATTAATGCGAAAGAGATGTTTATGAAAGAAATCTTATTGACATGATGATTTTGAAAAAAAATTTACAAAGTTTATCAATACGTTGCTTAATTGAAATATTGTATAAAAGTCACTAACCTTTATATAAAAAACTGTTTGGTTTTTACGGCAACAAATAAGAAAAGCAGACAATATGTCACGTAAATTTATTTTGAATTTATTAAGACTTACGGTGTTATTTTTTCGTGAAGATAATTTCTAATTTCAAATGTTTTTGTTTGGAGGGAGACTAAAGGTCACCAAGGTTGTCTATGTGTAATGTGTGTTGCGTCTTAACATCACTGGATATAGGTGCTATATAAGTATCATTACAACCGCAATGTTTAATCAGTGTTGTGCATGTAATTATGATTGTGTTAATTTAGTTTTTTTCCCCTCTTTCTCTCTCTGTACATCTAGTATTTAATTATGCACTGCAATATACATTAACATACTTGATGGAGAATGGGTCATTAATTCATAGTGAGTACTTCTGCATCAATACAAGATTTTTAGTATCTCTTTTAGTTAAGAAAAAAAAACCCCGAAATATTGTTACAGTTAAACATAACTGAAAAGAAGAGTATTTCAAGCAGAAAAGACTGATAAATATCCTCCCAACATTTTTGGTTCAACATTATCCAACGTTGAATTGAAATAGCGAAAATCTGCAGTTTGATTTAGGTCTTCTTCGATTTATTTTTTTTTTGTGACTTACAATTACTAAATATAATGTACATTAGAATTATAATAAAGAAAAGAAATGACAGTTGGAAAGTTGAAACAAGTATATTTTAGACAAATTAATTGATCAATATTAATATTTCATTGATTTTCAGATCTTGATATTTTGCACCAGAACCGATTCTATGACATTTTCTGTGAAATTTCCGCTAAGTTGTATGACTGATAGTTGAACTCAATCTACTATGTCGGATGTGTCCAATATCAACTATCAACTGAACTTATCAAAGCGTTTTTGTCAATTTTGCCAAATTTCATGTTAAAAAAATATTATGCAATTTGTAATTAAGATTGTCTTGAAATATTTAACGTTAATTAATGGGACACATTGCTTTCCAATAATGGTCAGGCATTTATTTAAAGCGTGGGAACGTATTTATTGTTTTGGTATTTTTAATTTTTTTCTCTTTATATGAAAAAAAAAAAATAGGAAACGGGAATTTATGATCATAGAGTGTACTTCAAATGTTGATACTGAAAAAATGCATCATTAACAAAAATACCCCATGAAAAGAAACACACACCCCCTCCCCACTGCATTTTGTTCAAGTTTTTGTTCAATTTTTAACGAACACCACTTCCCTTTCAGTTTTTATCTTTTGTAATTAGATCTCTTGATGTATTATTAAATACATGACATTATAATTTACAAGTTGAAATCCAGTAACAATGCAGAATTAAATCCTAAAAATTCCGACTCCTTGAAAACCTTGTCAGTTTTTGTTTTTACACTTTTCTTGGGGCGCCTATACAATATATACAGAAACTTATCGCAATCTTGCACTCTAAACATTTGGAATTTTTTGTGGGTGTACCCTATACCTTTTTGTCTCCCATGATTTTTCAATTCATATTATCTGCCTAGGTTACGGACTGTTCGCTTGCTTCATTTATCATGCGCGCGTGATACAGACTTTGTTCAATTAACTTACGAAATCTATTATTTTTCAAATATTATTTTTTTTGCAATATTTTGATTGGTTTTTTTCTCTTCTCTCTCTATTCTATGGATGAAAAGATGGACTTCAGTATTAAGATAACCCTAGAGAATTTTGTCAATATTGCTTTGGCAAGGACTTTGTGTGAAAATATGATTTGTCAGTCGTTTTAGTTTGGTAAATCAGTTCTCAAACAACGAATGTTTCCACCATCATTTATCGGTTCTGTCCTGCTTCAACCATCAATATGCTGAGTATAATTCTTTCTGTCCACAGAGAAAGTTTTATTCGTTTAAGAGTGAAAACATGAAGACAATTTTCTTGGGTTAATCTTATTTTGTGTAACTATTATATTTCAATATTGTGCTTTCAATATATTGTGTAGCTTTGTTTCATGGATTTAGAGATCTTAATTAGATATAAAATATCGTTATCATGCGTATGATCTCTGATTTTTTCCAATTTGAGAATAAATGTTATACAAATATTTGTCTTCTTGTTCAATTGCAAAGTTATATAATATATATGTAAAACTGCTGTGAGAGGTTGATATTACATAAAACAAAAAAGAAACGTAACTTACAGCGCGACATGACTATTACTTGACTTCCACGTCAATAAGGAAGAGATTATTACTAAACATAGCATTGAAGTACTATTTAAAACAAAAGTTAAGAACATAGGAATGTTTGCTTCCTGTATTAATGTAATATTTTTTGGTTTTGTTATAGTATAGCCGACCCTTTATGTTTATGAAAAAAGCAGACTAAAAGTGAATAAAATTGGCTCGATTCTGTCTGCAGGTTTACAAAAACACGCATATTAAAAGTCGACTAGCCAAATGTCTAAACATTCGTCAACTGCTCAACTTCGAAATAGTCTATAATTCTCACCATGTAAACCACAACATACGGGGTGTATACTGTGTTGTACACGGGGTGTATACTCTCGAAGCGGCGGAAAGGAGGTCAAGCGACGATTTTTGTCTAAATTTGTTCATGGACTTATATGTATTTGTATTTGTAAGTAATATAACAATGATGATAAATCAAAGCTTTGTCCTGATACTTGACCATAAACATGCGTCATGTGCAAAAAACTGATCGTCGGAATTGTGTTGAGGTGTTTGAGAAAACTAGAACTTGTACAAAAGAATCAGAGGGTGTCTATAAACTAGTATTCCAAAATGATTGCTTTCTTCTGTAAGCATATGCTTATCGAAATAAGTCCATGAAAAAATAAATTAGCCAAAAATCCTTTCCGCTGCTTCGAGAGTATACACCCCGTGTACAATATAGTATACACCACGCATGTTGTGAAATGCATTGTGACTCTGTTTGGAACAGTTGAGCTTTCATTCATTAAATTCAAGGAATTAGTTTAATATAATTTAGATTTCTGACTATTATGCTTCATACGAGATGTTTTATTCTAAATATTCATTACATATATATTCCTCTCAAATTGTCGTTTAACTGTATTCCACCTGTATCTCAAACGACCGTGCAGTGCGCGGCCAGCGCGCTAGGTTCCGTTCGTCATCGAAAGCAAGATTTTTTGGTCTTGCCTAGATGGCCGAGTGGTTAGCGCGGTGGCCGCTCACTGCTAGGAAAATGGGTTCCAGAGGTCGTGAGTTCAAGCCTCGGCCGGGGCGGAGGTGGAGCTCCAATAAAAGTGAATTTTCCTGTGCTTTATATATATCTATATAATTCACTATGGGGAGGTATATGTCAATTTGAGAGTTATTGCAATGTTTGTGCTTATTATATATGTATATATCTATGCAATGTGTATCGTTCCGATCCTCTCAAATTGTCGTTTAACTGTCCCAAAAAGAAAAATTAGCCCACGGGATCATATCAATGACTTGTGTAAATCATGGTTTTGAGATGATTTCGGTATAGGAAATTTCCACATGCAAATGAGTTAATGGATCATGATTCTTGTATGATCCATTAACGCTAACAACAGGTATTAAAATCATGATTCTAGTAAGATCTGTTAAAGCTTATAACAGCTCATTCAAAAATCATGGTTTTACAATGATTGGTACAGGAAAATCTCACATACAAATGATCGAGCTAATGGTTCACGATTCTCGGATGATCTGTTAAACAAAACAAATTGCAAGAAAACCATGGTCCTTGCAACCATGGTATGATCTGTTGTAACTAACAATTCGTATCAAAACTCGTATCAAAACCATGGTCCTGGTATGATCTGTTGTAACTAACAACTCGTATCAAAACCATGATCCTGGTATGATCTGTTGTTACTAACAACTGTATCAAAACCATGATCCTGGTATGACCTGTTAAAGGACAATTATACAATAATTTCTTACAGAAAAAACTGAACACTTAATTTATAATTTTCAACAGAAATATATTTGAAATACATTATCATTTACCAAATATGAAAAATAATATACATATATGTCACATGAACTATATCGTTAAGCCAATATAATCTAAATTAGAACAAAGGATCAAAGTCTTCCATAATTAGATGATACTTATACTGTTATTTTAAACTCTTCTAGCAATTATTACATGAATTGTACAAGTGAAAATATTACGTATGCATTTCAAAACTGTAGCTCCCGGTCTGAACTAATGATACATCCATGCATTAGTTGCTTGCTTCACTTAATAAATCACTTGATAGTGTATTGTCAATTAGTCTTTATAAAGTATTATTTAACTCAAGTGAATAAGAATATATTCCCTCCGAAAAATACTTCCATAAATTCACTTTATAAATATGCCAAGATAGAGCTAGATGCCCAACAATAAGAAATTTTCCTGACATATACATCACATTTAGGCTCCAAGATGAACATTCAAAATTTGCAACTCATTTTCCTGTTATGCAGTAATCTTAATTCTTAGTGGTCAGTTTATCTGGCAGTGGCCAGTGAACCAGATTGGCAACTCAGCTTGAAATGTGTGAAATGTGCACAATCCCATTTAACTGTTTCGATGATGAAAAAGTTAACAAACCATACCAGGATCATACAATCAATTTTGACAAAGTTAACAAATCATATGAAAATCATATGAAAATAATGACTATTACTGGACAAGTTAACAAATTATGTGTAACTCAGGTTGAATTTACAGACAACGTTAAGAAACCTTACCAAAATCACAAACTTTTAGCAGTTAAAGTTAACGAATCATTTCAAACTCATGCTCTGTTGCCTTCTAAGATAATAGCACATACCAGAATCACTAGAAAATCATAGCAGACTCAAAACCAAGAAACAAACCACATCAGGATCATACTTCCTTATTTGTCACCCATGATTTGGGTATGATTCATTTAATGGATCATGTCTAAATCATAGAGCAAAATCATGAATTTGTGAGTTTGATATGATTTTTAAGTGATTTTGATATGATTTCTTGAGAAAAGTTTTTGTTTGGGGTATTCCACCTGTATCTCAAACGATCGTGTAGTGCGCGGCCAGCGCGCTAGGTTCCGTTCGTCATCGAAAGCAAGATTTTTTGGTCTTGCCTAGATGGCCGAGTGGTTAGCGCGGTGGCCGCTCACTGCTAGGAGAATGGGTTCCAGAGGTCGTGAGTTCAAGCCTCGGCCGGGGCGGAGGTGGAGCTCCAATGAAAGTGAATTTCCCTGATATATATATATATATATATATATATATATAAAACACCTAAAGAAAGTGCATGTATTGATTGATAGAAAGTGGTATGGATGACGGATACAAAATACAAATTAGATATCCCCGATTTTAAGTTTGTAGTGAGAAAATTCACCAATAAATGTAATGTTTTTATCGATTCTTTGTTTAAAAAAAAAAAAACAAGGCTTTTTTGATGTAATGTACACTGCTATGTAGGCATATATATAAGGTAAAACTGAAAATTGTTATATTGTCAATTTTTAGATTAGGTGTATAAAAAGATATCGGTGTGTGTATCTTAAGAATGTTGTAAACGTTTTATTCAAAACGTGATATTTGGATTTTTAAGGCATGAATGGGTAATCAGGTAGAATTCTTAACCCATATACTGCCTTTAAGAAATATATTATATATAAAAACTCACACCTGTTACTATTGTCTTTAGTACATGACCATTAAATTTTGATTTAAAAAAGTCTTAATTTGTACATGATACTGTGTTTCCTAAGTTAGAAAATTGAAAAATTTAAATTTCTTGGTGAAATTGAATTGTTTTCCACTCAGTTTGAACCAATTATTTGTTGCTCTTTGTGGAATCTTAGATGCACAAATGTGCTGTGCTATGGAAATCTTTGTACTAGAGAAAATTTTGAAAAATCCTTGCTTTTGTAAATTTCATAGCAATGTGTAGCGTATAAAAGTTATGGGCATGTTTAGCGCTTCCCATTTAAAAGTACATATTACAGGGTGTCCCATAATATATATGATACCATTTTCTCTTAATTAACTTTTGATTAAATTTATTTAATCAAAAATCAAATGCGTTTTCTTAAATGTATATGATGTAAATTTTCTCTCAACAAATTTCACAAACATTCATAAGTTTTTGACAAATTGAGCATTGTTTATAAAAACACAACGAATTCAAAGAGGATGCTCCAAATGACGTTCTCTTTTATCAATGGCAACGTCAAGTCAATGAGTAAAATTCCTCTCAACAGCCACTGTATGGATCCCGTTTTCGTAAATCTTCTCATTGTTCGAGGAATCCGAGTTGTTTCCCCATGGTATTCTTATCTTGAGTCTGTGTTTATTATATAATACAGTTTTAAAACGGAAGATGACTGCTCTCTTGTCCACTTCATCTTGAATAAAATTCAACTCAACCAACGAAATATGAGGCAATTTTTTGATATGATAACTAAAAAAGCATGTTTTCCTCAAATTTTTTATGGAAAACAATTAAACGATTATACTTTTTATTTGAGTCGCAATTTACAAGTTTTGCGCAAATATTATTTAATTTATACGAATTTCGAATTGTTTCAGATATTCTGGGACACCCTGTACATGTATCATATTACATATATTAAAAACATTCTTTCAAAAGTGTCTCAAAATGTTCAATTGTCTCCAATTTTTTACTTTGTTATTTTCAATTTTCACATGTAATTTCTCTCTTTTACAGCCATTATAATGAATACAAAACATCCATGATAAGCCAATATCCAACATTCCAATTGTTACAATGATGTGTAGTAAACTGTATCGTTACATTGATGACACTTTTAAAACAATGTCTTTACACCATCATCGTGGATAACTTATTATAAATTGTTGCCATCTTTTACTAGTTGTCCTCCCCTTAGTTTTGAATTGTCATTTTTACATCTTTTTTTTTTATGTTACCATGACTAGTGGGTCACCTAGCAGGTTGTCTTGCTCCTTTAACACTTGTATAGATCTATCAAAGTGTATCAAACTACGAAATAAGAGGAAATTTGTTGACCAAATACCAATATTCATATACATCATTTTGACGCTTATTCTGCAAATCATAGGTAAGAGCATTCTGTATTTGGGTACTAGGAGTTAAAAATCAAACTATCAGAAAATGATCATGGAGGATGGTGCCGGCCCCTTTGTGAGTCTTCTTGTCGAGAGTAGGCCTATACTATCCATTATAAAGTCAACAATTTCCGCATTGAATCGATTTTTTTACTTTACTTCGTACTAGTGTCAACTTTTTTCAACAATTAGAACATTTATTCAGTTATAAGACACCTTTCTAAGTGACTTCACTGTTTACAGATTACCTGATAGGCGTTTCCTCAATTGGCTGATGATGTTTATTTATAGGGAATGGAACAGGTGTATAAATGTGTTTTTTAACTTTATTATCATCATCATCATCATCATCATTATCATCATCATCATCATCATCATCATCATCAATATTACCATTTAAAAGGATACAGATTTACGTAAAGTATACTTGACTAATATAAGCTATAATATCAAGGCTATGAGGTCGGTAAGTATCATTTCCAACAAAATCAACAGAAATTTGGTTTCTCGGAAAGCGGAATGTTGGTTTAGTGCATTCTGTGATATTTTGATCACCGGAAATTTTAAAGAAGTAAACTGAAAATCTTAAAGAAGTAAAACTTCCGGTATACGTGATGCCATAAGCATACACACTAGTTTTAATCTACATTCAAATTATAAACTGTCATCGAATTCAATAGTATTTTTGTGATTTGTTTTATCATATATATACAAATTCATTGTTTGATGTGACTTTTATAGTTGTAGCAAACTGACCATTCATTTAATATGTGAGAGCGAACATTCAGAAAAATGAGTCAGTTTGTAAATGGTATTAAGTAAGAATTACGGTTTTTCACATTTTCCTTCTGCAATGCCCATATCCGCATATTGGAAATTCGAACTTCAATTTGAAAATGTAGCCATCACCTTCAGTCTTTAATACGTTAGTGACCTTGGGCCAACTCGCTGATTTTTTCTTGTTCTCATGAATACTCAGTAATTCATCCTCTATTCCGTTTTGCTTCTTCATTCTTTCGTGAAGGAAATAACACTTATTGCGTTACAACGGGATATTTCCGTAACACGATTGTCTGTTTTCATACCTAGCTCCAAAAATTAAAGAGTTTTACTTTCTCATTAGTGAGCCAAGAAAGTTCAATGAGATGGACCACGGTATACACGGATGGCCGTGGGTTTTATAGTAGTATGATTTAAATTGAAATTCAAAGATTTTTTCAACTCTCAAGTTTTAAATAAAACTGAGGGCACACATGACGTATCTGTGCTAAAATGAGCGCAGATACATGTTATGTACATGTCAAAATTAAAACTTTTCACCGAGTGTGGACTATGGTAAACGCTCACTGCCATACTAATTTACCTACATATTTTTATTTTTTTTTATATATTCTTAGTGTTTTTGAAATCTAATATATGTGTATCTTCTTAAATGATATTTTTGAACCGATTCAATAAATTTCTTATGTCTTCTCGTCATGAATACCTCAATCTGTCGCCTCCATTGTTGTTGATAATCCAAAAATAGAATAACGTGATCAATTAAAGTTATTTAAAGAGTCAGACATAAATAAATCGGGACCCGATATCCAATCGTTGCAACGCGATAAGTAATTAATGAAAGGGAGTAAAGTATTTTCAATTTGAATGAAAAAAGGCGCCATGATAATAATTAATGTCACTTAATTAATAATTATATGATGTATTAAAAACACGTGGTTGTAATATTAAAAACTCAGAATTGTTTAAAACGTCAAAACTTTCACACTTTTATGTTGAAGTTTATACTGCTTTTAACAAAGTAAAAAAATTGAGACAAATCAATCACCTAAAGAGAAATAAATTCTTAAAGTGACACGGTGACTTAAAAAAAGATGTTTAATTTACTTTTTGATTATGACAACGGAAATAAGAAGAAATACACGAAATTTCATTATACGGAAGGTTTCACGCATCATAAGCCATCACCTATCAGTTTACAAGTCATTAAGACTCATCCGGAAATTACACATGTAAACAAACCGAGTTGTTTTGGACATTGATTTGAGTGTCACGTGATTGCGATTGCTGTCTAAAAATAGTTACAGTGGGATTGACACACTAAGAAAAGAATTTGAATTTGAAGTTATTCAATGTCTGTAGTAAGAAATATGGATTCATAGAGAGTGCATCTTAATAAATATATAGTTCTTGAAGACATCAGGTTTTACTGAGAGGCCGCTGGCTCATGATATAAGTCATGCTGCAGTATTTACATTTCCCCTGCGCTTGCGTAGCTATGAAACGGAAGGGAAACTGAATATTTATGTGTTGGTCCAACGCTTAATTCTCTTTTTAATTTGATTAATTTACTTTTGAACACCGTAATTTTTCATATGTTCATTTTTTCATATGATATATAAAATATGTGGAAATCGTGTAAAAATTCTATATTTGGTAAATCATGGGTTTGTGCGTCACCATGTCTCTTTAACAGAATTTATTTGGATTAATAATCTTTTTCAATACAAATCAAAACCACTGTGCTTTGAAAATCGGATTAAAAGTGGTATTCTATATGTGAAAGATATTTTTGATGAAGAAGGGACTTTGTATGATATAAATTATTTTTCTAACATCATGAAAAAGAAAAACATAGTATTATTAATCAGATATATTATGCTTAGTACTTGTTTTAAGAAGTATATAGATAAATTTGATATTTCCTATACAAAATACATGAACATTGATGCCTAACATAATGCTAGGTTCATCTTAAAAGATGGCCTTGGCAGAAATACAGAATGTTTGAAGAGTAATTTTAACTTTTCTCTTTTTAAGCATATTAACTTTCAGAGATCTCTATATGAAACAGATGGAACAACTTGTTTTGTATATCGGCAAGAAATATATGAACAAACCCTGTAATCAAAAAGTAAAGTAAATGTATGACGAGAAAGTTGATGAATTTAATTATAAATTGTTAAACTGTAACTAATCAACTATATGTGTTAGTAAGTATGTGTCAGCTGAATGTGAATTTTGTCAAACGATCGAAGACTGTAAACATCTTTTATATAGCCGTAAATTAACAAAACACATAAATAATTATTGGAAAAGGTGGACATTTTTTCGATTTTATAATAGCATGGAAAATATTGGTTTTAGGATTCTATCATGAAAAGAATGTCAAAACAAGAAGATTGAATAATATCATGTCTTTTATCTGCTTTTCAATAAAAACAAAATGTCTTGCAGAATAGACAAGGAAAGAATGTCAAAAGAAAATTTAAAATATTTTGTAAAAAATATTGTGATAAATGATGTTAAAAGGTGGAAGTATTACTTGTACTATTAATATGTATTTTGATTTGAGTGATTATATGTAACTATATGTTATATGACCTCCAAAATGCACTGAATGAATTCTATCTATATTGTAGTCAATGGAAGTTACAAGTCAATGCTGAAAAAACAAAGATTTTGATTTTTTCAAAAGGCCCTTTGCCAAAAAATGTGTTTTATTACAATTAGGTTGCTATAGAAAATGTCAAAGATTTTAAATATCTGGGTATAATTTTTTCGAGAACAGGATCATTTGCTAAAGCTAAAAAACATTTGTGTGAACAGTCACAGAAAGCAATGTACAGTGTTATTAGAAAAATAAGACAATTCAATTTACCAGTCGATTGTCAGTTTGACTTATTTGATAAAATTGTAGTTCCAGTGTTATTGTATGGGTGTGAAATTTGGGGTTACGAAAATATAGAAGTTACTGAACGTGTACATTTGAAATTCTTAAAAAATGTTTTTAACTTAAAAAGTAGTACACCATCCTACATGGTTTACGGGGAGACAGGTCGTTTCCCTTTATGTATCAATGTATATACCAGAATAATTTCCCACTGGTCAAAATTATTTACAAACTCTGAAAGCAAAATTGTATCTGTTTTATGTAAGTTTTTGGTTTTGCAAGATCAAAGGGGAAATATGTCAAATTCTTGGATTGCAGGTGTTAAAAATATTTTAGATATGTGTGGTTTTTCAAATATTTGGTCTGAACAAAATGTTGTAAATGTAAAGTGGATTTCTGCAATTGTAAAACAAAGGTTACAAGACCAATATATCCAAAAATGGTCTAGTGAAATTTATGACTCGTCAAAAGGGCAAATATACAAGATTTTTAAGAAAAGTTTTAGTTATGAATATTTACATACTTGTGTATAACTGTAGTTTAGAATGTATTTAACTTTATATTTACATCCACTGAATATTTTTCCCATATTTTTATGCAAACCGATTGTGATTCATAGCGCTATAGAAACTGACATGGCTGAAATCTACACGATCCAGTTTTAACCAGTTTATCAATTGATTACCAGAAAAAAATCACGGACTGCACGAAATGAATATGATGATGTCCGACTCAAATTCCCATATAGGAAGAATTGGCCATTTCTTTTATCTAATGTAATGAAGTACATTAACAATAATTTAGTTACTTTTACCTACTCTTTATGATTTATACAATAATTTATTAAAAGAAAGATGTATATATAAACAACAAAATGTTTTCTTTCATAAATCATGTGGGTATGACGATAGCGATCATTGCAGGAAAAAAATTCATATAACCCGCTAACGCGGGTTATGGATTTGTTTACCTACAATGCTCGCTACCTTCATACCCGCATTATTCACTAAAAAAAAACATTTTATTGTTGATCACGTGACTTTGGTTGATCACATGACATTATAGAATGTATAGTAATAGGTAATAAACATTGTGGAAGTCAATTTGTTTGAATAGTTTATATAATCTATAGATATGTAAAGAAGAAAGAAAAGGCCAATTTTTCAGCGTTTTTTAGTAGGCTGACAAATTTCAATCATTTGTATTCTGTAAAATTTTCTAATAAAAAGTACATAAGTTAGGGGAAATTTAACGTTTTTAATTCTAGAAATGTAGATGTACAAAATATCATAAGTGGTTAATATAAAACTAGACATATTCTAATTATTATTATGTTAATGTTAATAAATAACTCCAAAAATGTATTAATTTCTGATGTTTCTGTTTTTGTTTTTGTCACAAAAAGTCATAATTCCAGAAATAGGGGTTGCGGTGATTCCTACTGTAGTATCTCCGTTAAGTGCCAAGAAAGTGGCCATGAAATTTTAATATGTTATAAAGGACATCCTAAGGTTGATATATGAAACTTTTAAGAAAATTCCATTGAGTATTTTTTATGTGCTATCGAATTCTGTTCAAATTTATAATCAAAAACTCAAAAATTCGAAGGGTTGATCTTATCAATATTTTCGAAAAATTATGATATTACTATGTAAAAATCCAATGATGTAAAGTTTGAAAAAAAAATTCCATCAAATTAATTATTAATAATTATTTCAGAAAATTGACATTAAAAAAAATATCATATTGCCACGTGATTCATATCAAAATATCTCCCTTGCAAGGCAAGAAAGTGGCCGCAAAAATAATATATGTTGTAGAGGACACCTTACTGTTGATGTGTTAAAAAAAGCAACAAAAAATCATTGACAAATAATTTTACACTGCAACGTCCTGATCCCCTTTAAGGTGGTATGGGACACCTCCATATTGTGACGTACTTCCGATCGAAATAAACAATAAAATCATGTATAATTTTATAAACGTTTTCTTTCCCGAAATAGTTACCTAACAGCGTAGCGCAATGGGTTAGAGCGTTAACTACGAATCTGTAAGTCATGAGTTTGAATCCCGCTGAGGCTTTTATAATTTCTACCTTTCAAAAAAATTTTAAAACATATATTTTGGTCAAATATTGTAAAATTTGAAAATTTTAAAACGGTGAAAGTATTTTGATTATAATGTCCTTTTATCCACATTAATATCGACAGGTGTCCCATACCATCTTAAGTATTGCTGATAAAATTGTAATAACTTATGAGGAAAAAAGTGTCACTTAACGATCCAATGGGAAATAAAGGTTGTTTATGCGATCACCTGTTGTCCGTCGTCTGTCCGTCTGTCTGTCTGTCCGTCCATCTGTCTGTAGAGTTTTCACATTTTTGACTTCTTATCCAGAACCACTGGGCCAAAATTAACAAAACTTGGCACAAAGCATCCTTTATAGGAAGAAAATTCTAAATTATTAAGATAAAGGGCAAAACCCCCTTCAGAACAGTAAAAATAGGGTGTGAGTCATAAAATTCTTCTTCTCAAGAACCACTGCACCAGAAATATCAATATTTACACCAAAGCCTGTACATATGGTGAAGATTCTAAATTTTCAAAACCATGACCAATACCGGTGCCCCAAGAGGGAATTGAAGTACTAGACAGTACTAGTAAACTAGATATCATGCAATGTGTACTACCGGTATTTCGATCCTCAGTATCTGGATTGATTTGTAAAAGGGTCAATAAAAAAATACGAAAACAATGTGGCTATCATATATTTTTTTTATGAAAGTATTAACTAACAGATTAATCTATGCACCAAGATTTATTTTATTGATATGTGGTATTTTTGTTAACCCATTTTAAAAACAACATGTTTCGTCACCATGGAGCACGGTAACGTTCAAAACATGACGTCACGATAACGCACGCACAGTTTATAGAAATACCCAATCTTTATATCACGCTTAGTCTCTTGTGCTTTTCATTTACAATTTAAAATGGCACTGAACCACTTAACATCTTATTTGCTCACATTTGTTCGAGAATCATAAGTTAGTTCTTCAAAGTTTTCATTTTTTTTTACCGTGTGTATCTTAGTTTGCAGTAAGGAAAACCCTGAACGTCAAATGATGTTACTTATTCTTTTGACCAAATATTTACAGATATTCTATTCTCTTTCGGACTGTTTGATGTCCAAAATACAATTACTACTACCCCCATGTATTATCTAAATGTATTACAGTTAAACACAAATGTGCAAATAATTTATGACTTATTATTTGCTCCATTGAGCATTTTCACAGTTTGTATCGGCTTTTTCCGAGTTAAATCCATACTGTATGTACTTCTCGTTGCGCCGTGACGTCCGGCGATGTCAACGTTTCTAGTCAATATTAAAGAGGACTATCTGTCATTAGTTACTGATTTCTGTTTAACAAAACAATATGTCCCGTCATTATTTGGTTCATAGAATATCACGACAATACTTAATTTGAGATTTCAATATTATTTGGTTTTAAGCCCAATTTATAGAGATATTACTTAATTTAATAAGTATTTTATTCAAGTATATAAGAATACATGAATCGGATCGAACAGCAGGCACAATGCCTATATATGGTCTCTCCTATAGTCAAGGTATAATATTAATATATAGTTTTACACAGAATGTATTATTATTGTTATACATTTGAATTTTATATAATAGCTTAATATTATAAATAGCATTGGAAGGAGGTACATCACAAGAAAGAAAAAAAAAACAAAAAGAGAATGGGGGAAATAATAATAAAAAAAGATAATAATAATCAAATAATAATAATAAAATGTACAGATTACAAAAGAAAAAAATTAGCTGTTGAGTAAAAAAAAAAAAATTAAAAAAAAAAAAAAGAAGGAAAATATTGATAACAAAAAATGATAATCAACAGATGAAAAGCTTATGGAAGAAGAACAAATAAACAAAGAAGAACAGAAAATAAGGAATAATGAGAAATAATATTAATATTTATAAAAAATAATAATAAAATAATGAAAAAAAGAAAAGTCAAAGTTCCCCATTTCGATACAATTTGTATATACTGTGTATACATGTTTACATGGCTTACTTGAATCTGTAAGTAAGTTATTTTGTAATGTTAGTTTTTCACTTCCAAAAAGTAGATTCTTAATTGTGATTGGTATGATATTGTCATTCATATACTTAAATAGAGACTGTCTTTATGGGGCATAGAATGGACAATGTAAAAAGTAGTGTTTAGAGTCTTCCACATCTAACAGACACTTTTGACATAGGGGTGAATCAATAAGGTGATGTGAGAAGAGATCAGCATTTAAGTTACTACTGTTATTTCTCAATTGACAGTGCCAAATATTTTCTAATCTTTTACCATGATTATATAATTTTTGCATATTCAGTTTTAAGCTCACCTGAGCTGAAAGCTCAAGTGAGCTATTCTGATCACATTTTGTCTGTCGTCCGT
>WFKH01006014.1:17714682-17755118 GCA_016163765.1 Magallana hongkongensis | reverse complement strand
CTCTCTCTCTCTCTCTCTCTCTCTCTCTCTCTCTCTCTCTCTCTCTCTCTGTGTTTCTGTCGCTCTCTCATGATCAAAGTTAGATAACTCCAACGGTCTTATTCAAGTGTTTGAACTGTCAAAAAAATAATAATGATTAATATTTTTAAAGCTAATTCTCGTCGAATTTCCTGTATCTCTCTATATGAACTTATTACTTTAAATCAGTATGAAAAAACTTTTAACTTATTTTAATTAAAATTTCAAAAAAAAAAAAAAGATTGATAACAATAAGCCTACATACGTAAACACATTAATCTTGACATCAATATTTTAAACTTTTTAAAGCTAATTAATTAATTTAAAGCACATAACTTTATAATTACTCGGAAGAGCTCATTGTTTACTGTGTAAAATGTGTTTATTATCATGTTTATGCTTGATGAGTAACAGTAGATAAGCAAAGTCACCATAGCAATTATGTAAACTTAGTTCATGGCGCTGATAAAATAGAAAAAGTAAACTGTATTATTGTTATTATTCCGCATAAAACAATTAAGCTATATTGTGAACACTTAAAAATCCACGAACAACATTATTTTAAAAATTAAAAATATTCTGATTTCACATATAACGTGACGATTAGAACAAAATGAACATTGATGGTGAAAATTTCCCCTGATCATTACCAAAATGGGGTACCTGTTGAGGCCTTCCAAGGGGTATTGCAGTTACGATAAAAAAGTCAAAATGGTTCAAATTGATAGGATTGAGGAAAAGAAATAAGTACAGCTAGTGTGAGATTTTGAAAATTCAATACGCCATTTAAAACTTCGAGTCGATTTAAGGGTGGAATTTAACATTTACATTCTAGGTTCTTCTTGGAAAAATATTTCTTGTGTATCCAGGTCACTAAAACGTTTGTAAAAAAAAAAAAGAGCTTGGCCTTCGCTGCTGTTTGACATGTCAAGTGTTGTTCGAAACTGTTGAATAAAGTATGAATGGGACGGAATGGTTTCATCGGAAGTGTTGTTACGAATACGTTGGATAGATTTTCTTGTGTTCGCCTGGTTTAATTGTGGATGACATCCAATTTGTGTCTGGATGAACCTTGTATTGCAAAGTAAGTAGAGTATAGCAGGTACTGTAGTCAAGTCAAACAACAGTCTGAATAATCATAAACATGATCGTTTTTAGTATTTGTAGGAGAATTATCCATTGTTTTTGACAAAGATAATTCATACGTTCACTGAGTTTATTAATGTTTTTCGTGTTTTCATTTAACTTTTCAAAGGAATGGGCGTTATGGGTTTTTTTTTAACAGAATAGAGGAAATCCTGGCAGATTACTTTTGGTACATTAGTTATGATTGTTGATAGTTCTAAATAGTTTGATTGTTTTCTCATATTGATAGTTTGACATTTTATCATAAATTTCTATTTTAAATCTTGAACAAACTAAAACCATAAAATTCCTCATGTACGTTCCTGACAGTGACAGACATAAAATAGAGAAATACATGCCTGGTTGAAATGTAGGCCCAAGAGATATTCATGAGAAAAGCTTAAGGAAATGATTGCAGAGCACTCTTCATGTTTTTGATCAGTTACCATACTGGCCTTGGACCATTTCTTACCAAGTACCATTAATTTTCTTGTTGTGCACTGTTACATCATTTTATCAACACATAAAATTATATCCAAAAAATGACGTAGCAATGCACTGGCAAGAAATGGTACTTGGCAGGAATTGGTCTTAGGCCAGTTTTTTTTCTTTTCTTTTGCAACAAATAGTGGGTGGGTGTTAAGGTTGTTTAATTTGGACATATATATTTGATGATGTCCCATTTTTGTATTTACTGTTTTGTTGATATATATTATTCTTAACTGGTTATTACAACATTAATTTTGAGTTTGCCATGACATTTGTATAATATAAAACAAAAAATATCTTGACATGTTTAATAGTGATAAACATTTCTTTATAAAGGGTGTAGAAGTAGTGTAATGGGGTTAAAAGTATATGTGAACGATTACAGACCACTCCATTTGGTCTGGATCTTTTGGCCTTGTGAAAATGTTACTGAGGTCGGACCAAACGCCCCCAGATCAGCCCCCAGTGCAGACAAGTTGCTCTCCCTTTCCTGTTATAGAAGTTGAGAAATCAACCATGATTATATATATATATATATATATATATATATATATATATATATATATATATATAATACCTCTGTGAATATTTAATTTCCATGTAAAATTACAACAAATAAACATGCTATTATAATTCTATCTAACCGTAAAATACCGTAGTTTCCTTGCTATCTGCCCATGGTGAATAGTCATCGAAACTATTCCCGGAACACCTCTAGTGTAATCCGAGTTGCTAAGTTAAATTCAAAGTCTGATAACTCAAATTTTTTTACTATCAAGCAAATCTGCATTGCCGACAAATAAAGTTTTTTTTGTATAATAAAATACCTATTTACTGACTATTGGACGATAGCAAGTTTATTGTCCCCCTCAACAGCAACTATTTCCCTCGGCTTCGCCTCGAGAAATAGTTGCTGTTGAGGGGGACAATAAACTTGCTATCGTCCTCATAGCCAGTAAACAGGTATATAATATATATTGGCTTTCCAGTTTTGATTTTGCCTTTGTCAACATTCAGCCACTGGCAGGAGAGAGCTATGCTGACTCTGAACCATGGCTTGAGACAATTACAGTTGAGAGGGTTTGTGAATTCTTGGACAATGGCTCAATAGATCTATTGGACCGGCAATGTATTTAAGAAAAAACGGTCTAGGTTTTGAATTTATATGTAATTATACCCCCCGCAAACAAAGTTTGGGGGGGGGGTAGATAGGAATCACCTTGTCCGTCCGTCCGTCTGTCCGCCTGTGCAATCGCCTCCGGTCCATCCTTTCTTATGGAGAAACATTGGAAGTTCTTACTTCACACAAAGATTGCTTATGACCTGAGGGTGTGTCAAGATTTTGACCCAAGGTCATTTGAGCAAGTTCAAGGTCACTGGAAGGAAAAGGGCAAAATTCGTTTCCGGTCTATATCTTTCTTAGCGAGAAACATTGGAAGTTCTTACTTCGCACAAAGATTGCCTATGACCTGAGGGTGTGTCATGATTTCGACCCAAGGTCATTTGGGCAAGTTCAAGGTCACTGGAAGGAAAAGGGCAAAATTTGTGTCCAATCTATTATACATGTTTCTTATGGAGAATCATTGAAAGTGGTTACTTTACACAAAGATTGCTTATGACCTGAGGGTGTGTCATGATTTTGACCCAAGGTCATTTGAGCAAGTTCAAGGTCATTGGAAAGAAAAAGTTCATAATTTTGTCAGGTCTATACCTTTCTTATGGAGAAACATTGGACGTTCCTAGTTCACATAAAGATTGCTTATGACCTGAGGGTGTGTCATGAATTTGACCCAGGTTCAGTTGTGCAAGTTCAAGGTCACTGGAAGGAAAAATGCATAATTCCTGTCTAGACCTTATCTTCTAATGGAAAATGATTAGAAGCTAAAATTTGACACAAAGATTGGTTGTGATCTGTAATTATGTCCTGATTGTAAGCTTTGGTCATTTTTGCAAGTTCAAGGTCACTATAAGAAAATAATGCATCCATTACTTTGCAATAGAGAAATACCGGTACTTGAGTTGTTATATTTTCTTAGCGGGGGGTATCATTTGTGAGCTTGCTCACAGTACCTCTAGTTCATCTAGGTATTGTTTTACAATGATCTTGAATGCATAATAGTATGAAAACCTTCTGTAATATACAATTGTGAACACTAAATACTAAAAATGGAATTGGGTAATAAAACAATTTTTTAATGCCTAAGCAGTCAATAGACCTTGGTGCAGGGAACAACTTGGTGTTTTCTTCTGCCCTCGGCCGTTGGCCTCGGGCAATAGAACACACTGAGCTGTTCCCTGCACCCTGGGGGGAAAATATTCTGGTCTATTGACTGCTAAGGCATTAAATAATTGTATAATTCTAAACAGTAAACAACGTACTGCTTGACAGCTGATCATAAGCTATAAAGAATTGTACATGTATTTTCCCCTGAGGTGCTTTAACATGTACCTATTTACCCCCTCTAAGATAGCTGCCAGACACCCGTACTTTGCAAATCTTGTAGAAAGATGGATTACAGGTGTACATGGAGACGATAATGGAATTTTCTGAACAGAAATCAATTTTTCTGCATTTGATAATGCTTAGACTATTTCTAAAGGCAAAGCTGTTAGATATTAACATTTAAATTCATGAAGAAGATTCATGATATATGGTATATCACTAGAAAGGAAGCTGTGGTAGAAAGGTAACTTGAATGTAAAATGGTTCAGTGGGTACCAGTTCAACCAGCAAACAGCAAGGCTATATAATATCAATTTTATTATATGAACATTGACATATAGCGGTACTCACGATTTCCATTCACATGAATTAAATGATATTTTTAACCAAACACTAGAGAATATAAAGATTATTGATTATTACTTTTTAGTATCCCAGAAGTATGTCAACAGTACATTGCGGCTATTGTATGTATGCAACAAATTGAGAAATGAGTCCTTGGCCTGGATATGCTAAATGTTTCTTTATACATGTACAGTAATAGTTTCTGATTTTAAATATTTTGATTAGACTTAAAGTGTTAAGGTGTGTTTAATTCAAGTTTGAAGAGTTTGGCTTTAAACTTTAACTTGCAATAGAGCAATGGTGTTCATATTATGAAAAATTTTCTTTTTCCAGAGTACCGAATCTTAGGGAAAAAGGGTGAGGGGACCTTTTCCGAGGTTCTAAAATGCCAACACTTAAAAGAAGGCTCATATTGGGCCTGCAAAAAGATGAAACAAACTTATGACAGGTAAGTTCAGTAAAATTTACTAATGTGTTCTTGAGGTGTGTTCTTTCAATTTAGTGCTGTAATGTTACATGTAACATGTAACACATAAGAAAATCTAAATCCATTCAAAAGTCATCTTTGCTAACCAAATGTCTGATTTGAGAGTAAGCAAATCTGACACTCAGCTAGCAAAGGTAAGACAAAGTATGCCTATGCAAAGTGTTACGACAGAATCCTATTGAAACTTAATTGAGAATGAGAGGGATACTGCATTTTGCAACACTATTCGCTAGATAAAGAATATCTCTTAATGTTTAAGCATATTATGTTTCATTAAATTTTGTGATTTGAACTCACAATTTTTTGTTTGTTACTGAGATATCATACTCTACAAGAAACTTTTCAATCTAACAAAATAAGTGAGGGTGGTCTGAGTTGTTATCAAATAAACAAGTAACTGTACATTGTATACCAGTGGTATTTCAACATGTTCCATTACACCTTAGCTTTAAGTCAGGTATATCCTGAACACCTGTACAGGGTAGCTTGGATGTCAGAGAGATTCCTATCTCACGATCATTTGTATTATCATCTTGTTGACAGATATTGGGACCAGGAATTGACTCGGATCATCCGTAGACAGGTTAGGGTCTAGGGTTCCTTTTCCCCCATTTTTTTGTTATCAGCTCCTCTGTGAAAGCCAAACAACAGTTACTAAGTCCTTGTCAAGAATGTCAGTTATCTGTGTAAATGTTTGGCCATTGATTATTCAAAAATTTGCAAGTGACCAACAGAATGAGGCCTTCTTTTCTTGTATACCAACTATAAAGGAGAATGAAACAGCTTTTTTCATTGGATATGGATTGAACAAAAAAAAAAGAATTAATAGAATGACTGCTGAGCTCTATTAGAGACTTGAGTAGGACACCCGATGTTTAATTTATAAAGAGTGGTGGTTTACGATTCAGATTTGCTTTTGAAATGGAGGAATGATAATAATAGTTTTGCTATCAATATGATTTCATGCTGTGTAATAGTGCTGTATTCAAAATAGAAGGAAATTCATGATTCTATTAATGTCTTATTAGTTCTGAACAGTGAATAATGTCATCAATAACCATAGAACAAGTTATTCAAAAAATGAACTATACTTCTTCTGCCTCCTCACTGACTATTGCGTCAATCTATAGAATTTTTTAATTTGTACTTTTAAATTAATTTCATGGTGTAATAAATGGTATTTTCACATTACACATTTCAATTAAGATACATTGAATAAATAATTGGACAAAAGAAAAATCTATTTCCAATTCCTGATGTCCTTTCGATAAAGATAAAATTAGGAATATAAGAATACCCATTTGTTTATTGCAATTTTTCTTGACAAAACACTTTAATTAGATCATATCATGCAACGTCCGATCATGCATGGTCGCCGCTGAAACATATTGGCTGTTTCAAAATAACAATTAGAGGTGCTGCGCATACTTGATTGGGAAATAGAAATCTGTGTCGATCTACCGTCATACAGCATGAAATAGTGGCAAAGATCCAATCAGAAAATGTTGCTATTGTCTTCAATTTGAAGACCTTGCTGAATTTTTGCTATCTCGTGAGATTAATCATGGGAGAGTATCAGGTATAGAAGTTGACAAAATCAGCATGCGTCTTTTAACACCCAGCGGTCCTAGACGTGGGTTTGTGGGACCAAATCTTTAGTAAGCACGACCCTTTAGTTTGTAAATTTATCAGAGCCAGGGGGTCTGGGATCAAGTTCCGTTTTGACAAGTTTTGAGAACTTAAAGCATAAACTTCATATCTCTTTGAAGATACTCTTTAAGACAAAGGTGCATTTATTACAATTGTATGCAGGCATAATGCAGCAAATGAATATGAATTCATTTATGGTGTGCACATTTAATTTATAGCTGTTGCAAACAAAAAATGTTGAGCTTGATTGTATAGAGATTATTAATTGTTTATATGTAGATCTGTCCACTATCAACTACTGTTTGCAAAAGATCTGCCTTTTTTCAAACATACACTATTTTAGGAGCTAGCTATCTACATGTATAGATGGTTATGTAAAAGAGAAAAAAAATATTATTTTGCGCAATCTCCGAGACCCATTAGATACGTACTCTGTACAAAATTGGTAATTTTTGTGAGGGGAAAGAGCCGATATTGGACCTAATTTTATTGGCTGTAAAAAAATCACTGAAAAGCTTATTGTATTGGTTGATTACCGGTAGTGGTATAATATGTGCCCTGGGCTTCTCTGTTATAAATATGGCACCTGTTAGACAGTGTTAGTGCAATGAGTTCATCATTATGGGAATTCGTTAATACCCTTAATGCACTTATTTACATATATCAGATCACATGTTCTTCATATGTCATTATGGAATGTATAATTTATATAGATTGAACAGGTAGTCAAAATATTGTGTTTTTATCATTAGTGTATGAAGAATATTCAATACCAGCCCTAATGGAAATTTTGAGTCCTCGCTAGAGCTCTTTCCTTTTGTACAAAAGATTACTGGGGTGCTGATGGTATTTCTACATATAAATTCTCTTCTCAATTCAGAAGTATAGTTAAAGTCCCCTTCAGTGAACCTCAATTAGATTCTGTGTTGATATTTAAATGTAGCATTAGTAGTAAATACCTGTTGATAGTCAATTCTTTGATCACGCCAATTGAGCCGTTTATGAGTTTCCAATACTGAAATTTAAATGATCCAATTCATTAATACTAAAAAAAATGGTCTTGTCATGCAATGCTCTGGATTCTGTGGTTAAGTATATATATGTATGTATTACATGAATATTAATTGTGATTAAATTGGTCTATCCACAAGTACATACTTGCTGACCTTATTAAAATTAAGTCCTTTATTAATTCCATGCACCCCACATTTGCTTCTGACTGCTCTAAAGACTTGACGTATATTTTGTATATTTGTCAGAGAAATTATCTGCTAAGATTTCAGAGCTTAATATTTGGTTTTTAGTTGTTTGTTGACAGAAAAACAATTTGTAATCAAAGTTTCAGAGATAATGGTTTATTAAGGTTTGTTGGTAAAATTTTTAGTTTTCTTTGATTAAAGAATTACAGTTTTATAAACTATTTGTTAGGAGTCTAATTAAAATTTTGTTAGTGATCGAGTCTAGTTAAATTAAAATGTACATGTTTAAGGGGGGGGGGGGGGGGGGGGGGGGTGTGGGGGGGTAGTCTTTAAACACTCCAAGTCTAAATTCTTTTAGGTATTTCAGAATGCATTGAACATTTATAACTGATCTCCATGTCACTCAGTGTTTGTGTTTGGGGTTTCATGTGCATGTACATTATAGTAAGGAGTTCCAAAACCTATAAAAATCATGATCACGGAAATACTACTGTAGCCTTGAGTTCAGGTTTTATCCTCATGCATGCCTGTTTAGCTTAATATTCTAATTTAATCAATAACAAGATTAAATCTACAAGATAAGATCTAATTAAGACATTCCACATAACCCCAGATTTCTTCATGTACGGAAGTAGGATAGAATTGTTCTGTTTTGCTGAGTCATGGTCTTAACCAGCTATTTCTGTCTGGTCGGTGTAAACGTCAACTTGCTCCAATCTTTTCTCCGTGATCGATCCTTCCCCCTCTGAAGTAGCAGTCTCTTTAAATGGTTTCTATACACAGTGTTTAGAGTATCTGCTCCCCAATATTCTCAGACAAAAGTCGCTATGTAGGGCCTAGAAGCCCGCTATTCAAACAGGAAACATAAAATAAGTAAACAATTGTATCTGGTTTTGAACTTAGTTGACACATTTTATCATACTGAATTAATCGCCCGCAACAGAATTTTTAAAAAATTGTCTCATTATAAAAGATGTAAAACTTATCCCAGTGATTACAGAATGTCAAATATAAAATCTTGAAAGATTTATTGATTTTGCCTTTGGAAAAAAACCAAACAGCACTTTCTATTTAGTCTGACTTATTAATACTTTTCATATATATATATATATATATCAATTCTGTTTTCTGTTACATGCATAATATATATGGTTTACTATTTTCTTTGATAAATGGTTTCAACATTTGTAAATAATAACCAAATGAAATTTTGATGTAACCCCCCATTTTTAAAATATTCATCCTATCATATAAGACATTTGCTTTGCATGTTGTTCATTAAGAATATTTGATTATATATATATATGTAAAGGAATATTTTAATTTGATCAGCGATTATTGAATATGATACTTTTGCTACATTTTGATACAATTTTCTTCTTTAAAATTCCAGTTTAGAACAAGTGAATAATCTAAGGGAAATTCAAGCCATGAGAAGACTCAGCCCGCACGCCAATATCCTGGAACTCCAGGAGGTCATATTGTAAGTCATTGTCTCCAGACATACTTGTTTAAAATACTTAATTATCTTATTCATTAAATCATCAGGAAGAAAACACAAGTTGTTACAAGTTCTTATCCTTAGCCACTCATCTTCGCAAGCTAAGGGTTTTTGGTCTTCTCTACTACCCTCGGGAAGAGCGGAAAGTGGAGTGGACCGAAAACTCTTGGCTTGCAAAGATGTTTAATATAGTACATGTAGCAAATATGTCTTTTTTTTAAATAATAAAATGTCTTTCATACATGTATATACAAAACTAAGGGTACAGTTCTGAGTCTTTACTACATGTGTTGTAAGTTGTCTCTTATGTTTAAAGTTAGTGCCAAGTCAGTACAATATTTTACAAAGTTTTAGAAATCCTGGCATCATGTAGGTTTCCAAGTGATGTTCAAGGAAAGAGTCATTCATTCATAGTTATTTTCTGGGGAAAAAAATTGTCTTTGTGTTCTTTGAAATGTTATATCATTCATCAAGATAATGTCATGAATAACACTTAGATCCCCTCAACAAAGTAGGGCATTCTCTAGACAGATTATTGACTACTGGTATTTTCAATAATTAAGCAAAATACACAAACATTTACGTTTGTGGCATTAAAATTGCATGATATATTGATGTATTGACGTGGTGGTATCAGTGATCCATTTACTGTGGTAGGAATTTTTTATATGTAGGCTTTTTGGTTCATATAAGATTGAGTTCAAGGGACTGATCTAAATAACTATATATTTCTGTCTGTCTTGTGTGTGCCATGAACCCTGTGTGTACTGGGTTGCCAGGACTGACCAAATATTTAAAAATGCTGATTATAGTTTTTATTGATTAACATGAATTATATGTACACATTCATACTTGACCATTACAAGATTTCATTGTTATTTTGTTAGCAAAAGTGGCCAATTGTTGGTTTATTTAAATGCAGGTCTGGAGTACATGTCTACATATTGGGTATGAAATATTTTAAACAAATCCATGCAGATGAAACCTTTTATATTGGAAAGAAATTGTCTTATTTTCATGAAAGATACACACAATTTGAAATAAAATGAGGAAAAACCCCTGTAGAACTTTTTGAGTTCCTTAATTGGTCGGTTATGTTGAATTCTCTCTGACCCATATTTTACATGTATTTTATGTAATTATTTTATGCTTTCATTTAAGATTTGGAGTTGAAAATAACATGATAAATTTTTTTTGTTTTACTTTATATTAATACAGTAAATCTAAGAACTGCTTTTCTCTAAATTACAGTGACAAGAAGTCCGGAACTCTAGTCCTTATATGTGAATTAATGGATATGAATATCTATGAGTTAATACGCGGTATGTATTTCATATACTGTACTAAGATTTGCATACTGCATAAGTGTATAAAGGTATTACTTGTATGATGTATATAATTTATTATTGAAATTTTTTTTTCCAATTATCTGCCATGATAATGTACATCAAATGGATGTTTAAATAGAATTATACATAATTATATTTCCTGTTAGAATATTTCATGAAATATAATTTTGAGAAGGGAGTTATCTTATGACTGCAATTTGATTTATAAATCTCAGGGAGAATTAAGAAGTGGTTATATTGACCTTGGAAAATGAAGGTCATTTGATTACTGTGGGTACTGTCTGTCTATAGAGTATACTCTTTCCCTCTCCTGGTCATATCCATCAATGTCGGGGGTATTTAATGGGAAAGAACATGAGAAACTCCCATTGTAAAAAGGGCCACCAAGGATGTTGCATGAATAATTCAGCATGGGTCTGTCTCTAAAATACATTTAAACATACCTTGATCATAATAGAAATATGTAATGGTATATGTAGAAAGGATGAGTTACTCCCAGAAATCGTATTTATTACATCTAGCATGCAGGTATCAGATTTTCTCCCTGCTTTTAAGGACCAAAGTACAGTGGCTCGAGTATATTGATTCGATTCATTCACTGATAAAACGTGAAGCCTTTACTTCCTATTTTGTAAGCTATAAACAAATCTCCCTCATTATAAGTCTTATTATTTGAAGACAATAAATCTTCATGGCTGTAATTTTTTAGTGATATGGAATTTTATGTAATATCTAAAATGTTTACCATTGGTTCTCTTACTTTGTTGATAAACCCACGTAAATACAGCATTTATAACTTGGAGACCATAAACAAACACTCTATAGTCATTTTGCTTCCAAGAGACGACATCATAAAGAAACTGTTCCTTTCTGTATAATAGAATTCAAATGTTCCAGGGTTGATGGGGAAAAAGTTGTTTTGATGAAATTCAGAAGGGTTGCTGTTTTAAAAAGAGATATGAAAGAAATTAAAAAGTCATTTAACATTGGGGTATCATGGGAAATTACCATTGGCAACTAAACAGAAGCCAATGAAACTAAGGGTTTTTTCAAGGGAATGAATATTTTATTTTACTCTTAAAAGCATGCAGTATTAATTTTATAAAGCAAGATTTTTCAAAATAAAAGAATATTATATGAGTAAACTGTTGAGCATCCCATTCTGATTATTTAACCTTCATTGCTCCATGATTATAATCAATTTCTAGAACAATGCCATAGATGTACCCACATTTACGAATTAAAAGGTTCCAAAAATCATAATGTTGAAAATATATGGCAAACTTATACATATGAGACACAGGCACCTGACGTCATATATTTTTCTCATAATAAAAAAAATACTCCGCTTACCTAATAATTGACAAGGTACCCATCCCCGCCATCTTGGATTTTTTTAAAACTGTCACATCGCCGTGAATATTTTCGCTTATAACTCAGCGGTAACATTTTTCTGCGATCATCTCCGCCGTCCGATCGGTCATTCAATATCTTAGCTTACTACTCATTGAATTAAAACGGCCCATAGCATCGTTTATTATTAAAAATATCTCCTCATTCTGCATCTACTGCTGCTAATTTGCGACAAAAAGCTAAAGGGTGGACGGAAGTTGACATAAATCGCATCATAATATGGGTAATCCCTTCCAAATATAGAACTGATACGAATATTCAAAAGGCGTCAATTTTAAATTCGATCAACATACGAGTTAAAATTAAGAAAAGGGATACTATAAACAATCAATTATAACTTTTGTTACACAAAGTTTATATAAACATGTTTATAAATGCATGTATTTTGAAATATTGAAACAAACACACGTTGCAGGGAAATCTCATTTACATATTGGTGACAACTTCCGTCCACCCTTTAGACATTTATCGCATATCTAAGGCAGTAGATGCAGATCGAGTGGTTATTTTTATTAATGACAGGTGTAATGCACCGTTTTGGTTGAATTGGTTGTAAGCTTAGATGTTGAATGACCGATCGGGAGACGGAGAGGATTGCAAAATAATTTTACCGATGAGTTTCAAACAAAACTTCCAGCTGATGTGCCAATTTAAAAAAAATCCAAGATGGCGGGGATGGGTACCTTGTCATTTATTAGGTAAGCGGAGTATATTTTTTATTATGAGAAAAATATATGACGTTAGGTGCCTGTGATATGAGATGCACATTGTATTACTTAATGAGCCAGTACTCATTGCCATAGCAACATTATTGCTATGAATTTTAAAAATGCTACTCCAAAGGGTTTTATAGGGTAATATCACATTACAATAATATATAAGCATCAATCTCAGACAATTAGACTTTACATGAAATTATGATACATTAAAAAATGTAAACTCAGTAGATGTACTTGAATAAAATCTGTTTTTATAGGATCTGGATCAGCTTAATTACATGTATTATGTATTATAACAATCACGGTCACTTTATGACAATCATTAGTTTGTATTGACGAGTTAAGAGAATGTACGCTTATGTGTTGAAATTTTTGAATTCCAATGCAAGTATTTAATGTTAAAACCTAAAGCTTAGTATATCTCCAATTAGTGCCGGTTTTAAGGCACTCTGGATTTAATATCCTTCAGTTCGCCAACCAGAATATAGATTTTGTCATATCACTGCACGTTTATGGAGGAGCAAAGGGTATTACAGTACCCAAGAAAAGACAAGATAAAATTAGCATGCATACTAGTTGTGATTCAATCTGTATGCCAAATCACGCATTCAAATATTGATTTAAATAAAAAGACTGTTAAGGGAAAAGAAAATAAGACCAGGCAGAAATCTCTGTGTGTTTTTTCTCCTTCTTGTTATATGCTCTCTATGTCTTTTACTGTTTGGGGAGGTCTCCATTTGGAAATAAATGAAAAAAAGTCAGGACCAATAGAGGCCATAGTTTATAACTAGAACAGAGAAATCAACACTTAAACTGTCAGAAAGTGCCTCGCCAACCTTCTGTTGTGTTCAGGCTGTCTATGAAGTCCTTTAATGGCCATTGATATTGTCATATACCCTTATTACTCATTCCCATGCATTATTAGAAGGGAACAAAATTGAGTTTGATAATAACCTTGTGAAAAACTGTGATGGGATGTACCTAGAAACTCCTGAATTTAATCTAAATTGAATAAACTGTGAAATAATGAATTTTTATTTGGCAAGATATTCATATCCTAACATTAGACTTAACAGAAGCATATATATAGTAAAATGTCAGATACCATAAGCAACAAGTTTAATACAGGTACATGCTTCTTATAGACAGGGCGGTGTTTACCTTCTTTAGAAAACATGGAGATCCTTTTTCAATAGATCAAAGTGAATCAGTTTGTGATAATGCTGTTCTCTACATTGTTAAAAAGCAATATATATCTTCATAAGCACTGACAGGGTCTTTTATTCAATGCTAAAATCATTTCCTCCTCACATTTTCTGGTCCCTGGGTCTCTCTCTCTCTCTCTCTCTACAGTCGTATTAATAAGACCATAATGCGTAATTGCAAGTACCGAGAAGACAAATTCAAAATGCATTTCACAGAAAAAAAACTTTAAGTATTAGCCTTCTTGTGTGAAGTGTGCTAAAACATGCTATAAGTGTGCACAAGTGGATGAATTTGATAAATACTAAATAGAACAAGTTTTGTCAACAATTTAAATGGGAACGCTGGCCTCCTTCTTTTGGCCTATCTCAGTCATGTTTGTTTTATTAAAGTGTCTTGTAACTTAGGGCCTTAAAGGGCAAGGTACAGAAATTTCTCTAACGCAGTTGGACTTTGGAGGTTTCTGACTTCTGTGGTAACAGATTAAACTCCCCCATTTGGGTCATTGTTTTTCATTTCACTGAAATTTGGATTTAGAAGCTCATGCAGTCATAAAAGTCAAATTAATCATTAAAAACTATTTACTGTAAATTCTTATTAAACGCGAGGAATTAATATCCGCATAAAATCGCAAGAAGCAGTCCTTGCAGATTTAAAATTCTTGCTTTTATTTTTCAGACAGTTTTCAGCTATATCAAATTATACCAAAAAATTGTGCTTGCGATTTTATATTCTCACGATTTGATGCAAAACAGACAAATCGCAGAATTAAGAGCTCATGTAAAATAAGGAATTTACAGTATTAGACACATATTCTAGGAATCATTCAACTCTTAGTTTATCAACTTCATTACATTTTAATGGAAATTGTCACACATTCTGACAATCGGATGCAGATATTGATCTAAATAAGATGGAAGAAATGTAATCTATGCAATGTTAATGTTTTTCATGTGTCCATGATTTCAGGAAAAAGGCATTATTTACCAGAAAGAAAAGTCAAACATTATATGTATCAACTTCTTAAATCGGTTGAGCATATGCATAGGTAAGGCAGAGCACCTGACTCAAACACCAGTTCTTGGAGGTCTTTGTTCTCCTCACCCTTGCACCTGTAGCAACTCTTGCATCACCCTGTAGCTAGTCTGTGTTTGCACTAGCTCTGTTAAAAAATATCATATAGCTTTATAGGCCGCTGCCTATTTCTTATATAAAAATAGCTAAAATTAGATTTTAAGTACAATAGATCAGTTCCATTCTCTGTAGTTTTGTCTAACATATATTCTGGCACAGTAGTCATTTAGTCTGTAGTCACTTTGTAGTCAAGTAGTTTTCACTCCTTTATATCATGAAGTCTGTCATATAAATAATATCCCTGTCTAACTTCATCAGATTTTGTTGAAAAATAATTCAGGTTATTTCAATTTAAAGTATGAATTTCGATTTTGTTTGTTTTTTTCTTTTAAATTCAATGGCATCATTTTTAAAAAGAATAAATCATTTATGCGTATGAACCATTGCTTCCCTCGGTAAACAGTGGCCAAACTTTTAAAGTCTTCGTTACCTCAGTGTTTTAAATCCCAGTTGCAAGGGAAAGTACATTGTATTTCACAGTTCTGATATTGCCTTATATGTAAAATGGTGTACCGTGTCATGAAAAGTGAAATAATAAATCTCTGAAAGGAACAACTCATGCAGATGTGATAGCAGTCATTTGATAGTAGGGTAGATAAGATTAGCAAGGGTTCCTCTTTTGTTTTGGGTTGTTAACAAGATGATCCGTGCCGATGCCCTCTGTCAAGATCAATTCAGGAAATGCTTCCTTTTTACCTTATATTTCATTACCTGGCCACAGTATATACTGTACGTTGGTGATATGCTTCTTGTAATCAAAAGCTTAACAACAATCATTGATATATGTAAAAACAGTAGAAAAAATATTGGGGGTAAAGAAATCAGATCCAGAAATTTATTACTTGATAGTTTTCAAGATGTGTTTTTTAGATGTTGAATTCTATTTTCTCTTCACTCTTTCCTACAATACAGTGAATGAAAGAGCAATGTTTTTAAGCCTTATTGTGCACAAGCAACTTAATCAAAATGGAAACAGCAGTCATATTATGGTGTAACCAATGGTGAAAGTGTTGGTTGATGTACAAATCAACATAAGATGAATATTTAGTTAAAAGTTGAAAACTTGAATCAATTGATCAAGGATGTAGCAACTTTTAGACAGCTACGAAAACTGATACACAGTTTTTTTCATAAATTTTGTAAAGTACATGTACATGTACATAATAAAAAAAAATATCAATGCAATTTAATAACATAATTTTTGTATTTGCTACATGACTGATGATTGACACTAGTTGGCATCATTGCTCTTTAGTACATTGTATGACACTGATATTAGATGAAATGTTCACAGATCAGCTACTAGTAGAGCATATGTGTGTGTTTTCTTTTGTTTCACCCTGTACCTGACATTTCTTGCAGACAAACGTCACTATCTTCCTGAGAAAACGGTTAAAAAATACATGTTACAACTTTGTAAATCAGTTGACCATTGTCATAGGTATGTACAGGTGGAAATGGCTGCATCAAAAGTGACTGCTTAATCATTGTGTTGATGATACAAATGCATGTGTAAAGAATGAGAAAATTAAATCCTCTCTGGCATGGTTTTGAGAGGTTGAAATTAACTTTTAAAAATTTTAAAAATTTGTTTATTTGTGCAACCAGTTGACCTGTTTGTTATTATTAACTTCCTATAATGTGTGACAGTTAAATGTGACAACAATTATTATTAGAGCAAGTAAATTTGTGCAAAATAAGATTAAAGTTTTTGTGCATTTCATATATATATTAATTAATGCTTGCTTATACATAGTACTTTCCTAATTAGTTTTCATTTTGTTTTTCTTAAAACTTATTTAACTGCTTGCAAAAATGGAAATTCTCATCATTTTAGCAAATAATTTGATCAAATTTTATCAATACCATTAATATTTCATACATTGTTTAAAAAAATCAGGATTTACAGTGAGTGAATTGAGCAAATATAACTTTCAAAAATCAAAATGTACATTGAACTGCTTTTTAGTCTTAAAAACTAACTGTATGTTTTATTTTTCTTCTTTGTAGGAATGGAATATTTCATAGGGACGTAAAGCCAGAAAATATTTTAATAAGGGTAGGTTTCTTATCTCTTTAAAAAAACCCTGTTATTCAGTCACATGATAGTATCAAATCCTTAGTAATTCAAGTTCAAATACATTATTATATGTTGCATATAACCACAGTATTAAATTGATCATTGAAAAAGTAGGTTATTTACAAAAAGCAGTTCTATACCTATATATAATATACCAATAGTTATAATTTTATTTTTATTTTTTTTTTTTTTTTCAGGAAGATGTTCTGAAACTTGCAGATTTTGGTTCTTGTCGAAGTGTCTACTCAAAACAGCCCTATACCGAGTATATCTCGACCCGATGGTCAGTACTCTCCACTTTAATTCACTAGTTCTTTAGAAAACTTTAACAAGGATATGACCTATGTTTTGTTTGACCTAATTGATTTGACCTTGACCTTTTTTGAACACCCATAACAGGTGTTTTGCAATAAATCAGCTTGCACATTCAGTGCAGCAGCCAGTCAATGACAAGTGCAAATATGTCGTAAATCTGTCTGTTTCAAAACTATCACATTGGTTTTAATGTGGAATTTATGAAATAGCACTGTCAAGTTCTCATCGACCTGTAACAAAGTGGCAGTAGCTTTATTTGACTTGCCTGCAGATGTTGGTTTTATGGGAAATCCAATTACATATGCATATTGATCATGCCTATTGTAGGTTAAAATGCAAACAGAGAATATTTACAATTTTGTTTCTTTCAAATTTTACCTATATGAACCAAACAAATACATATAGATTGACATTCATCTGGCCTCAGACAGTAACCTTTTACATTTTGCTGCCATGCACCTATATATCATAATTAGTAAACATTAGATTTAATATATAAGTAATTCTCAGTATGGGTGATGTTGTTTAGTACGTCACAAAGTGTTCACATATATTACATGCTGTTGAAATATTATCGTATGCAAATAACTTTCTTATATGACCAGCTGTGTTTGCATCATGAGAATTATTTTAACAGATTGTGTTAAAAACAGTTTTCTATACTTATATCCATAGTACAAGTAAATATTTGTTATGTAATGAAGTTTACTTTGAGAGAGAGAGAGAGAGAGAGAGAGAGAGAGAGAGAGAGAGAGAGAAAGAGAGAGAGAAAGAGAGGATTGACAGACAGGCAAACAGACTGAGATGAGGGTGAATAAAATGTTATTGAGAGAAAAAGAGAGATTTTTAAACTTACCAGATCCAACACCTTACCTTATGAACTGAAAAAAATTAGGTGTATTTAGTGTTAGAATGGCCTTTTCGACCCTAAAACTAATTTCACATGATAATATGTTACATGTCACAGGACTAATTTCAGACATAAAATTTTAGAAGAGAAGAATTGAAGTATTTGACCCTTTTAGTGTTGTGTTGTAGTTATAGGTAAACAGGACAAGCCCTTCATGTTGTGTTAGTAGGTATAGTTATAAAAGGTTAACCTCTAGTGTTGTGTTGAAGGTACTTGTGTATGATTTAAACAGAGTTTTGTTGTAGTTATAAGAAATTGACCCTTTAGTGTTACGAGACTGATCATTGTGTTGTGTAGGTATAAGTTTAAGAATTTGATCCTTTAGTGTTGTGCAGGTGTAGGAATAAAAGATTAGCCCTCTAGTATTGTGTTGAGGTATAGAACTAGTATAAGAGTCTGATCGAAAGTGTCATGTTGTAGATATACCCAGTAGATATAAGACCCTGATCTTTTGGTGTTGTATTGTTGGTGTCGTTTTAAGATTTTGACCCTCTATTGTTGTGTTATAGATAAAGGTATGAGAGTTTGACCCTCTAGTGTTGTGTTATAGGAAAAGATATAAGAGTTTGACCCTCTAGTGTTGTGTTATAGGAAAAGATATAAGAGTTTGACCCTCTAGTGCTGTGTTTTAGGTATAGGTATAAGAGTTTGACCCTCTAATGTTGTGTTATAGGTATAAGAGTTTGACTCTCTTAATAGTGTTGTGTTAAAAGTATAGGTATAAGAGTTTGGCCCTCTAGTGTTTTGTTATAGGTATAGGTATAGTATAGGTATAAGAGTTTGACCCTCTAGTGTTGTGTTGAAAGTTTGACTCTTTAGTGTTGTGTTATAGGTATAGGTATAAGAGTTTGACCCTCTAGTGTTGTGTTACAGGAATAGGTATAAGAATTTGACCCTCTAATGTTTTGTTGTAGGTAGCTATAAGAGTTTGACCCTCCAGTGCCATGTTGTAGGTGTAGTATAAAAGTTTTGCCCTCTAGTGTTGTGTTATAGGTATAGGTATAGTATAGATATAAAAGTTTGACCCTCTAGTGTTGTGTTGAAAAAATAGGTATAAGAGTTTGACCTTCTAGTGTTCTGTTATAGGTATAGATATAAGAGTTTGACCCTCTAGTTTTGTGTTGTAGGTATAAGCTTTTGTTGACCCTGTGTTGTGATGTGTTAAGGTAAATGACTTAGTTTTCATTGCTATGTTGTAGGTATCGGGCTCCAGAGTGTCTACTCACTGATGGGTACTATACCTACAAGATGGACATCTGGAGTGTGGGCTGTGTCTTCTTTGAAATCCTTAGGTAAGTTACAAATCTAACTAAAGTCAGATCTCTATCTATGCCCGGGTTTTTGATATGTCTACACAATATATCCAAAACAGGGGAAGGGATGGAAGATCTATTTTCTATTAGATTGTTCCAGATATATTACTGTAAGCAGAATAATTTTTGTAATATATTTATGAATGTTTTAGCCCTGCAACAACCTGAAAATAGCAGACATCAAATCTGCAAATGCAATGTTATATGAATGCATATTATTCCTTACCGTAAAGAACACTTTGCACAAAGTCATGTGAAATATTTTATTAAGGTATCGGATGTACAATTGAGCCTGAGAGCTCGGGATTTTCCGGGATGAACTCGGTAGATTACGGAGACTGGATTAAATTTTTTAAGTTTCGAAATATTTTTGATTTAACATAATAAACAGAAAAGAATAAACAATTGATGCATTAATTTAAGCAAGATTTTTTTTTCTTAATTTTAAAACAAAATATTTTAATTTTTTACCCTGATGTTTATTATGAAGTTGTAGCAGTTTTACGTCATTTGCCGTTGTATGACATTATTCTTTTTCCCGTGGCGCAGTTACGATACGTGGAGAAAAAAACCCCGTAATTTGTAGAGTAAGGTTTGCAGTGCGTGTGTCACGTATTCCGTCGAAATTAGGTCGTTTCAATCATTGATTTGTAGATTTTGTGACTGTGCATAACTTGAATTTGGGGTATTCCGGTAATTGTATGACCCTTTTTAATTTGTTTGATTTTTGTATATCTAATTTCAATACTGTGCATTGAAAAAAAAAATAAACATACATAATATTTCAGACCCAACATTTGTATAACTGCGTTTTTACCACCAACTATTTTTAATAAGTACCATGTAAATGTATTTTCTAGTTTAACTGCTTGTACACGTTTATTGTAATCATTGTGTTTAATTCCGTTAATCGAGTTCATAAAAGACAAATAATGACATCATAATTGATTGTGTTTTTTTATCGGGATTCCAATCAATTTTCTTCCTTCGCATTTCATAGAATGTGAACAGTGTATTTTTCACTCTAAATTGCTGGATTTCGGATTGTTCAAATTGTACTATTAAATACTGATTCCGACTGCTTTAAAGTCAATTTCGTTTCAATTAGCTGTTGAAATAAAAGGGACGCGTGACCATCCAATGAAATCAAAGGCTAAAAGTTTGATTGACAGGTTCAGCCAGTTAGCCGATGCCCGAGACTCGGAGGTTATGTGTGGTAATTGTACACAATCTAATCGTGTTAAAAAATACATGCTTATTAGTTATTACAACATCACAGTGTCACATATAGTTGACTTGAATTTTTTTTTTTATAAAAATCATATTTTGTTATAACTGTATAAATTATGTTGATGTAGTGTGTTTTCACTATTGTACCGGTACAGAAACATCATAGACAGGCTTTATAGGCAGTCTCCGTATTCTTTTGTTTGTTGGTCAAGAATACAATTTTGATTAAAAGATAATACTATGTATATTTTTTTCTACGAGTAAAAGGTTCCGAATGAATTCTGATGAAACATTTCACACGGCTTTCGCACGCGTTGCTCGTAACGCTTTACACGCCTGATGTAACCCGCAATTCACGACTTCGTTGTAATAGTAAGTAACAATATTTTTTCATGCAGACATATTGCTGAATAAAAAAACTCAACAATTGTAGATCTTTAATTCTTAAACTACAAGTTATCAATCGTAAAGGAATAGAAAACTGTTAAATTACCGGGTAACGAGAATATGCGATAGATTATGATTGTGACGGCCGACGATGGGGGTTAAAATCGCGTGAAGTTGTTATGGTCCTTGTAAAAAATAATTCTCAAAAATAAAAAAAAAAAGATATTGTAAAAGTGTAAAATTTATTTCACAACTTTATTATTATTTAAATATGTTGGGAATTTTTATTTATTCAATATTAATCATGTTAACACTCGTCTTTGACAAAGAAAAATAGTATTTAACCGTGCATGATTTGCAGCTCTAGAGTTACTTCCCCATAGTGATTTGGCGGGAAAAAAATCTATTTTTAGAAATTACATACCCATACCTATCAAATGAGTATATAGAATATGTACCTTACCAGGCATCATTCTTTGGTCAATTGTACATCTGATACCTTAAGATCAATTGAATGCAAAATATTTGCATGTATATTGAGTAAAAAAAAAATTCAAAAGGTTTTGGTATTATTTTACTTTGGATGTTTATTGAATTAATTCCAAATCTTACGGTAAAAGTTATTCAGATATGTACTATATTAGATTGTTTCATACATGTACTTTGTTTCTTTCAGTCTTCACCCTCTTTTCCCTGGTTCAAATGAAGTTGATCAGATTGCTAAGATACATGACATAATGGGTACTCCTGACTCCAGTGTTCTAGATAAACTCAAAAAGTGAGTTCCTCTGTAGCTGTTTAATTTATTCATTCTTTTACCCATATTTTAATCATCATTTCTCCCTATTTCATTTTTGTCCCATTCACCCATATAAAATGTTATGGGCAAATATAAATCTTTTGCAATAAGGTACTGTTTTCTTTTTTATATATCAGAGGGAGAGAATAGTTATACATGAAAAGATTATGTCTTAAATGTCAGAATGATTGGTCTTAAAAATCTTTACAATGAATGATAGATCTAAATTGTTTGAGTTTTACCTTGCTTCCATGTAAAAAGTATAGTGTAAGCTACACGTATATATTTAATGTAAACTCTTATGTAATTTATAATGCAGGTCAAGGGGAATGAATTTCAATTTCCCCCAGAAGAAGGGTACGGGTATCGAGCGTCTCCTCCCTCACTGTACGCAGGAGGCCATCGAACTTATTTATCAAATGTGCACTTATGACCCTGATGAGAGAATCACGGCAAAGCAAGCCATACGACACCCGTACTTCAAAGATCTCAGGTCAGTTTTAAAAACTGTAACAATTATATTCAGCTTCATGCAAATGTTTTTTCTTCTCCCCTTTTTTTTAATGCTTTTTTAAAAAACAGGAAAACGTTAACAGGGAAATTTTCAGTTGGGGTAATTTTCACTCATTAGACAAATAAAAGAGAAAAAAGTACATAAATTTGCTTTATTATTCTCTCACATTCTGACTTCTAAGTAATTCAATTGCATATCATGGCATTTGACATGTTTTGAAAAGTGAAGTTATATCAAAGAAACAATGTTGATGCAGGTTTATTATTTATAACAATATTACACGGAAACACCCATCCTTACTGTTGAAATGACCAGATTGTGTCAAAATAATGGATGAATATTTTTTTTATAGCCAAAAATTTTTCTTCAAAATGTTTTATAGTGTGCTTAAAGAGTCAAATGAATATCTACATGATGCTTTGATTACCATCACTATATTTCATAGGCATATTGAATTTTAAAAAATACATGTTCTGTTATTCTATAAAATGCAACTTTAATTAATATGTTTAATCAGGGCAACAAAACAATCAAAGCAAAGGTAGTATGACAGATTGCACTATCAATTTTCCTTGTTGTTTTTTTCTTGTGATAAAATAATATGGATATATGAATTAGAAACTTAGATATGTATAATCCAGACATAAAAAAGGCGGATTCCATCTTGATTTTGCATTTGACGTCTTAATGATGTCAGAGCAAGGATTGACATTAACCTTGGTAGATTTAGAAACCTGCAAATTTGACTGACGTAGATATCCTATTCATTCAGTGGGAAGGGTTAATTTTGGGGTATATTCAATTGACTCCAAGCCAGCATGCCTATTAGTTTCATAAATGTAAACTATTCAACTGTTCCTGTAGTCTAATTACTATTTCTACCTGAATTTGAAGCCTGTGTGACTCACCCAGTTAGAGGAATGTGCTTAATTGAAAGAATTAAAGAAATGGTTATGTAACATAATCATTTAATCTTCTTTTCTGGATTATGAGCATGGAGTTATTAAAACTGTTTACATTTACAGTGAATTTAAGACTTATCGTTATAATAAATTTTGTGACAAGGTTACTTACAAGTATTTATAGCAACTCTATAGAATAATAATGGACCTGTTGTGGAAACCCCGGCACCTCGTGTAGACTTCAATGTGTGGTAAATGACTGAGATTAGTGCTGCCTTTGAAAAACATCAGAAGTAATGACAGTCTAATACGTACAGTAGATAATTAATACAGCTACTTTCCCTTCCTTCAGATTAATTCATATAAGATTCAGAACTCAAATTTTCATCCTGGTCAATTTGATTGATTAGCTGATTTCCACTGACTAGAATATAGGCAGATTTAATCTGTGTGTTGTATCCCAAACATGTTTCTTGGTAGGCGATTCTTTTCTGCTTTTCACATATCTGGACATGGTACCAGCTAGCTGGTACATGTACATCTCATTAGCAAGAGACATTTTTATAGATCAACCAATGACATTTTTAAGTTGTAAATTTCTAGACGCTAACTTTCTGCAAACTGCCTTTTATTCGTGGTGAGTTTATATCACATTGAATTTATCAATGATAAATTTTTGCAAGCAGGTCTAGCTTTTCCAGTGAATATAACACATTCAGGAGACATTAAAGGACTGGTGTATGGCTTGAAATATTCTCTTGAACCTTGCAAAATTTAATCACAATTAGATTAAAAAGTTGTTTAACAGTAACAATATAAATACATCTTAATGCACTAGGAAAAAGTTATGCATGTGCCCCTCTGCTGTTTAAAGAGTGGGTAAGGGCTAGATCACAACCCTTAGAAGTAAGAAATTAAATTAGACAAATTCATGAAACGTCAGATAAACATGCTTGCAGTTTTATTTTTCAAAGGGTGATTAATAAAGTTAGTATCAATCCTTGCAAATAAACAAAAACACACAAAACCCCCCCACAAAAAACTGTGAAAACAGACAAATTTTAAACTGAGAAAGCATATCTAAGTTGGATTGGTGTTAGATATTTTGCTGGGTGGTTGTAACTCTGACAAAATTGCTTTTCTTTTTGTAAGTGTTTACCAATATGTATATAATCCCTTTTCAGCAGTAAAAATTCATATTTGATTAAATATTGGTATCAAAGTCATTTGATGCAGCAGAAGCAATTTCCAGAGAGAATTTTCAGCTTGTAAAGTCAAGTAAAGTCAAGTTCAGTGCATTGACATTATAGAAATGTCACCAGGTTAACAGGTGTGTGACTGCCAGTCAATATATCGGGTCTCAATAACTCAGTGGTTAGAGCGCTGGCACTGGTACACCAGAGGCCCTGGGTTTGAGTCCTGGTTGAGATGACTTTTCACCACCTGTAACAGAAAGATAAGCATGTTAGCATAGAACATAGATCCTTGATTCTTTTGTTGATGCTTTACCCTCATGTAACTATGTCGATATGAAAGCTTACTAATATATGGACATATGAATGAAGCCTAAAACAATTGATATGATAGCTTATCAATAATTCAAAATTGGGTTTTTAAATTTTCCCCCCAAATTATTGCTTTGGATCTGCATGAATGATTGTGGTGTGGAATTTTGTTTTTAACATGTTTATACTGATCTTCTTGTCTCTCATTGGGGTTTCTACCCAAAGCATATGGGTGGTTTGTTCTACCCCTCCCTAAGACAATTAGAAGCTAGAAAATCTTCACTCCACCACTGCACCACTAAAGCAGTGAGAGGGAGAGTTTACAGATAGGTTTGTGAGAAGGTGATAACTTAAAGAGGATTTCATGGTTTCCCAACCTGGCCCAGTTGTTTTTTGTGTTGAAATATAATAATAAAAATGAATGTGTAAGGTGGCGGGTCTCTTATTGTATTTAGAGTGATACAAATGAAATTATCCGGTACATAGTAAACACTTTGCTCTAATTTTTTTCCCTTATGTATTGTTTGCTGATCTACACTTTGGTAGACAAAAATGCAAGGTAGAAATTTCAAGATACTTTTTCTATATTTTTTTTATGTTGTGCTAAATATATTTTCTAGAGTTTCTCAATATTTTGACTGTTAATTTATTTCTGGGAAAATATTAAACAACTCACTTATTTTTTGAGTGGGAGAAAATTTGTGCAGAGCTCTCGACATTGATGATCGATGATGATGATGAAATGTGAGACGATAATGATGTTAATAATGATGATGATATGTATAGGGATGCTGACAAGAGAGCAGCATTGGCAGCAAAAGCCAAGGAGAAGGATGATGTGGAGAAGAAAGAGCAAGTACGCCCCAGAGATAAGGACGAGACTGCCACCATCACGACGCTGGAGGTGGACACGTCGCGGACGGAGAAGAAGAGATCCGAGACGGAGGTGTCCATTCCCAGCCTACCCAAGGCCCCCTCACTGCAATCTCACCCACACATTTTCAAAGACAGGAAAAAAGTGGATAGAGTGGTAACTCATGGCTTTTGTACATTAATTATTAACTTGTGGTTTCGGTGTAAGAATTCTGAGGAAATTTCAATGGGATATTTAAAAAAAATTATTTATGAAATATTTTATTTAATCCTGGTTTTATATAGGTTCATTTATCAAGTTGTTATTGATTTTTCTGTTTATCTAAATATTTTAGATTGATGTATTTGATAGCCATGAATTTTCCATGTGACCATCAATGTTTAACTTATCAAACGTTTCACATTGTGCTGGTGCTGTATTATGATAACTCCATTGTTTACTATCTCCGTATTCTCCTTTTTCAGCGTCGGCATCGCAGGGTGTTAGCGGAGAGCCAGCACCAGTATAATCACACAGGCCTTAGTTTACCTAAAGTGTCCATGAATCCGTCCTTTCATACCAGTTCTTTCGGGAATCATTATAATGCTCACAACCCCTCTGCCTCCACCGTCTCTCTCCTCCCCAGTCTCAGCAGCACATACAAGGCCCCAAAGGTACCACATAGCACTGCTCAAGTACCACACAGCACCGCTCTAGTTATTACTGCAGCTCAATGAATGTTTGAAATGTGTTAAAACATGAAACCTAACAATGAAATGACCCACCATTGGGAGGATAAGGGTTTATGGAATTACATGTACAGTAAAACTCGGTTATAGCGAAGTCCTATGGACCAATGGATTTACTTTGTTACATCCGTAATTCGTTATATCCATATAACGAATTCGTAAAAATAACTCTATACATGTTTTCTTTCACCAGCCTACATTTTTTGCTAATTGAGGCTTAGAATGAAAATACATTCTTTTGATACCTTTAATAATCGGATTGTAAACTGAAGAATTTATGTGAAAATAAATTCATTCAAACTATTATGTTTAATGGTAGTGCAAACTTTTTAAACTGTGAAGAAATTCGTTATAAAAGTGTTAAATTTTGTCATTATTCCCCTCTACGGGACTCAAAATCAGTTAGCTATATCCGTAAATTTGTTATATTTGAATTCATTATAACTGTAAAATTTTGCAAAGATTTGTTAAGAATTTTACTGTGGACTCAAAAAAACTTCGCTATATCCGAGATTTCGCTATATCCATGTTCATACTAAACGAGTTTTACTGTAGATGTTATAAGATGCAATATCTTAATGATAAGAAAAAAAATAAATAAAAATAAAATGAAAGTAGGGTTGGTCAGGATATTATTGCTGGTACATGTATATAAACTCTTTTCAAAAGGGGCATAACTCATACATGAAAAACAGCAATTAGATATAGCTTTCTTTTTATAAACATATTTTAATAAATGTACTTAGCATTGTATTACTTTGTTTCAGCATGCAAACAAAGCTAACAAGCACATTTATGGAAGTTACCAGCTTCCATCACTGGATAGAAGGGGTGCAGGATTTTAAGACCAGCTCGACAAGCTTCTTGAAAATCTGATGACCTCATAACAGGAATCAAAGACTATATGGAGTGTTCATTTTTTATTCATGAACGAACCTATAAAAGATTACTGCAATGTGGATTTTGTTTCATATTTGTTATGTAGAAAGAAATGGGTTTGAGGAAATTTGGGACTTATTGTTTAATGATCTACTGATTTCCAGAATTTAAACAAATAGGGATGGAACTCTAGGTACCACCTAGGGTGTACATTTTTGGAAATAACACCACAGAACAGTTTGTAAACTAAATAGTTTTATTCAAAGGGAGGCAAAACATTTTTCTGTCTGTGCCAATGAAAAAATTTCCATTGAGTGTCAATTATTTTTTAATTAATTTCTCTTACCATCTGTTGTACCCATGAGTATACATGTTTCTATTTCGTTATTCACAGGGTAAAATGAAATTTTTATTTGTCTTATCCAAATAAATGCTTTAGCTACATGATGACATTAAAAAGTCCATACCTGTTGACTGGTGTATATATTTTGAGTTACCGGGGTAGTAAATATTGTGTTTAATGCGGTCAAGATTAAAATTGCTGTTATTATTGTGCCAAACAATATAATATAAAGCAAAGAAGTTTATTTTTATGTATATTTTGTCATCCAAATGTATTGATAAAAGGTTTGTCAACTCTTCATTATAGATACAAAATTGTTTAAAAATTGACCACGTGTACAAAGTCTGTACTGAAAAATCGAAAAAATGACATCATTGATCACATGTACATATACTAAAAAAAAAGTGTGTGGTCTATTTTTAACTTTGTATTACTAATAAGAATATAAAGTAAGTGCTAAAGAATCCTTCGACTCAAATTCTAACATTCCATCTGATTGGTTTGATCAGAAGCCATTTCAAAAAAATCATAGTGCTGTGTAAAATATGGACATTATTTACTAGTGTAGCATAACCAATTCATGTCGTTACAGATAGATAATTTTGAGGTAGGTTATGAGCTCTTTTTGAGGTATAGGTACCAATTTGTTTTTGAGGTAGGTTATGAGTTTATTTTGAAGTATGTAATGTCAGAGTTTTTTTTTTATTTTGTGAGACCACCATATAATACCAGTATTATTGTAAGATTTGCAATTCATATATCTGAGGTAATATGTAATTTCTAAATTAAGTTACTGTCCAATATTGATATTTTATGCAAAACTCTCTCAAGTATATTTTCTTTAACTCATGAAATAAATGTCAAATACTTTGACTTCAGGTAGAACTCTATTATAGGGACTCTATTTAGTGTTCTACTAGTGTGAATAAATTTATGAAACTATTATTTTCCCAAGAACCTATATTTATCCCACAACTGTCAACATTCCTGTTTCATGTCATTGACAACTTTAAGGTGAATAGAAAGCAAGATGGTGATCACTATTTATTCTCTGATGATTTGTTACTGTGTAAACCTAGTGTTTGATTTTATGGCTTTATCCTCTAGTATTCATTTGATTCCGTCCAAAAAAAATAATTATTTTTTGATTTTATGAGTATTTGTTATTTATTTTGCTCATTTATTTTGTAGTATGTCTTTCAAAGCCATTGTGATAATGTAATTTGTAGCATTTGTAATAAGTGATGTAGATATGAATATTAGTCTGAATCTTACTGATGTATTTAAAAATCAATAAATTCTCTTATATATGATCAAATCTGTATCTGTTGTCAATCCCTAAGGTTAAAACCTGAGGAGACAAATATTGACCAGAGTGTTCATGATTATCCAATCTTGGTTTACATGAAACATGTTATTATTGCTGGTGTAGAACAAATTCTAGAATTCAGTTTTCTTTGGTTATAGATGACATCACATATACCCTGTCCAACAAGATGCATGGGTATAATGTTTTTTAACTGTCTGCCTGTCTGTCCGTCTGCCTGTCTGTCAGGCAGTCAGTCCTGTGTTTTTTGTCAGTGCAACTCCTCTTAAACTGCTGTACAGAAATTTGGGAAACTTTGTAAGCATTTAGGACACAATGTGTAGATGTGCACATTACCAGGAAATTTGGATTCCATTATTTTTTGGGGAATTTTGGCTCTTTTGAACTTAGAACTTAGAATTTTGGCCATACATGTATATTGAATATACCGGTAGTAATGGAACAGTATGTCGGCACAATTCCTTCTAAATCACTGCATGAAATTTCATAAAACTTTGTACTAGGTATTTAGGACCCAATGTGCATATTTCCAGGAAATTCCAATTCCATTATTTTGCTGGAAATTTCGACCCTTTTGAATTTAGAAATTTGTTGTTAGGTCATCTGAGTCACTCAGGTTACCTTTGCCATTGGTCTTCATCTGTCAAAGGGTGTTGTCCATTAACAATTTTACATTAATTTTTTTTTTAACATCTTGAAAATTACAAGGCCAATTGTTACCATTTTTTGTTTGAAGCATTTCTAGGGTAAGAGGAATCTAAATTATAAAATTTATGACCTTACCACCCCCAGGGCCTCATAGGCAGGGCCAAGTATGCAAAAAAGGCCAAATTTTAAAAAATCTTCTCTACTTCCACATGTTGAATAAAACGTAAATGCATGATTATGATGTCCATGAAGCCTTCTACCTAAATTGTGAAATGCATGGCCCTTGGGTCAGGGATTCAGGCCCTAGGGCAGGGCCAATATGGTACGTCATATAGTGAAAATGTATTAAATCTAAAAAAAGAATATTCTTCTCTACTCCTATATATAATGCATCAACCTGTATATTGAATGTTATTATTAGTCCAGTGGCCTGGAAAAAGTGTGTAAAATTTGATAATTCCATTATGACCCAGTAATAGAGCAATTAAAGATGTACTTCAACACAGGTGATGCCTGTACAGCAAAATACTTAGAACTGTTAAGAATTCTGTGGTTTATATAGGGGTTGTAGGGATAGCAGCGAGGAAAGAGAAACATATGGCAGACAATACCTTTAACCGGTCATTTTCAGCTTTGAACTCATTCTAGGAAGATTCAATAATTCTCTAATTTTGTGCCATAGAATTAATTTGTGTAGCAAAATCCACATGTAGATCTTGGCAATATATTTATTCACCAATAATCAAGTTACAATTGAAAGAGTTAACAAAGATACAAACTTTTAATTCATACAACTTCTCCAAAACAATGCATACATATACATGTACCAGCACATGTAATCCCATCTATGTAAAGTAACAAGCATTCTTATAAATCTATCTTATAACATGAAAGGACAAAGCCTTACTTCACTCATTATTAAATTCAAACACATGATTTCCAGATACATGTATTATATCAATTTTCTCTGTGAGGGTTCATAAAAAATCCATCTACCTCTTCCTACACCTTGGCTATCTGTTCCATTTCAAAACTATAAACTTTATGTTTAAAGTGTGAAATATTACTTTACTTCACTCTAAATAAAAATGACCTTCATTTCAGTCATAAAATGGCCCATGCATGCAAAATATTACATTTCTATACTTACTGACATCCAACTTAAAATAACACAGCAGAGAAAATACTAAATTTTGTACATGTTGGAACGTGTGTATTTAAACCATTTAAAATTTCAAAGTAGTAATGTAATTAAGGCATGAATTTACTCTGATACATGTACAAAGGCACCTCAACCAAATAAAAATCAGGAACTGTTTTATCACAGATTTTGCTTTATAACCAAACTGGCTACCGCCATGAACAGAACAATGAATTTAACAATACGGAAGATTTCATCTTCACACAATGAAACATGTTTGCATGTGAAAGAAAATAAGGCAGAAAAATATGTGTCCACAGTATATTGCATATAAGTTAAACAGGTACTCATGAAATTAACAATTCAGCAGTTTAATAATATAGATCATAATCAAAGTTACGCTCCCTTCCTGAAATATAAAAATTACATTTTAAGAAAAGTCATCATTAATCATCATCCCCCATTTCTTCACATCGTTTAGTAATATTTTTATTAAAAGGCATCTCAAAGTCATCAAAGTCCACTTCCCACCCATATCGCTCCCGATTAACTTGTCGCTGTTCAATGAGTTCTTTACTGCTAGGCTGTTTGGTCCAAGGAACTAGGGGAGTATATGAAATGTCTTCCTGTTCGTCCATCCCCCCAGCTAGCGCGGAGGCCGCCCGGAGAATGGAGCCTTTCCTCTGTCTCGGGGGCTGGTCATCAAATTCTCCAAATCCCAAAGGACCTGAGTGGGAATGGTGCTAAAACCAAAAAATTTGCCTCATTTAAAAAATGTTTCAATAATCCAAGTAATTTTTATCAATTTCTCTATACAAATTTTTAGGAAAATTTACACTTAATTTTATCCTCTTGTAAACTTGTTTGCTTTTTTTATAAAAGCAAAATCTTTTTTAAAATTTGTGGACATTTAAATTGAAACAAATTTATTCAGAGGTAATTACTGGTATTCAAAAAATTAAAAACCAAAATATCTAGAGAACTAAATATAAGTGATTGAGTGAAGCAGTTTAAACATAAAAGGTATAACAGTAAGCAATTAGGAGGATTGCAGGAGATTATGGTGGCTAAATGCTAACAGCAAAATCAGGTGTCTATTGCCACAGGTACCCATGAGAGTGTTGGCCTAAATGCGTTGTTATACATGTACAAACTACAAATGGGCAAAATTGTTTACCAACAATATATGAATGGAATAATTTTTAATTTGAATTCTTTTAGATAAGTACCAAGTAGATGTTTTTGTCAACTACCTCTTTTTTCCACAAATGAGGGGAGAAAAGAAATACCGGTATATAGTATCATAAAACAATTTGGCCCACAAAAGCTGCAATAATTATAGTTTGCTTTTACTTTGATAACACGTAACATGAAAACTTTCTTAATGCTTTTTAAATTGGAATATGTCTTTTTATCAATGATAAAACTGCTCATAAAAGGGAAGAAGTTGAAACTCTAAAAAAATGTACTTTTGCAGATTATGTCTCTTTTTCTCTTCAAGATTTGCATTAAGAAAATTATCACACAAGAAGGATACACAAGAATCTAAGGTTTAATCTTAGACTTCCACACCATTTGTTCAAAGAGTTAAGAAAAATGCTTACACATTGAGCAACACTAAACCAAATTAGAACTCTGCCTTGAGGGTACCTGTGTTATACAGAGCAAAAACAATGCCATCAAGTTATAAATAGTCATTAACACTAAGCCATCTTTTAAATCATTACAGTTGTTAGAAAATTCTATCACTTTTAGTAACGTTAACTTTGTTTACATTGCCAAAAGCATCAGATTACCAGTACCTCTGAATACTATCCACTTTATCCACTTTTTTAACTCTACAAATTAATTATCTCCCCTGATTTTACATGTTTTTGCAGTAATTAAGAGAGCAGACATATATCTCACAAGAAAAATCACCCAAACACACGGGGTTTATACTTACAGCGACATTCTCCTTCGCTTCAGGGGCAGGTCCTGAGGAGGGCCGAGTGGTTTTACCCCCTCCCCCTTTGCCTTTCTTTCCTTTCCCTCCTTTCTTGTCCCCCATGGCTGGCAGGCTTTCCCATTTTAACTGCACCACATCTAACACTCTCGGATCAGCCCATGCTATGGCACAGTCCATTGGGGTATGACCTAAAATCATTTTTTGAAGAAGTTTTATCTTAATGTTCATACATGGTAAATATTAATTTCAAAATATATCAACATTTGTTAACATTATTGGAATATCTCTTACCTTTATAATTTTCTGTCTGCACTTTACAGCCTTTACCAATGAGATACTCTACCACACTATCTCGAGAACTCTCAATGGCTCGCGTGAGTGGTGTACCTCCATTCATCGTGGTGGCATCTATCTCGGCTCCGTGGTCAATCAGGTACTCAACCACATCCAGCTGTCCCGCATGGCAAGCGTGGTGAAGTGGTGTCCATTTAAAATTGTCTCTGGCATTGATCATTGCCCTGAAAATAAAACACACAAGACAAGAGAATGAATCAAATTGCAGTGAAATTTTTTGCCATGGTATGATCAAGATTTCTGTGTTTATGCTGTCTTTGTTTTACTGAAAACCTTGGAATCGTTGAACAACCTACCCATTTTCTACAAGGAACTTGACCATGTCAATACGTCCTGTGGCACAAGCCACCATCAGCGGAGTCTTGTAGTACTTATCTCGAGTGTCTGCCGTTGTACCCCTCTGGAAAGCATTCTTTAGAGACTCATAGTCGCCATTTTTTGCAGCATCAGCAATGTTCATGTACATTCTGTCCGGGTGGTTCAAATACCAGGCTGAATCGTCCTGCAGTGGATGAGCTGGGGGCTTGTCCCTATCGAAACGATTTGTGTCAGTGAAGTGAATGTGTCGTTCGATGAACATCTCCGGTGGTGCTCCTCCATACGTCCTTGGTCCTTCATCTTGAGTACAGATCGGCATAACAAGCTTAAACTTCCCTTTCTTTTTACCTCCCTTTCCTTTTTTCCCTTTCTTTTTCTTTTTGCCTTCAAAGGCACTCATTAAATAGTTTTTATTCACATACTTTTTGCCAGATATAAAGTCATTAAAGTCAACATTGCCGTCTTTGTTTTTATCGTGAGCCGCTACAACTTTCTTCATTTCCTCTTCCTCCACTGGCGCCCCCATTCCCGTCAGACTGTCAGCAAAATTGTCCTTTGTCACAGTTCCTTTTTCATCAGGATCGTATTTAATCATCATGTTAAGTATTTTTTCTGATCTCTCGTATACCCAATCGTAGAAAGCAATGGCCCAAGGCTCGTTGTTTTTGCCCACTTTACCGAAACTTTTCTCGGCTTTCCTGCACTCCTTTGTAGCCTCTTTGTGGTCTCTGTCCTTTGCCAGACTTCTCCCCGTCTCTCCTTCATTGTTCTTTGGTTTAGGATTACAACCTGAATGAATGAAGTCATGATTACGTACATTTCAATTGCAATCTAAATTTGTTTGAAGCCAATTTATGATTTAAAACATACACCAACTTGAGCAATTCATTTGGTCTTATTCAGAATTCCCTTTACCTCTTTGTGCCAGAAATTTACAGCACATTCCATGCCCATTCATTGCAGCATTGTGTATGGGCGTGTTGCCCTCGGAGTTAGTCTGGTCAAACAATGCTCCATGCCCAGACATGCAAGCCAGAACTGCCAAACTGCCTCCAATTGCAGCATAGTGAGCAGCATGGTTATGCTTTATATCTAGAGCATTTACGTCTGCTCCTCGCTCTAGGATAGCTCGAACGACCTTGACACTTCCACTGGCTGCAGCAGCCATTAAACAAGTCTTTCCTGTTTTCTAAAATCATTAAAATTTACATTTATTTATGCTTATTGGCAAAAAAGGTAAAGGATACTGATTAAAGAATTATGATCATCAAAGAATTACCTCCTGTTTTCCATTTGGGTTAGCTCCCTTCTGGAGGAGTTGAATACAGGCCTCCTCGTTATCAATGGCAGTTTCACAAGCATAGAGAAGAACTGGAATCCCCTCCATTGATATGTTGTTGGGGTCAGCTCCATGCTCCACGGCTATCTCTAAACATTTGGCATGGCGCTCAGTGGGAGAAATACAGTAGAATAGAATGCCTGCAGAAATAACAAGGTACATGTACTACACATTGTGTATTTGGATATTATCTAAGGGGACTATAGTGCTAATGATGTGAATTGATTTTGTAGTTTATGGGTGTTAATTGTTATGAATGTAATATAACAATAATATGTGAATAAGAGGGGACATTTCAAAATTCTTTTTTACCAATAAATGTACTAGGAAAGCAGATTCTTTGGAAAGTACCACTTACAAAAATATTGATCATATAATTACTGGCAAATTATCCCAAAAAAGAATTTTATCTAAAAATGTTCATATTTATATGTAATTCACATAAAATGAAATGTATATGAAAATTCATATAAAATGAGAGTGAATACTTTTTTACATGAAATTTGTGGTAGGCACACAGGGCCGTCAATCTCTTTGATTTGGGTCCGATAAACGGACCATTCCCAATTGGGAAAACCCACTAAAATTCCCAATTTACTTATCTACAAATCCCCAACACCACAAATTTTACATTGTGTATATAAAAAAATTGTGTTCAGTAAAATTTTAGCTGTAAAACTTCAATTTTTAGAAGTTAACAAAAGATTATGCTATGATATATAGATGTCGTTTTGATAATATATGTATCTTAAATTTTCCCAATTTGACAAAAAATGTCGATAATTTTCCCAATTGGGAGGGCCCCGGTCCCTGTACCAAAAAGTGCTGTGACAGCCCTGGCACAAATTGGCCAAATAAATCAAGAACAATTTAATAAATGTTTAAAATGATCAAATGATTCATACCTTTTCCTTCCAAATCTTTTATGTCCATTTTGGCTTTAACCTCCACTAGTTGTTCAAGACACTGAACATGGCCAAACTCGGCTGCTCTCATTGAAGCGGTCCTACCCTTTAAGTCTACGGCATCTGGGTGTGCTCCGGAAGCACTTAAAAATTTGACCATCTCATCATCGTTAGCTGCAGCAGCCACTCCTAGGGCCGTCAAACCATCATTGGCATCGTTATAATTAATCAGGTACGGTATCCCATGGTTTATGAGTTTTGTGATTTGATTCATGTCCTTTTCTCTGACACATTGCAACAGCTTGCATACCTGCAGTGTCTGTAATCTATCTCCTGCAACAGGCATCTTGGTCTAGCTGAATTTTTCACTCTTGATTCTACGAGTAATATGACTAGAACTTCTTTATGTTCATCAATAATGAGGGTGCTTATAGCTTGCTTCTACTTGTCATGACATCATAAATATTTGATGTTCCCAATTTTTAACTGCATTCACGACTGTATCTGAAAGTGACATAAAAATTCAATTAAGGTAATGAAAATTTCAATGCTAACCGTTAAAATCGTAATAGTTTGTTATCTAATAAAAAAAAACGACAAACAGGTAACAGGCTAACATTTGATGTGCTGTGGTTTGCAATAATTAAGACATGCTGCACATTTCCGATTTTAACAAAATTACATCAACATCACTAAATACATTGCCTCGACAGCTCAATCATTACGATCCATTTATAAAACATGAAGTTCGCTACCTGTTGTCTTACGATGGGTTGTCACGAAATCTTGTTATCGGGGTGTGCGTGTCGACGTCCTTTCTACCATTATTTATTCATTTTGACGAGCTCAACCCGCCATTACTGTTTGTTAGTTTCCAAGGAAGAGGCTAATTAGCGCCTCGTAGCGGCCCGTAAGCACTCGGACTTTTCCGTAAACGGGCACATTCGCGCACCTGTCGACCTGAACTGCTAGCTATTGCGATTGAATTTTTCTAGTTTATTCAATTCAGTAAACAACAGATACGTAGCTTCGTTTGAAAAAGTGTGTGTTTTGGGGTGGGTTTTTTTTTTTTTTTGGGTTTTTTTTTTTTGGGGGGGGGGGGGGGGCTACCCCAACAAACCAACACAAAAAAACAAACGAACAAATTAATAAATAAATAACTTGAGTATATTTAAAAAAAAATATCTGATTATACATTTCTAACTATAAGACGAGTTCGAAAATTGGTGAATATTACAGACCTAACACAACACCTAACATTTAGGAGACTCGCCGACAATTGGTACATAAACAAAAAATTAAGTTAAATAAACTTATGATAAAAAAGGTTTACTATAAACAGCAATTTAATGATTTAGACTTTTTTTAAAATGAATAAATAAATAAATAAAATAACAAAAACAAAACTAAAAAGGTTCCGGTGATATTTATTTACTCTAACGAGCAAGTACAAGAAAACACAAAATGACACTACTGAAAAAGTTTGTGGCTCAAATATGCTACCCCCCCCCCCCCCCCACACACACACACTGAAAGAGGCGGGGTCGGGGCTTTTTATCCTCTGCTAGTTCAAACCACCTGCAAATATACGCCTATAATAAGTTATCTGTTGTAGTTAAATTGAAACACGCTTAGGAAGATGAAGTGAAAATATTATTATATGAAATAATACTAAAAATTATTATTTGTATATTTTGGTACATGTATATATGAATATTTAAACATTGGATTTTGAAATGTGCCCCTTGGTACAAAAGAAGCGTAGACATGCATAATCATATATTGATCGAATCTCGGCTGAATGTCATTTTAACGCATACATGGTAGGCATACACACAGGAACAATCGGGCAAAAAAGACCCCGCTAATCAGATCTTTAACTGCTCGGGAATTTATTTTCCAAAACACTGTACCGGTTTAAACATGGCAAGCGTCAAGAGCCCGGTCAGAATTGACAATTTTTTGCAGTTTTCGGCGAAAACTTTGAAAGGAGAAAAAATTGACTTCAAGCAGTACGAGGGGAAGGTTATTTTGGTGGTGAATGTGGCTTCCCTCTGAGATACCACCAAGAGGGACTACCCGATGATGAACGAGCTGGTCGACAAATTCGCCGGCAAGCTTGTGGTTCTCGGGTTTCCCTCCAACCAATTTGGACACCAGGTAAGAAATTATTAAATTCATATATTTGTTGATGGGAGACTGTAATATACATCACGTAATAAGAACCTTTAAATATCTTTGTTTTCCGGACAGAGAAATTATATATGAAATACATTTTTTTTTAATTCAGTATCTCACCTTTTAAAGGTTTTGAAACGAGAGAGAGAGAGAAAGAGAGAGAGAGAGAGAGAGAGAGAGAGAGAGAGAGAGAGTCAACGTCTGTCTTTCGACAAGCTGCGAATCTGAATTTGTATTTTATGCAATCTGTATTGAATGTACTTTGGTGAATCAAATTTACAATGGATTGGTACGTGTACAACAAGTTTCTGTAAACAGTTAATCCATTTTTTATCAGAATGAACGGAACACTCATGACATTTAAATCTATTTGATTGCATAAATATCCGGGATGTGCATGCATTATTTTATGACATCAGACTTTAACCTCTCAAATGAGATAGGTACATGTAAAAGTACATGATTGTATCACCCCCCCCCCCCCAAACAAAAAAAACAAAAACAAAAACAAAAAAACTACGAAATATTCTTATTATCTTTTACATGTATATAGAAAAAATATTTATTATGAGGTAATTGTTGGATATTCATAATTTGCTTGCAAAGTAATAAGACTTTTTCTTCGGTATAAAACCTAGAATTCTGTGTGTTCCTTAATTTAAAACATTTTATTTGATTTCATTTTGAATAGGAAAATGGAAATGGAGTAGAAATTCTGAATACTCTGAAGTACGTGCGCCCTGGCAATGGATTCGAACCCAAGTTTCCAGTCTTTGAAAAGCTAGAAGTCAACGGAGAAAACGCCCACCCCATCTTCAAATTCCTGAGGGAGCGTCTGCCCCTCCCGAGTGACGACTCCACCTCATTCATGACCAATGCAAGTAAAATCCTCTGGGCCCCCGTAAGCAGGAACGACATAGCGTGGAACTTCGAGAAGTTCCTCATCACACCAGATGGTAAACCGCACCGGCGCTACAGCAGACATTACATCATGATGAATATTCAGAGTGAAATCAAGAAACTCATAGAGGAGTTCAATGTTAAATAATAAAGCCCTTAATTGTGTCCTTTTTACAAAATTACCATCTCTCCTATTTATATTATTTTTAAGTTTAACGAGAAATTGTAAATGTGTGAAGGTGAACTGTATTTATGAGTATTCTTCTACAAAGCTCCTAACACAGAGCAGGCAGAATATGATGTACGATGACAACTCCCCTCTATTCATTTACGTTTTCTTGTTGCTGGAATTCATGTAAACATTAAATGCTCAAAACATAAAGAAATGGAGTTGTTGTAGTCAGTATATACCAAACCAGGAACCAGCAGGAAAGGCGCTACGCCCTGGCATCTTAGTAAGCACGGTAATTTCATCGTTGCTCGTCTAGCTAACCCTAGCTACTGAAGGTCAAAGTCGATCTTCCAGATCTTGCCCCCTTCTTCAAAGCAATAATCTCATTTGCAGTATTATCGAATAAACTGAAAAATAAAATCGCAAGTGGATGCAAGGATGCAAGTTCGCTATCATCTCGTCGCAACAATTTCGTCTTGATAAAAGGTCTTGTCAAATAAATATCATAATTATAAGGTTGATGGAAAAACAGGCAGAGTGATATTCTCGCTGATTCGTCATCAATCGTGATAGAGGTATACGATTAGTCAGTTCTTGAGGCTAGAATTAGCTAATTGTATTTGCTTTAGCCTGAATATTGATAGTTTAGATTCTGCGGAAGACAGTCAGTGATACCGACTCTCCGTGGATTTAGTACAACGATTTATAATTATTTACTCCAATTTCCAGGTAGTCTCATTAACCCACGTACCTTTTTTGAATGATTTTTTTCCCATAAGGTTTTTTTTTTTTTTTTGGTGAAGGAAATTTTTTGTGTGTGTGTGGGGGGTGGGGGGGGGGGGGGGGGGGGGGGTTCAGATTTTCAATTACAGGTTTGTTTGGAACAAAATTTTAAACCCGAGAATTAATTATTTTGCGGAAACGTAACCTATGTTTAAAACAAATACAAAATGGCGAATTTCCGACACCCCCTCCCACCCGGTGATTCTCGTCATTAAGTGTATCATTTTAAGCAGAAATTAATTCTTAAGATGATGATAGGGAGCACACAAAATGAATCACATCCTCTGAGCAATATCAAATGTAATCCTATTTGGCGCATGGAACTGATAATTACGGGCCAGGTTATAATTACTAATCAGAAAATTCTGATTAAAGCAAACATAATTAACACATTTTCAATCTGTGATAACATATATACATGTGTTCAAATTTTGATGAGACATATGTAATTAATTGGATTTTACAATTAACACCAATTTACGTCAGGACTTTAATACGTTTATAATGTAATCCATATAATGTCAAAAGCAGGCACGTACATGTACTAACGGTGGTGGTGGTGGGGGGGG
>WFKH01006014.1:17692519-17714582 GCA_016163765.1 Magallana hongkongensis | reverse complement strand
GGGGGGGGTGGGTGGGTGGGGGGTTGACCCTTCCACTTATTTGGCAAACATTGCATAAAAAATAAAACCCCCACAAAAAACTGACTTCTCTCCTTTTTTTGAGACAGCAAAAAATAAAACATTTGTTTTGCTTTTCCAAGACATTTTGGATAGGTCAGGCCCCTTCAGGACATATGTGCATGAAGAACAAGAGGCCCATGGGCCACATCGCTCACCTGAACAACAGTTCCTTGTAACATTCTATTTGGTAGCATATGCTATTTCTATTTTAAACTTTGAACCCCTTTTGGGGGCCCAGTATGGGTTGGTTGGTTGGCTTTAATAATTTTGAATCTACACTATTTGAGGATCCTTGCATAGTAATCTCGCAAACTGTAGCATTGTAGTTCTCGAGAAGAAAATTTTTAAACATTTTCCCTATATAATTCTATGTTAAACTTTGAACCCTATCTGGGGCCCCAGTATTGGATTGAGGGCCAACGGCTTTTATAATTAAGAATCTACACTATTTGAGGATGCTTACGTAGTAATCCCATATACTGTAGCATTGTAGTTCTTGAGAAGAAGATTTTTAAACACTTTCCCTATATACGTCTATGTTAAACTTTGAACCCCTTCTCAGGCACCAGTGTTGGTCCGGGGTCACGACTTTTACAATTTAGAATTTTCACTATTTAAGGATCCTTGCATAGTAATCTCACAAACTGTAACATTGTAGTTCTCGCGAAGACGATTTTTAAACATGTTTCCAATATATTTCTATGTTAAACTTGAACCCCTCTCGGTGCCCCAGTAATAGTCCAGGGGTCACAATTTTAACAATTTATAATCTACAATAGCAAAGGATGTATGCATAATAATATCCTAAACTGTTGCATTGTAGTTCTTAAGAAGAAGATTTTTAAACATTTTCCTTTATATGATAAACTTTAAACCCCGCCTGGGGTCCCTGTTTTGGTCAGGTGGTCACGATTTCTACAATTTAAAATCTTCATTAAATATACAAGCGTTTGTGTAAATATTGGCATTTCTGGTGCAGTGGTTCTTGAGAATAAGATTTTAAAACATTTTTCCTATTTATTTCTATGTTAAATTTTGAACCCCACCAGGGGCCCCTGTTTTGGTCGTGGGGTTACGATTTTTACAATTTAAAATTTTCACTATATATACAAGGTTTTTTTAAAATAAATATTGGGATTTCTGGTGCAGTGGTTCTTGAGATGAAGATTTTTTAAACATTTTTCCAATTTATTTCTATGTTAAACTTTGACCCCCGCCTGGGGCTCCAGTTTTGGTCCGGGGGTCACGATTTTTACAATTTAGAATCTTCACTATATATACAAGCTTTTATGTAAATATTGGCATTTCTGATGCAGTGGTTCTTGAGAAGAATATTTTTTTAACATTTTTCCTATTTATTTCTATGTTAAACTTTGAACCCCGCCTGGGACCCAAGTTTTGGTCCGAGGGTCACGATTTTTACAATTTAGAATCTTCAATATATATACAAGCTTTTGTTTAAATATTGGCATTTCTGGTGCAATGGTTCTTGAGAAGTTTTTGAAAGACACACACCCTATACTCACTGTTTCGCAATTATCTCCCTTTTAAAAAGGGTTGAGCTCTTTATTTTAAAAATTTAGAATCCCCTTCCCATAAGGATGTTTTGTACCAAGTTTGGTTAAATTTGGCCCAGTAGTTTTAGAGAAGAAGTCAAAAATGTGAAAAGTTTACAGACGGACGGACAGACGGACGCTGGACAACAGGTGATCAGAAAAGCTCACTTGAACCTTTGGTTCAGGTGAGCTAAAAAAGGGTGGGTATAAAGCCTCAATGAAATTTCTTTTTTTTTGTTTAAAAGATATTGTCAACCCTACCTGGTGAGGGCTTGCCCCAAGACACAGTTAAATTATTCTAATTACATGTATATCTAGTGCAGCTCTTTTAAAAAAGAAAACAGACTGGTAATGATACACCATGAATTTATTCACAAGGACTACATCAATAGATACACCACAGAGTGAGGGCAGTGCTAAAACGGGACCAGTCACCTGACTTCTTATAATGTCAATTGCACATTACACGTGATACAGGCTGATTTCATTGCACATCAAATAACAAATGAAGTCAATAATGCTTATCATTATGCAAAGGAAAAACAGACTGCCAAAATAAGAAATGTTTCTATAATCTACCTTACACATAAAAATTATTAACTGTAATTTTTTTGAAACAAAAAATTGTGACCTGAGGGAAAGGTATTCCCCTTTATGTAAATGTCTATTTAAACCCTCGAAAATCAGTTACTTGCCATAATAGGATGACCAAAGTGTAATATACACCAAACATAAGTTCATTTTATATACACTGGTGAAAACATGAAGTGGATGGATTTCAGATGACCTGGCTATAATTAAAGCAGATTATATATATTAACTTTGCTTGCATAAAAACAACAGCAAATGCATTACATGCATAAATGTTGACAGCTACAACTGGTATTTCCACTTTAATACATAAAGTACTGGTAGAAAACCTTTTTCTAAATGTCTACTTTGAAATCTAGTCCTAGTACATCTCTACATATTGGTAGTTTCAAAAGAACTCTGTAAAACTATAACATTATTCTATATACTAGTAGCTCATAAACATTCATAATCTATAATGTGTAATGAATACAAAACATATAGGCAACCATTTTTGAGACCTTTTCCCTCAACACGAATATGACCATTTACAAAACAAGCAAATTTCCAAACCAAAATATCCATTACAAGTAGTATATTGAAAGAAATTAGAAATCTTTCAATTTGAATATAATGTGATCACTTATGTGAGCACAACTCACATCGACTGTTGACAGTTTATGATAAACAACAAGTGTCAGAATATTCATGTATACCCAAACCGTGCACTACATTACAATATACATGTAACTCCCAATATGAATATACCATGTTAATGTATACATCTTTTACATTTCTTCTAGCAATTAATCATCATTAGTTTTGATTTCTTGGCATGAAATATTTGGCAAAATGATAAACAGGAAAATGAATGGTGAGAATTAAAATCCTAAATCCTGATAATACTGCTAAGTTATTACATGTATTAATCAAGGCTAGAGTGGGCAATGGAGTCAATGGTCCATCAAACCCACTCTCCTCCCTAAACAAAATTATGATTTTAATTTACAGTAAATAGAAATTCTTCTGCAAATGCCCAATACACATACATGTATATAAAAAAAGTTAAATACGCTTTATAAAACTGAGAATGCCACAATGATGTTGATGACTATTATACATGTATAAAGGACTTACATGTATATGTCTGACAAATTAACATGGGATGCGATCAAATTAATTGTTAGTACAAATCTAACAATATTATGTACTCATCGTAAAGAAATACATGTAATTAAAAAATGGCAGATCTAGTATATGGCTCATGGACGGAGATTAATTGTCTGTCTTAAAAGTAAAAAAAATAACTATGATAACTGTATTGAATATTGAATAAATTGAATAAATGGAAAAAATATGAACATCTCTTGAATACATGCACATCTACTGTATATAATGGTGATCAAATAAAGAATCATGTAAATATGCTTTTACTTGGCAAAATGTGACTGACAAAAATGAGACAGCATTAACAACATGGCATCAGTGTATGTCTGGAATTCTGTAAGTGGGTCTCTGAAAGAACTAAACATTCCTTTCCAAGTGCCAAATCTTTGGATCAACAATAGTGGGATAGAGTGTTTCCGAACACAGATCCATAACCCAGGGAGTCCGGGTTATATCTCGGATTCCTCACTCGACTCTGGTACAAGGTACTCTCTGTTCTCGTAGGTCCAGAAGTCATTCAGATCAATGAGTATGCTCACCACTGTGTCTCCCTTACCACTGAAACATCAATTTACAGCCATTAATTACACTGTGCATTCTGGGGAATTATTTGTACTGGTGCAGTTGTACATACACAATGTACATATTTGGAAATTGTTTTGAACGAGTCGAACATATTATTGTCATCAACAGTGAAATCAATATGTTAGGATTACGTTTTCATACAGGTCAATTGTAAAACACATTTCAATTTGCTTAAAAATATCAACATTTGAAATACCAGACAGTAAAGTGTAATATTTAGAACTGCTTTGAAATTGATGCGATCAGGTCATTTTTTTCAATTACATTTATTGATACAAGACCACAATATCTCAATAACTAGAACTAGAACTATGCTGTAACATTAAAGAGGTTACCAGTTGATGAGATCTCTGAGTGTTATATGTATAGGATCCTTAGGTTTGACCATGTCAAAGATTTCATCTTTCACATCATGAAAAGAAACTGGTTCCTGACCATGAATCTTCATCTGCTCTTGTATAGCCTAAAAATATACATTTTAGAATCTATTTTTAAAACAAGATAAAAGGGATTTAATGCCAATACCAGTAGTCTTAAATTAAACCATTTCAAAACAATTAACAGCAAGGTTTCAATACCCTTAAATACAGGAAATACATCATCATGATCATGGAATTTGACTTTCATATTATAAAATGTGCAGTAGGGCATATCTGAGGATCATGCAACAATAGCAACATTCGTTTCATATAAAATTTGAGATTTACTGGCTAGATACATTTTTAATTCAATCATTTAACAAAGCACAGGACATGTACATTCAATACTGCAAGGACATCAAGAAAATGTCCAAACATGATTTGCATTTAGATGTCTTACTTTTTACCAACCAAAAAACAAACAAATAGGACAGAGAACATTTCTTCACACTTACTCTGAAGAAAAAATTCAGTGAGAAGACATTGAGAAATCCCACGTGTTTGACATCCAGAATTCTGAACAGGTAACGAAGGGACTGTGGCTCCCTTCGATTCTCCAAAGCAAGAACGAAGTCCAGGTAAGTCTTGTAGTCCTACAATACAGCAGACAGGTGTGAAATGCTTAAATACAGATAAAAGGTAAATTAGGATTCAGTTAAAGTCTCCATTTTTCCAAATATTAACTTTAGGATCCTCGACACCCAGTGACTTTGACTACATATGACAATATGTCACAACACCACGATTTCAACCCATTGTGAAACAGTTTACATCGCAAAATTTTAGTGGTTATTTTTGTAGCACAATGGGTAGAGTTCCTGTCTGCTGACCTGCAGGTCCCGAGTTCAAATGCAGCAGGGACTTTAATATTCATAAATAGTAATAAACTTTCTTAAGTTTATTTTTTCCCCAAAATTGATCCTTTTTTCTGACATTCAAATCTAACGCATGCTAAAACTCTATATCTCTTAGGAAAAAAGACATTTGGGCTTGTATGCCAAACTTTTCCCAAAGGTGTGGAGGATCCTTAGAAATATACATGTATATCTTATTTTCAATTTTTATAACAGCCTTTATTCTTATTTCAAAATGACCTATGTACATGTATATGAGATACTGTAATACCAAATAAATAATGTCATCCTATTAAAAATATTGTTCATTTCTGTTGATAGATTAATTTGGTATGACATTTACTGGTACATCTACTGCTATAAAATTACCATTTCTCCTTCATATGTAAGGCACTCTTGAAAAACTCGATCTAGAAACACCTGAGTGAGGGTACCTGTTCCATACCTGGAACAAAACATTTGTTTGTAAATGTTAAACTTTTCACAATGGCTACAATGTAATACCTTTTCTGTAATCATTATTAAAACATTTTAGCACACTTTGTATAATAAGCATTGGATATTTTAGTGAAAAACAACATTGCCAACAGTTTTTTGAAATTTTTGGCTGGTTCTCGTCCCGTACCTGGCCAACTCTTCTTTACTGAGCATGCCATTGTGATCTTTGTCCAGGTTAAGATACTGTCCATATACACGCAGGGCAGAGGGGGCAGAGAACCAGTTAGATTGCTGCATCTCTGTCGATAAATCCTCATCCCGAAGCTGAATTAGAACCAAGTTGACATTTTAAATTAAACTTGAACATATTTCATAAAGTCCTCCACAAATACCTGATTTATGAAAGTACAGGCTACACAACTGTTTGTCTACAACATATCAACTTATTTGTTGCATCAGTCCACTGGAGAATATTCTCATCATTTCCTTTTGTAAAGTGAAAAATCAATGATTCTGGCATTGAAATATTAACCAAATGCTCAGTAAATATCTAAAAATTTTCCACAAAAAACATTTAACAGTCTAGATCTACTCAGTGCTGATTTTTAAACATTTTACACATTTTAATCACTGCAAAATGAATATATCTACAAACCTCCAATAAATCATCTAGAAAACTGCAAGCAAGAATGTCTTGGATTTTGATTCGACCAGTCCTCATGGGATCCAAGAAAAAGAAGAATTTTCTGACAGCAGTACACACATAGAATGAGTAGAAAGATTTCTCTAACCCATTCAGCTGTAAAATTGAAAACAGTGTCAGAAGTATCAGAAGTAAACTGTTTCTATGGTATTTTAAACCTATTAACATTTGCCTTCAATAATAAATGAAACAATACAATTCATACCTGAGGCAGTGTTGGAATCAGCTCTAAAATGTAATTTTCTAGATCCTAAATAAAAAAAATTATGAAAAAAATAATCCTTTGCTATACTTGTATAAAGAAGGCAGCTTCAAAATATATGCAATAGTTTGAATATTATCAGTTGGTTTTACCGATTCTTTGAGATATCCCTGACCAGCGACATCATAGAGAGACAGACCAATCCTAGTCTGATGTAGCCAGACCTTCCTCATGACGTAGTTAAAAAACTGCATGATGGAAATCCTGCCATAGGGATCCATCTGTAGAAGTTTGGTGAACACGGAGGCCGTAAAGAACTGTCTGAAAGAATAGTGAAAGGGTAAACATATCAGTCTCTGTGAAAGTTTGGTGAAAACAGAGGCCGTAAAGAACGGTCTGAAAGAGCAGAGAAAAGGATATTTGTATCAGTCTCTCTTAAAGTACAATAAAACTCAGTTACAGCTAACATGCTGATAATGAATTCACGATTACAGCAAAGTTAGTTCCATTTTCCCAATAGTCTAAAGATGTATCCTAATATTTCTTCCCTGGTACTTTGATATACCGGTTGGCAAGTTTTTCTGTAGTAGGTATGGTAATGAGTGTGATCTACTGTTGTTTGATTTCAGCAAGCCAGTAAACCAATACTATTACCGGTTATCAAATTCAAAAGTGATTTTGTTTAAAATCTTTGTTATTGTACTTGAAGTAATGATAAAGGATACCTCACAAAATGTTTTAGATGGGTATAAAAACTCTCTACTGCAGTAGTTATAATTTCTATTTTCTTAATATATAAAATAGTGCATTACACAAGTGATGCATAAAAATACCTGTAATTTATGACATGTTTTACAATACTGGAAAGAGGGATTTCCTTTAAAACACTTGCCTTAAATGAACTTGCTAATTAAAAATGAAAAACACTATCTACAAAAGCAGTGGTGTTCATACCTGCATTTAGGTCCAGCTTCCTCCCCTACTTTGAGGAAGTCTTCGTAATTTATCATCTGGTCTTCTCCCACAATGGGGGGAGTGTGGTGTTGGTCCAGCAGAAACCACAGTCTCTGGTGAAGACAACAGTAAACCACTGACACAAGGCATTCATTGATTGAGAACACAATATATATGGCACATTTTGCACTTATCTAGATCTTGTAGAAAACATCCATTTTACCTGTAATTCATCATTATCAAGTAGCTCTCGACTTCTTCTTTGTAGAAACACAGCTCTAAAATAGCCAAAAAAAAAGCTAATTAGAAAATCTTTTTCTTTTATTCAGAATAGCTAATAAAATCAATATAAACTCAAAGAGATCTACTGCAGTTGAACTCTTATTACCTGGATTCTTCTCTTAATTTCAGCATCAATGGTTCATCCTCTGAAGGAAGCTAGAAACAAAAACATAATTTTTTTTTTAATATCTTATTACTGAAGGTGAAATTGTAAAGGATTGAAGCAACCCCTGGAAACACTATACAAAGCCCTAAAGAGTATGTGCACGTAATCCTAACCACTGGTCTCAGATGGTAGTAGACCTAATCATCTAATGATTTTCAAAAACTTGAGTTTTGTTGCTCTAATCCCCCTTCCCCTGTTTTGATGTCATGTAAAAGAATTGCAATGTCAGAGAATCAAAGTTAATGTATTTTTGTCCAATCATAAGAAAGAAGGTGAGTTGTGTGCATTATGTTGATGCTATGATGCTAACAACCTCAACATATGCCTTAATATGAATACATGAACAACATAGCGGTACTTACTTTGACATACAAGGCTGGCTCACTCCTGTAAGTCTTGTCAATTCCTTTCCATTCTGAGTAATATTTTGTAAATAAAGCAGATTCTTCAGCCTTTGCTATAATAGGATCAGAGGCTTTCTTTTCTACAATTTAAAATGATATGTTAATTGCAACATATCTTATATACATATGAAATTACTGGGATCTAGAATTGAAGAGACACTTGTTCAAGTTTGCTGTAATTTTTTTAATCCAGCCTAAAGGAAGCAGAAAATATAGATGGACAACTTTTGTTCTTTTGAGAAAATGGACATCAAGTATATCTGCTCTATAAACTTAGCAATTGCCTCAATAACATAGGTATTCATTTGCCATGCTTCCAGACCAACCCAGGACTCAAAAATGAATTTTAAAAACACATGCATCATGTTTAAATCTTAGCTTCACTGGATTTTGTAGTTAGAACACAACAAAAAATATATTATTTATATTATTTTTTTCATGCCAAAATATCTTAGAAATGCTGTATCTTACAAACTTTGTAAGAAACTGCTAAGAAATAAGAGCTTGCTTTGTAACAAAGCTGTACATATTCACTAGCCACAGGTTCAATTTGTATGCTTTTGAATCAGCTGTGATCAAGGATACAAATCAGACCACTCTTGCTATTAAAAAGGCTCTTACTTAAAAATGTGTTGCAAATTAACACGTTACATTTTGAGTATCCACAGGGACTCGGCAGGAACCTTTTTTGTCTTCTTAATATGTGATCACCCCTATACTGTAAAGTACTTATATAGTAAAGGGGTGGCAACATAAGAAATTAGAAGACAAAAAGTTTGTGATGAGTCCCTGTGGTGTATCCAGCAATCTGTGTATCTCTGTACATATCACCTAAATGTTAGAGAAGATGCAACATACACGAAATAAAATAACATAAAAAGGAAATGCATCACTGACTCATAGGCTTTGTTTACATTTTCAGGCCCCTTTTTAGACCTTAAACTCACTTTTGTGGTTTTCCACAAATTTTCTCAACACTTTCTTCAATTCCATTTCAAACTTTCTTTCCAAAGCCGTCAATGTCATTTTAGCTAAATAGATCTACTTCATAATAAGTTAGATTCCCTTCTCTTTATATCCTCACAAAATACTGTCAAAGCCATTTTCCCTATTTTCATTCCCTCTCTTATTTCATGTCCAGGCATCTCATTGGTCAACTGCTTGGAAACTCAAAGCAGCGACACCGTAAAACTTCTAAGGGAAATAACTCGATCCACTTTCATGTTCGGACAAGACGAAACCTGAAACAAATGAAATATTTTTCGATACATGTTACAGATCTTGAGATCAGAGTATGATTTGCATTTTTTTCTTAAAATTTCCCACAAACTTCATTTCAATGCATATGTTGCCGCATTTTATCATGCAATATTTATACAGAGACATATATAACATGTTATATATGTCTCTGATTTATATTAAAAAAAATTATCATAATTTTGATCTTCATAATCAAACCCGTAATTTAACGAGACGTTAAAGGATACTAGTCTTGTATTTAAAGAGTAGTCATCTACATCTGATTAAATGAAAAAATGAAAACGTGAAAGATGCATCGAACAATCAAATGTGGACGTGCATTGAATTCAGACTACGAAATATTACCAGTACAAATTGTCTTACACTGAACACTCCAAAAAAGATGGCGTCTGGTAATTTTTTTCTCTTGAAAATATAAGGCATACTGGACTTTTATGGTCATAGTCTAAACAGACATGAATTAGAGTTGTTCTTAGATTTATGGTGATAATAGACAACATGCATGGATCATGTTTCTACATATATTTCTCGAAACTTACTTAAATAGCTCAGAAAGCAAGATTAACGTCTTATGATAAAGGGGGGGGGGGGGGGGGGGGGGGGGCACTGAAAACCAGGGATACTGTGATTCCGAATCTGCAAAATAATTCAAAAAGTGATGTTTTTCTACGTTCTTTAGATTCACTTAAAAGTCTATGTATAATATTTGGTGAAGAAGACACTTGCAATTGTTTTCTGATATGAAGTTTTATTGCAAAAACAAGTGCCTGTGGAAGTAGCTAAAACATGCTAATATGCTAGACATATTTTTAATGACCGTATTTTCGGATTTTAGGTCGATCCCGTTTATAGGGCGACGGAGCCCATTTTTAGATAAAAAAAAGTATAAATAGGTCGACTTCGAAGATACCGCTAGTTTGAATGAATAGAAATAGCAGTGGTTTTAATCAATAACAATATCATAGTAGTGTTTTATCTTAATTTACAGTTTTAAACAAAAGGGAAGTAAAATGCATTCCTTAAATTTACACATCGTAATAAAATGTCTGAATTTGCACCATAATTTTCAACCCACTTTATTCAGTGCAGATTAATGTTTCATTGATAACTTGAGATCGTTTATTTGTGATCGAGTTCACTTCCCTGCCATGTGTACAAACTGGTGTTAATTGGGGGATAGTAACCTAGCCCGGAGGCATGAATAGCACATGCAACCTTGTGCCTTTGTTGTTTTTTAAGTCTATAAAAGTTACGTATGAATTAGTTCACCGGAGATTTCATTCACCCGCTAATGTTACCGCCATCTATCGTCATTGTAATTATTCCTCAAGATTTTTGGTCAGTCTAACTTTTAAACTATTACTCACATATCGTACCGTATGGCTTAATTAAACAATGTATACATAATCATGATAATCGTTCACACCTCTGTGTAACTTTTTACTGTTTATATACACATGGGTCAACCTCTGATCTTATCAAAGCCTACGGGCATGATTAGCACGTGCGGAGAGTTTGACTGTGTATAAACAAGAAGGCCCTACCCAGATTTCAGAGACACCTGGTTAAGATTTCATCGAGAGTTTTATTTTGAAGCTAGAGAAAAAAACTTATAATTCTAAAATAAAATACACAAATCATTGTTTTTTTTCTACCCGACGATGTTTTTTCTTTTTTTTAATTACCCTTTGTACAGTTCTCATTTTACTTTTACCATGCGAAATTGATCGAAAGGTGTATCAGTCTTAGGAATTGAAGTAAGAAATATAAGAAGAAATAAATTTACTCACATTTAATTTGTTATGATAAATTACTATAGTATATTGATCAAAATTAATACGTTTTTTACACAAAAATTCAAGCGGTATTAGAGTAAACTCTCATGATTATATTTAGAGGTTTGCATGAAATTTTGTGAAATTTTATAGTAAATTAAAAAAAACCAAAACTTAAATAGGTCATAGTGATGAATAGGGTGAGGTCCACGTGCCAGGAAAAAAAAGAATCGACCTAAAATCCGAAAAATCTTGATAGATATTTGGCTCTCCTGATATTAAGAACTGATGCCTGTGCAAAACTAAGTAATTCATGTCTTGAAATTCTTTCCCAACTTTGATCCCTTATTGCGGTTAAAATTGGAATATTTGAAATTGTATGTCTTGTCTTCTCCAATTTTGTAGCTCAAATATTCTTCAGAACTAATTATTTATTGAAATAAAATATATATAGATTTCTTATCCATATGTAGTGATTCTCCCACAATTTATGGATGATATACAACTGATATATTTGTTTTGCTCATCCTCCTTGGGAAGCCAGAAATGCACATTGATGTAAAGTTTCAAATGACACTAGTGGAACTTTTGTTTTAAAATAAATTGTTTGAATAATCCTTTTGAATGGAGAACAATGCTCATTAAATGGTAGTGATTAATTAGAAGGATGGTCAACGTGCAAGATTGATGCAGGCTAGACTCACGAGTATGACAGTTTTAACTTTGACAAGCAACCAAAATTTGGGCAGATTTTTAAACTTGAAATATGAACTGCTGTCCTGAGATTTTGTGAATGTCGGTCCACATTATCAAGCCAAGCCGATTCTTCCCATATTCAATTTGAAAATGATTTCATTTTGTACATGTTATGTACCTGTATAATGTCTTTTTTTGTACTTGTCAGTCTGTTGTATTTTAAATTAACTATTAATTCTATGTAAGGTCTTTGAATTTAAATGAATATGATATCATTTTCCTACAGCTCATTTTTGCTTTGAAAGTATCATCTATTTGTAACATGTAAACTGAAATGCATCCATTTTGCAGACACATCCTTTTGGATAAAGTTTTTCACAGAATGTGGGATACCAGCAGGGGAGGCAACCAACTATGCCATCATTTTCACAGATAATCGCATTCAGAAGGATATGTTGATAGATCTGACCAAAGAGTACCTCAAAGACATGGGAATAACAGTACTTGGGGATGTTATTGGGATTCTCAAGCATGCCAAAGAAGTCCACTCTCAGGTAAATTCCATAGTACAGTACTAAGAATGATCAAACCTGTTTAGTTTTCATATATCAAAGTTATTCCTTACAAGAAAATTGGTAGATATACATGTACTGTGAAAATAAAAGAAACATTCCTGCATTTGCATCATGAGTAGACAAATCTGTCTACAAATACATTTTTTACATTTTGCTTCCTGCTCCACATAAAAGTAACAGATTAATGATTTTATGTCAAAACAAAACAGATTGAATGATTTTTTTCCAAAATTTTTTAAGAATGCCCGTGACAAGGTTCTGAAAGGCTCTGTGGCAGACAGGCCAGTCCCATTGGTTCCTAAAAGGTCAACAGGTAAGATAACAACCTGAGAAAGAAATAATTACAGATCTTATAAAACTGTGATATGTCATCTCCACTTAATGATTTTAGAATTGTTACTTACACTCATGCATATGACTCTAAAAGTCAAAGAGAATATTTCTCTTGATCAAATTTGCTTTGACCAACTTAGAGCTTAAAACTCATATAATACCTGTACACGTATTTCTTTGTGTGAATGTAGCTGCGAGCCGGACAGTTAACCACTACATCGGTAAAGATCCGGATGCTGCCCCCATGAACCTGCCTATAGTTCCAAAGCTGTCCAAGGAGCTGTCTGCCAGACTAGGTGAATCCCCTCGATCAGGTAGGTTGCCCTGAATTATGGCTATTCTAATTATAAACAATTACTTTTATATATATATACATATTGCTTATGATTACAAATTTTTTATAAGCTTGTACATGCATCTACCATTTGAAGTCTCTTATGTATAATTGCAAAATGTAAAATTTTTCATGTCTTTAAAACATTAACAATTCTAGATGTTAAGTACAGTAAAACATGGTTACAGCGAACACCCCTATAATGAATTCATGCTTACAGCTGAGTCTGTTTTGTTCCACTAATCTTAAAATATTATACACTTAGATAACAAATTTTTATTTTATCTTTTTGTAGAATCTCCTAAAGATATGAGTAATGTTGTTAAAATACCTGTTAGTACACGGTTACAAGAAGAGGTTCCTGTCCCCAAATCTCGAAGGGTTTTACCTGAACATGAGGGCAGGTACAAAATAACAATGCCCTCAGGTACTACCATCAAAACTCAGAAAATTTTACAACAGGGTCTGCCAGCAGGTAAAAATATAGTGTGAAAATATTAGATTTTATTTTCAAATATTTTTACACAATACCAAAAAAACTCGTATTGTAAGGTTTGGTTTAATGACTTTTAACAATAATTGATTTCTGAAGTCAAATGTTCATGACTGGGATTTGGTTGATAGCATTTACAACAAATTGAATCATTTCTGGATGTTTGGTTTTGTTCTTGAAATACTATGGCTTCATTGTTATTCTTTGGAAATCAATATTCATGGATTTTGATATTGAGTAAATCTACAGAATCAAAGGTTCATTGAAGGAAAATTAATATAAATTTAAAACAGTTTTTATTGGGAGGACCAGTTTTAAATTTATGCTTTCTTTACAGCACCTCCAAATTGCTTGTACCAAATCTTGAACCAAATTCTTGATTTTGCAGGAAGGAGAAAATCTAACGTGTTTGAAAGACTGGGTGAAGAATCTCCCAATCCAAGTAGTGCTAAAACCTCGCCTATCTCAGTATGTTGTAATTACCATAGTGATACCATTTCTCTTTGATTCAGAAAGATCCATTGTGTTATTCATTTTTTCTAGCCAAGGATTTTTGGTCCTCTTCGCTTCTCATTTATGGACTGAAAACCCTTGGCTATCGAAGATGTACATGTACATTGCTCTGTACATTTAAGTTTTCTCGCTAAAGCTTATAATATAAAGTTAATATTAAACTTTATATATACATGTACCTACCGTACATTGTAATTGTGACTATTTTCTATCCTCAGCCCTCTGTTTTCAACCGACTTGGTGGTAAAACAGCAGTCAAACGTCCAGCCACGTCAACATCAGTCGAGACAGACCCAGGTTCTGATGAGCCTCCTCTCGAGTATGCTGGTGTCCTCAAATCCTCTCCAACGCCAGTCAAAAAGACTAAAGTCACCATCACCAACAACAAAAAGTACGCCTCTCTAGGAAAAATTACCATATCCAACAAAACTGTGACAAGTGCCACTGGCAAGATCATGGAGAAGACAGTCACAACCAAAAAACTACTCGTGACAAAAAAGCCAGGTAGGTTAAATACGATGGTTAGTTTAATGCAACAATTTGAGTCAAAGTGAAAGATGAGTTTGAAGAAAAAGAGAATTACCAAGTGCATATGTATAACTTAGAGATACAAGATTAGAAGAGAGATTGTCTTTGATATGTTTGCAAATTTAAAATAGAATAAAAATTGCATTCCTAGTTTATTGTTCATGCATAACAACAGAAATATCAAGCTAAAAGGATATTGCAAATGTCTAAAAATTAAGTACACCACATATACTTGACATGTCATTTTTATTTCAATTTATGCAATAAAATGGATGCAATAAGTACATGTACATGGTATTACATATAGGTTTACAAACCTCTATTTGCTGTAGTACATAAATTTTTGTCATACAAATAATCATGTAGTTTTCTTTTTTTTAATTTTTGAAAAAGTTGTGGTCAATCCAAGTCCAATGTCATCATCAGCGGCAATGGATATGGCAGATAGTGGTACCAGCATCAGACAGAGGCTGGGAAAGAAGGTCAGCCTTCCGGTGGTGTCCAGCACCACTGACGATGGGGAAAGCCCCACAGTCAGGACAGGTAAATAGTGTCTGCATTATTCAGAATACGGGTCTTAGAATGTACATAGTATTAACAATTACCGTATATGGATTACTAGTTGTACATAAAAGCTAAATGTTTTGTTCTCAAGTAATTTTGTGTTACTACCTATTGCATTTAGTGCCTTGAGTTTATAGCTTTTATATATAGTTTTCAGAAAAGTAACGTGCTTTAGAAGTTTGTTACATTGTCCAAAATTTCTAAAGTAGCTAATATCACTAGTCATTTGTCTTTAATATTTTAAGTTGCAGATGCTATTTGATGATTTAAAATTGATTGCTATAACTTAAATGTTTAATAGAATCTTAAGATTCTTTCTTGGTTTATTTTGAAGGCATTACAAAGAAAGGCAAAGGGCAGAAATCAGAGGTCAGTTCTAGCAATGGTGTCTTCAGCAGGCTGGGCAAAGCTGTGTAACTCTGGAGCTCAGCAGGGGACAAAGCAAAGTTAAACAGAGTGACTCTGTAATGTGATGTATGAGAGAGTGCAGGCTGTTGCCAAAGTTCAACAGTATCATGAATGCTTCCAAATGAATGAACTGTCAGTGGTAGATTTGGGCATTATTATTAGGTTTTTAGAGGGAATAGCACAAGGTATTGAATCCTTGGCTTTTACAAGCAGAGAGGAGACAACCTTCACTAGTTGAAGGTGACATTTACTAGTTAAATGACAGACAGGTGTGTGCAGATCTGCCAAACTGTGTATAAAATTCTGCAAGTTTTCTTTTCTGTAACAATTTGATTTCATAGATGTGATCTGACAATCTTGATGTTCAGAAAATTTTATTTAAAATTTTCTTTTTACCACTTATGTACAATGGTACAGGTGTTGTTTTTACTCAACATTGTAGGTTAAAATTCTAGACTAAATTATAATCTCTTTGTGCAATATGATTGAAATATGTTTGAAAACAATATTGAAGACAACACTGTTTGGCTAATATTGAATTTTTAGCCCATACAGTTCAGTTTTTAGCATGGCAGTCTTGCCTTGTCCCACAAATTAAAAAAATCATTTAAACTATATTTTCAATTACTGGATATTTATATGTTAATTTAATTTTGTCTGTTGAGGATCAATCATTCACAAGACTGAGTGGATACATGTAACAAATTTGTTCCTTTGTAAACACAACCTGGTATAATTAACAATTGTGACAGCAAAATTGTATGACATATATTCAAAAATGTAAGGGGAAAAAAAATAACTTTGATGATTTATATTTTCATTTTTTTCCTACTGGAATTCATAGATACAAAAAAATATATAATACATCAAATTATTCATTTAAATTGTAGTTTTTTCTAATGAATTACATATGGAATATGTATACTGGATGGTATACATATACATGCATACATGTATTTGTCCAATTTAAAAAAATTTTTTTTTTTACAATTTCTTTTTTTTTTTTATTGGTCTTCAAAGACAGTATTTATAATACCGAGGTAAATTGGTTTATCATAAAAACTCAATTCTTGTATGAAAAGTTTAAATTGAATAAATGATTTTTTGAAGAGAAGAAGGAATGAATTTCTTGTATGTAATATGAATTCTAGGGGTTTATTTGATTAGCAAGATATGCTTTGTTTCATTTGGAGTCGATATTTGTTTGATTGTAGTTATAATTGTTTTGTATGTATATACAGTAGGATGATAATAAATACCAGTTTAAAAAGAGTTTTAAAAGTGTTTTGTGTTTTACTCACTGTAGTTGTGTGCAAGCCAAAAAAAAAGAACCCAATTATCAAACTGCTTTCTAGAACCATATTTTATTGCAGGAATAAACAAGAGGCCCATGGGCCACATCGCTCACCTGAGGAACAATAGGTATGATGAAATCAGCTTAAAGGAGTCATAATACAAACTATCTGGACAATGTAGTATAATACATGTATATCCTGTATAAATGAAAATCCATTTTTCCCCCTTGATATTCTTATTAAGGTCTTCCGTTTCCAACGGAAGACCTTATAGAGATTGTACTGTTTATTATTAAGGTCTTCCATTTCCAACGGAAGACCTTATAGTGATTGTAGTGTTTTTTCTTTCTTTCTTTCTTCTTATTTTTTTTTCCCCTTTTTTGTCGGCAGAATTTCTCAGAGATGGCTTTATGGATTTCCCTGAAATTTTCAGGGATGATAGAGAATGATAATATCTCGAGGCATTTTTTTTCATTTTTTCAAAATTCATTTCCGTTCATTCGTTTCCTGTCCCGCGTCAAAAAACCTTGTTCCCTCAAGATCTCAAAATCGGCAAACACTTGAACATCCAGTCTTTGTTGGATGATAGGCTTATATCTGTAGATGTGTTTAAACTATTTTGTTTTGTTCGTCGTAACTTCCGGTCGTCACCGGAAGTACTTCAAAAATTATTTTATTTATGTATTAAACTTATTTTACATAAAATGAATCTGATAGTATAAATCCTTACATGTGTCATCTAAGCGATGATATTTAAACAAAAACATTCTACTTCCGGTGAGATATCTCAATTATCTCAAGTAATTTTTTTATAACAAATTTTGTTCCCGCAAGATCTCAAAAACTATAAGTGATGAAGACACGAAACTTTCATGGATGATAGACATTTGATTGAAGATATGTTTAACTGGTTTTATTTTGTCGACCGTCACTTCCGGTCCACACCGGAAGAGTTCAAACAAATCAAGCTGTTTATCAGTTTAACTGTTTTCCTTTGATAGTATTAGTTGGCACGATGAACAATAATGTGCAATGGGCAAGTATACAAGAAATAATAAATTAATTTTTCATTGAGCACTTCTGTTTGTCTGTTTCCTGTCCCGAGACAAAAAAACTTATTTCGACGAGATTTCAAAATCGGTAACGACTTGAACAACCAAACTTTGTGGGATGATAGACCTATGTATGAACATGTGTTTACAATATTTTGTTTTATCCGGCGTAACTTCCGGTCGTCACAGGAGGTACACCAAAATTTGATTATTTAAAAATATTTTGGTTGTTTAGCATGGAAGTAACATTTTAGCAATAGAAATACAAAAGTTTATCTACACATGGATATAAATAAACGAAAAAATTCTACTTCCGGTGAGACATCTCAAATATCTCAAGTATCTTTCTTTTATTAAAAAAATTGTACCCGGAGATCTCAGAAACTGTAAGAGACCAAGATACAAAACTTATATGGATGATAGACATTTGATTGAACATGTGTTTAATGGGTTTCATTTGGTCGTCCGTCACTTCCGGTTCTCACTCGAAGCGTTCAAGGAAAATGAAGTTTTTTTTAAAAGTTTAGAATTTTTTTAAACAATTTACTCAGTGTGATAAACAGTAACGTACCGTAGGTAAATGTACTAAAAATATCTACTTTTAATTTCCTTAATCACTTCCGTTTGTCCGTTTCCGGTCCTGAGACAAAAACCTTTTCTCAGCGAGGTCTCCTAACTAACAAAACTTGAACATCCAAACTTTGAGGAAAGACAGAACAATGTATGAAGATATGTTTAATACTATGTTCTGTCTGATTCGGCGTAATTTCCGGTCGTTGCAGAAAGTACTCAAAAATTGACTTTTTGTCTTTTTGTTTTGTTTTACATAGAAGTAATTACTGGGAAATTCCATCACAGTATAAATTATATACATTTTCGTTTAACAAGAAATATGAAATTTTTTTTCAAATTAATACATGAGGAACGGAAGACCTTTTTGTTGCTATAGCAACAAGAGTCTAGTTATTATTCTTTTTTTTTTCCCCTTTTTGTCGGCAGAATTTCTCAGAGATGACTGAGTAGATTTTCCTAAGATTTTCAGGAGTGATAGAGAATAATAATACCTCGAGGCGTTTTTTTCTTTTTTTCAAAATTCATTTCCGGTCGTCCGTTTCCTGTCCCGAGACAAAAAACCTTGTCTCCACGAGATCTCAGAAACTTTTTACACTTGAAAATTCAAATTTTGTGGGATGATAGACCTATGTCTGTAGATGTGTTTAAACTATTTTGTTTTGTTCGTCGTGACTTCCGGTCGTCAACGGAAGTACTTCAAAATTATTTTTTTTTACGTTTTTAACTTATTTTACATAGAATGACTATATTAGTATAAATCTTTACATATGTCATCTATGCGATGTTATAAAATTAAAAATATTCTACTTCCAGTGAAATATCTCAATGATCTCAGGTAGCTTTTTTAAAACAAATTTTGTACCCGCGAGATCTCAGAAACTTTAAGTGATCAAGACACAAAACTATCATGGTGGATAGACATGTGTTTAACGGGTTTCATTTTTCGACCGTCACTTCCGGTCCACACCGGAAGGGTTCAAACAAATCAAGTTGTTTATGAATTTAACTGGGTTTTTTTTTATAGTTTTCGTCAGTTTGATAAACAGTAATGTGTGACAGGCAAGTGTTCAAGAAACATTTACTTTTTTTTTCAACGGTCACTTCCGTTTGTCTGTTTCCTGTCCCGAGACAAAAAACCTTAATGTCTCCACGAGATCTCAAAAACGGTTAAGACTTGAACAACCAGACTCTGTGGGATGATAGACCTTTGTATGTACATGTGTTTACATTATTTTGTTTTATTCGTCGTAACTTCCGGTCGTCACAGGAAGTACTCCGAAATTTGATTTTAAATTTTTTTTTTATTGATTAGAATTGAATTCACATTTTAGTAATACACATAAACCAGGTCATCTCCACATGTTGAAATAAACAAAGAAATATTACTTCCGGTGAGACATCTCAAATATCTCAGGTACTTTTCTTTTATACAATTTTTGTACACGCAAGATCTCAAAAACTGTAAAAGATCAAGACACGAATTTTATATGAATGATAGACATTTGATAGAAGATGTGTTTTACGGGTTTCATTTTTTCTTCCGTCACTTCTGGTTCTCTCTGGAAGCCTTCAAGCAAATGAAGTTTTTATTAAGTTATGATATTTCATTTAGTCTGATGAACAGTAATGTACTGTAGGTAAATGTCCTAAAAATACGTACTTTTAATTTCTTTGATCACTTCAGTTTGTCCGTTTCCGGTCCCGTAACAAAAAAACTTTTCTCAACGAAAAAAATTGAACAACCAATCTTTGAGAAAAGACAGAACAATGTATGAAGATATGTTTACAAAGTTCTTTTTTCCGGCGTTACTACCCGTCGTCACAGGAGGTACTCAAAAATGACTTTCTTGTCGTTTTGTTTTTTTTTTGTTTTACGTAGAAATAATTACTTGAAAATTCCTTCACAGTATATATTATATCCATTTTCGTTTTACAAGAGAAATGCAATTCGTTTTACAGATTAATACATGAACAACGGAAGACCTTTTTGTTGCTATAGCAACAAGAGTCTAGTTTTTTGTTGCTATAGCAACAAGAGTCTAGTTTTTATTATCATTAGTCTCTTTTCTAACAGGATGATTTTATAGACATCACACATGTTGAGCATTGCAGTTCTCAAGAAGATCCTAAACAATTGTTTATGTATGGGATATAAACCTACATCAAACTTTGAACCCCTTGTGAGGCCCAAGAATCATCAAGGGGCCAAAGTCTAAATAATTTTAAAGAATCACCTGGCTGATTAGTTTCTGAGACGATTTTTAAAGATTTACTCTATATATTCCTATGTAGAAATTCAATCCCCAATTGTGGCCCCCCCCTCCCCCGGGGGGGGGGGGGGGTGTCATGATTTTCACAACTTTGAATCTACACTACCAGAGGATGATTTCACACAAGTTTCAGCTTTCCATACTAATTAGTTTCTGAGAAGAAGATTTTTAAAGATTTACTCTATACATTCCTATGTAAAAATTCAACCCCCAATTATGGCCCCACCCTACCCCCTGGGGTCATGATTTTCACATCTTTGAATATACACTACCTGGGGACGATTCCACACAAATTTCAGCTTTCCTGGCCAAATGGTTCTTGAGATGAAGATTTTTAAAGATTTACTCTAAATATTCCTATGTAAAAATCCAACCTCCAATTGTGGCCTCACTCTACCCCCAGGGATCACAATTTTTACAACTTTAAATCAACACTACCTGAGGATGATTTCACACAAGTTTCAGCTTTTCTGGCTGATTAGATTTTTAAAGATTTACTCTATATATTCCAATGTATAAATCCAACCCCCAATTGTGGCCCCATCCTACTCCTGGGGATCATGATTTTCACACCTTTGAATTTACACTACCTGAGGATGCTTCCACACAAGTTTCAGCTTTCCTGGCTGATTAGTTTCTGAGAATTAGATTTTTTAAAATTTACTCTATGTATTCCTATGTAGAAATTCAACCCCCAATTATGGCCCCACCCTACCCCCTGGGGTCATGATTTTCACATCTTTGAATCTACACTACCTGAAGATGCTTCCACACAAGTTTCATCTTTTCTTGCTGATTAGTTTCTGAGAAGAAGATTTTTAAAGATTTACTCTATATATTCGTATGTAAGAATTCAACCCCCCATTGTGGCCCCACCCTACCCTCCGGGGTCATGATTTTCACAACTTTGAATTTTCACTATCTGAGGATGCTTCCATACAAGTTTCAGCTTTCCTGGCTGATTAGTTTCTGAGAAGAAGATTTTTAAAGATATACTCTATATATTCCTATGTAAAAATTCGCCTCCCCCCCCC
>WFKH01006014.1:17670563-17692119 GCA_016163765.1 Magallana hongkongensis | reverse complement strand
GATGATTTCACACAAGTTTCAGCTTTCCATACTAATTAGTTTCTGAGAAGAAGATTTTTAAAGATTTACTCTATATATTCCTATGTAAAAATTCGACCCCCCATTGTGGCCCCATCCTACCCCCGGGGGTCATGATTTTCACTACTTTGAATATACACTACCTGGGGACGATTCCACACAAATTTCAGCTTTCCTGGCCAAATGGTTCTTGAGATGAAGATTTTTAAAGATTTACTCTAAATATTCCTATGTAAAAATCCAACCTCCAATTGTGGCCTCACTCTACCCCCAGGGATCACAATTTTTACAACTTTAAATCAACACTACCTGAGGATGATTTCACACAAGTTTCAGCTTTTCTGGCTGATTAGATTTTTAAAGATTTACTCTATATATTCCAATGTATAAATCCAACCCCCAATTGTGGCCCCATCCTACTCCTGGGGATCATGATTTTCACACCTTTGAATTTACACTACCTGAGGATGCTTCCACACAAGTTTCAGCTTTCCTGGCTGATTAGTTTCTGAGAATTAGATTTTTTAAAATTTACTCTATGTATTCCTATGTAGAAATTCAACCCCCAATTATGGCCCCACCCTACCCCCTGGGGTCATGATTTTCACATCTTTGAATCTACACTACCTGAAGATGCTTCCACACAAGTTTCATCTTTTCTTGCTGATTAGTTTCTGAGAAGAAGATTTTTAAAGATTTACTCTATATATTCCTATGTAAGAATTCAACCCCCCATTGTGGCCCCACCCTACCCTCCGGGGTCATGATTTTCACAACTTTGAATTTTCACTATCTGAGGATGCTTCCATACAAGTTTCAGCTTTCCTGGCTGATTAGTTTCTGAGAAGAAGATTTTTAAAGATATACTCTATATATTCCTATGTAAAAATTCGCCTCCCCCCCCCCCATTTTGGCCCCCCCCTACCCCCGGGGGTCATGATTTTCACAACTTTGAATCTACACTACCTGAGGATGCTTCCACACAAGTTTCAGCTTTTCTGGCTAATTAGTTTCTGAGAAGAAGATTTTTAAAGATTTACTCTATATATTCATACGTAAAAATTGAACCCCCCATTGTGGCCCCACCCTACCCCCTGGGGTCATGATTTTCACAACTCTGAATCTACACTACCTGAGGATGCTTCCACACAAGTTTCAGCTTTCCTGGCCAAATGGTTCTTGAGAAGAAGATTTTTGAAAATTTCTCAATTTTTTTTAAAATAAATTCTAATTGTCTTCCCTTTGAAAAGGGCGTGATCCTTAATTTTCACAACTTTGAATCCCCTTTGCCTAAGGGTGCTTTGTGCTAAGTTTGGTTAAAATTGGCCCAGTAGTTTTTGAGGAGATGTCATAAATGTGAAAAGTTTACGGACAGACAGACGGACAGACAGACGGACGACAGACAAAATGTGATCAGAAAAGCTCACTTGAGCTTTCAGCTCAGGTGAGCTAAAAACCAGAATACTTATTGTTCATATGAAATGCTAACCCAGCATGGCTTGTACTGTATTTTTTTTTAATATACAAAGCTTGCATGCAATATTTTACTTAGCATTTTATGCTGATATGTTAGTGTGAAAATGATTGCTAAAGAATTTTAGAATTACAAGTTTCATGAAATAATTAAACACTGTATGAACAATCCAGAAAGTGGCTACTAGAAAGAAAAATATTTGTGTTAATTTTTGTTTTTCCTTAGCCGTGTAAGCACCACATTTAATCATTGGTGTTTACTATCGCCATTGCAGGGTGTATTATCGATACAATATAATATTATGGTATCATTACATTTGTCAAAACACTGAAAGAAAATTAGACAAAACAATGCAAAGATTATATTCAGGTAAATTTTGAACCACTGAAATAGGATAAGAAAGTAAAACAATTAAAGTAGTATATCACCAGTTAAGGAAATTACCAAATGGCATCCTATTTTAGATAATCATTTCAATGTGATGCATAAAGTAAAAAGAAGAAGGAGGCAAAAAGACAAGAGCTGTAGCTTCTTGTATAAATTACGAAATAGCAGGTTATCAATATGATTGCTTCTTGGGTGTCCAATGACTTTTATAAGTTTATATATTCTAGACCCCCCCCCCCCCCCCACTTTAGATCTTTGTATGATTGGTTAACATTTGTAATTTCCGAATTAGGTGGATGTTATCTATTGATCTCAAGGGTAAATTATAATTTACTGCCATGCCAAAAAAGTCTATCCTAATTTAATGTTACCATAATGAAACTGAGTTATCCCCTGAAAAGATAGATAACTCTGAAAATCCCTGTCTGACCAATTTTATTCTGAAATTTGACTCGAGATCGAAACTATACCATAAACCATGAATTTTTTTTCTACAGTTCACTGATAGGAAAAAGAACCAAAATACGAGCAAAACAGTTTATTTAAAAACAAAACTTGCATTTCAAATGAAAAAGAAAAAAATAAACTCATACACATACTGCAAAATAAATCCGACAGACTCTTATCACAATAGAAGAAGTTCCCATTTACTCTAACTTACAGATATTGATACTGAAAGTTTAAAAACTATTGATGAATGATCCAGCACATAGTTTATAATGCACACAGCTGTTTATAGTAGTTGTTCACTTTCTCATTTTCTATGTATAAAGTAGGCCCCTGCTGCCAGGGCAGCAATTAGGGCTAGAGAACCACCGACAATGGTTGCTATACCGAGTCCAGAGGAGTTGTCTGAGGGATTGATATTTGAAGAGGAACCAGAACTTTGGTTAGGGCCATTCTCACTTTCTTCATTCTCTCTCCTTTGCTGCTGAAATGGAAAAAAAGAATAACAGCATGAAATCTTATACAGTGTAATATATGTCTACAACTGTACTTGCAAACATTACACAAAGAATTACAGTTAAAATACGAGCAACTCATAGGAATTAAAAAATGCATGGATTTCATATGTTGGTGTGATGAAATAGAAAACACATAAAATGGGAAAATAATTTTAAAGCAATCAAGACTCCTTTATGAAGCTTTGTTTGTCTGTTACTGTTAATGAAATCATGAAAGAAATATGATTTATAGCTGGTAAAACATTATACCGGTCACTGGGTAGTTGTTTTGCTTCATATAAAAAGACAATTTATGAATGACACATGGATATAAGTCAATTATTTCTTAGTCAAGATCTAGTTGATGAGAGGAGCCTAAAGGATTATGAAATCTAAGATATGAACTCTTCAAAAGAAGGTTTATAATATTTCTTGATTAAAAAACTTTTATTTTTTAATAAAGTGTACCAGAGCTTAATTTTTAGGAAAACAAAATGCACTGCACATTGCAGACTTTCAATGACATGGTGCTTTGGTGCAACAAGAGTGATTTGCCCTTTGTTGTAAGAATCTACTGTGCATAATTAAAAAAAAAAATCAATTCAAGTACAATAAACTCTAAACAGACATAAATTGAATACTTTAATCGGTATGTATTTTCTCAATTTAAGTACCGGTAAGCAAAAGTGACTTCTGTTCACTGGTACTTAAAAATTGTCTTTCAACATTTCTTCTGTGGAAAATAGTGAAGCATTATTTGGAAATAAACACAAAAAATACAGTGTATGTATGCTGCTACATAATTTTATAATTTCTTGGGGTATATATAAGGGTCTAAAAGAAAAACATTTTTAAACAGCGTAACTTAACATTCTCATTCAAGTTCTTTACTTACTAGTATTGCTTCCTCCGCCCCTTGTAAAACTCTAAGTGTGACTGTTTCCCCTGCATTCACAAAATGTTGTACTGCTTCATTATGGGTGACTCTGTCTAAACTAAAACCATTTATCTGAAACAAAAGTAGCATTTACCCGTTATTAGAAATCTGAAAATTGACTTGACTGTGCATTTAAGTTTGTAAACATGTTACAGTGTACATAATATGTCTATAGTAAGCCTTATACAAACAGCAACTAAATGTTGAGGTGTTCCTAATATTAAGTGTGATTGAAGCGATTCGCTATTTGCATCATAACAAAAATATCTTTTTACCAGGTAATTTTGATTAAAATATTCATATGTATCTAGGATTAATAAAATTGCTTAATAAATGTAGGTGCAGAGCTCAACATGAGTTAAATGAATTATTGATAAAGTGATCTAATGGACGCTGAATTTTCTCAGAATTTTAATTTTGGAATCATGGGTAAAAATGAATATTTATTTTTGGTGAGTTTCTAATTGGTATATCTCAATTTTCATCATTAATTATGAAGACACATTGCACCACATCTATACTTATAAATTAAGACTTTTTGCCAATAAACTCCGAAATGCCTGCACCAGTGTAACTGCTTATACATTTGGTATTTCAACACATGTGAGATGATGTCCATAAGCTATAATTGAATTATACCTGATAAGTTATTATTGAGAAATTAATCAAAAACCTTCTTTCATTTTCGATAAACTAGCCCGAAATAGCAAAAATGAGAGTAAGGTGGTGGACACGCTTTGGCGGATCCAAGTCAGTGGGAGTTTGTATCAAAATATATATTTGCAATGAAATAATATTGACTAATTACGTAAAGATTGAATATATTTAACGGAAAATTATTTAGAGTATACATAGAAATTAAGATTTGACAAATTTTGAAATATTAAATTGAACCAGTTCGTTTCTTGAACGCGCGATTTTAGTTTTGGTGGAAGATCATTCCAGAACGGGGTAACCAAGAACGCGGGTTGACTAATTAACGGCATTGCGGAAAGTGTAGGGCGAGTTTATCATGCATTGGGCGGATACCTTGGATCGGCAATTTTGGTTTAAAATTACAAATAAATATGCATGTCCTCGCGTTTTTAGATAACATACATTTTAGTAGTCTTATATATTAATTTGTGAAGCATGAAAAGATTGTGTTGACAACTCTTCTGTATATATGAAAGCTATATGGATAAATGATGTGCGTATGAAACGGGGACGGAACCTCCTCCCCCATTTATTTTTCAAAACGGCCTTTAATCTGAAATTTACATATAGAAAACTTATTTTTAAAAATTATAGTGAAATTTGACCTAAAGAATAAATTTTAGAAAAAGAGATACGATGCACTACCCATTTCGGAAACAGAATCCTTGAGCATGTATATATATGAGATTGAGGGTTGACATTTAATGGATAAAAAATAATACAAAAATGAAATTTAAAAAAAAAAGGTTAAGAAAACCATTCAGAAGAAAAAAAGTTGGACACAGTGTGAAAAAAAAAAATGTATACAAAAAATACAAAGCTCATTAATGTATAAAGTGTTATTTCCCCAGCTTGCGCAGGATATCATCTAGTGTCATCAAATTATTATGAAATGTTGAAGCAATCCTTACAAGAAATGTTGAATTTACACAAATATTTACCTCTAAAATTTTATCACCTTCTCTTAAACGACCATCTAAATATGCGGCACCATCCTCTCTTATTTTAGTTACAAAGATTCCAGAGTCCCCTTGCACATATGGAATGTCTACACCTCCTCTTATGTTGAAACCTAGGCCTGTAAAACAAGTTTTTCTCTTGTAATAAATACTTTATGGAGTAGCAAAATGAAAGGCAATGACCAACAATACAATTTTCTAAGAAGAAGGAATACATGTACTGATGATCAGCTAACATTATTCATAACTAACAAACTAGCTCTCATAGCATTATAATAATATTTAAGATGAAGACACATTAAATAACTTTTTAATAAATATTAAGTTATTGCATGTGTTTTTAAAATGCTTCAGTACAGGCATCCAAACCAAATTATATCAGCACACAATTTAATTCATAAATTCAGTGTGACATTTTCCCTACCCCTTTAAGCCATTCTAATTGATATTAACACTTTATTTGCTACAGTTCATAAAAAAAACCAACTCATTGAAATGTACTTTCATGTAAATTCTATAATTTAAAATATTAACCTAAGGCCACACCAATTTAATATCTTGTTCTTCGGACAAATGACTTAAAAAAGTAGGGGCGGGCGAGCGATTTGATAATTATAATATTATTATTTTTATATGACATAATTTCCAGGCGGTACATAAAATAGGTGGAGCGAGCAATTATATATATTTTTTTATTTTTTACATTTGTAGAGTAAAAGGGACTAAAAATCTATATAAAGTTAAATAATCATGTGAAATATCAAACATTAAATGATTTCCATCTATCTGCGTTCAGTTATTGTAGATCAACAATATATTTACAACCTATTGACAGTTTTTTTTTCCACTGAATTAAACTTTTGAAAATATTGTTTGTTACATCAAGACTTTATATGATATTATATGTGATATAGAAAATAAGTCTAAATAAATATAGGATGAGAACAAACTATTTATTCAAAAGGCTTATAGATGTAGTTAGTCTTTCATGTTTGTGTGATCATAACTACAAATAATAATAACCAAAACATTGAACAGATTTACAATACAGAAAGTCTTTGACTGATTCACAATGAATACAAATAGGAGGAAGATAATGTCTCAGTGAAGCATTGAAGAAGCAGGTGTCCACATCTCAAGAGCAGGCTAAAGCTCTTTTAACCATTAAAACCAAGCTTTGAATTCTTTGTTCCTGGAACAAGGGAAACACCAGAAGTGAAGTTAATCTTCCATCTTTATTTGTTGAAGAATCTCCTTCTAAATGAAATATACCATATTCACAGTAGTTAAAAATATCGTTACACAGCAACAATATAATCAAGTTCACATTGTTCATTATTTTATCTAATAATGATAGTTCACAATATCACTTACTTGGTCTATTGTCAATTTTTGTTGTTGTAAATGTAATTGCCAAATTCTTCGCACAGGACAATGTTCCAACCCTTTTGATTATTGCATAAGTCTATATTTTGACGGCCAACTTCACTTTGAGAATTAATATGACCTGTTGGCATCATTAGTATTCTACCAATAAACCTGTGTTGAAATTTAGATAAGATATAGTAAATGTACATGTGTATTGTCAATTCTAAGACCAAAAAACGCAATAAAAATAACGTACTATAGTAATCTCTATAAAATTATTTCTATATTTCTCTGACTCAACCCCTGCTTTATATTTTCGATGGTGTGTGTGTCTTCCCCACACGCAATGCAACAGTATGTAATAGAGGGGGTGAGAGCCAAAGGAATCTCAAAAAGTGTTATGATTTTCTATATACTTACACCCAAGCGTATCCCAAATCTTATTAACTCCAATGTCCGAATGTTTTGCTTCTATAAACTGGGCTGGTATATTGACCAATCCATGCTGTCATTCTCATTTCAATTACCAAGTCTCTCGAAGAGTTTAAATAAGTCGTATTTATGGCAGTGCTTGTAGTAGAACACATCATCGTTTTCTGTTGTTTTTCAACTTTCAGATTCGAAAACAGCGTATTTTATTCAAGTTAATCAACGTTTATTCTCTTACTACTAAGGATTAGTAAATTTCCGGTGAATTCTAAACGCAAATGAGATTGAGAATATAAAGTAAAAAATAAATTGGAGCGGGAAACGGAACGAAATTTTCCGGACGCGGGAAATTTAAAATAATATTATTTTTGCATTTTTGTTAAAATACGAGGGCGCGGGTCCGACGAACAAGAAATCTAACTGGTGTGGCCTAATTTAGGAATATATTCTGTAAGAATTTTAATACCAAAAAATTCCTGATAGATGTCATTACTTGCCTCTGAATATATTTTAAACACCCTCACAAGCCCCATAAAGTGAAACGATGTGATTTGTTTACAGGTAAAAAAGGTGACTCTTGATCCCTACGTGGATTTAACATATTTCACTTTCTGAGGTTGGTTAGGGTGTTTAGGAAAATGTTTGGAAAATGTTAGGAAAATGGTTGAGGCAAGTAAATTGGTGAATCAGTAGTATATTTTTTGGTATGAAAATATTTACAGAACATATTCCTAAATTAGTTTAATAACTCCAACACCGTCCACAACTTTTTGTGTGCAATAAATAAACAGTTTTTTGTATGGATGAAAGTGTAGCTCCACGGTCTGCCAACCCAAATTTCCTGTGGAGCTACAGTTCTGCAGCTAGATGTAAAATAGTTATGTTTTATAATTTTGTGAACATCTAATTTGTCAACCACTGGCACAGGTAATCGACACTTGGTAAAACACAGTGTCAACATTGTCCATATGTTTCATAGTACAGAGGTCGACGTTGTTAATATATTCCACAGTCAGTTTAGACATTGATATTATATTGATTTCATGTCAACATCTACTAGCTGGTAGATGTTATCACACGCCTAAACACTGTGAACCCATTCAAACAATAATTTTCTTTCATTAACAAATACCGTTAAACAGTTATTGTTAATGAATACAAAACAGTACATTGTTGCATGTATAAAGCGTTTTTACACTCTTCTTTAAAATTAACTTTTGATGATATCAATGTCAAAGTGTCAAAATAAACAAATAAAATTAATTGTTTTAATAGAGGTGTACTGGAAATTCTTTTATCTGCATACTACACTATATCTCTTTTAATTGCCCCTAGAATATTACCAGGTCTCTTTTCAAAGAGAAAAGAATGAGTTTCAATCACATCACTACTGTCGCCAGTATGACTCACTTAAATGATTGAATCAACACAATACATGGATCAGGAAAATGAAATCATTTCCGCTCTTAAAATTTTATGCAATCATATATACCATTTAAGTAAAGAAGTATTGCGTAAGATTTAAATTTCTGCATGATGAATCTTGAAGTTGAATTTAACGGTCGAGGAAATTCGAAAAAGAGTGATCACAAACCAAAGTAATTTTATTTATAAATAAGATGCAGTCGGCGAGAAAAAATAAACACAAACCATGATTTCCCCTTTCCAAAACTATTTCCAATTCTTCAAGGCCTGCCTCTGCCATAGGGTAAAACTTGTAGTTTCGATTTTACACCTCAAAGGGAGTGAGAGGTCGGTTACTGGCTCTTTCGTGTGCGGAGGTGAAAATTAAAAAGCGTTCGTTAAACGTTGACAATCCGCCAGAAAGTTCTCTGACGTTTGCCGTTTGGTGAAAAAAAGAGTCATCATAATCATGGAAGATATAAAGTTTATCAATGATCTACGTGAATTAAACAAAGTATGTATTTTTAATGTAGGACTAATTAATAAGATAAGTCTTTTAAATTTACCAAAAACAGAGGGACCCTTTAAAATTAACGTAATTAATTCACATTGTACGTTTTTTGTACATATTTTTGGCCAGGAAACATTGAAGAAAAGGTTATCCACAAAAAAGAATATTTATACCTTCATACAAGCACTCTTAAGAGATTAAATAATAAGAAAATATAATATTCAGTTTGTAAATCCAAGGGTCTAAGGGAAATAACTCTCAGTGAATCTCATTTTCCCTGTGTATCCTCTTGAAACACCAGGATTTAAGTTTTAAGTTTATTCACAGTTAAAAAATCCACATTAGAATAACACAAAAGTTATAAATCCAAAATGAAATAAACATAAACTATCCTCATTCACACACAAAAACTGATCACTCAATAAAATCAATAAAATTAATTATAAATCCGAAATGAAATAAAACATTGAACTATCCTCATTCATACAGAAAAACTAATCACTCTCTCAATAAAATCACTCCTCTATGTATATTAAAACCCTTTGCTGGCAAGGAGCAATGCATTTTGACCATTACACAATACTTTGACATTGCTTGCGAAGAGCAATGTTATGTAAATAATTTACTATCTGTGTATAACGCAATCAAATAATATGTAAATGGTGTGACCGTTGAGCCGAGCCCAGATTTTTATGCTTTGAAACACAGACAGTAGGATCCACCTGTCTACTCAAATCATAAGCAAAGTTAAACTAAACGTTGTGTGCTCAGTCTACATTATGACGTCATGTTTCATACGTAAAACGTGAAAGTTTTGTCCTCAGAAATACATGTAGCCGAAGAAAAGTACGAGATTCCAAGATTTTTTTATTTCTTCTTTCAATGCTTATCTATTTTGTAAATTAATAATTTTTCTATTTATACTTTCTTCAGTGTCTAAAAGATTGGTTCCTTGATGTTAATGTTTTTATTTTCCATCTAATAATTTGATAAGACATACGTGAAACTAGTCTTATTTCCTGATTAAAGCACTGTTGAAACTTATCTGGTTTGCAAAGTCAATCATTTTCATTTAAATTTCTTTCCATTGAAAACTTGTAAAGTTTTTAATAGAGTCAATGGACAGTAAACATAGAAAAGCGCCACTCATTTAATGAATGAGTTAATTAACTTTGTTGAACAAAATGGTGACCAATATGGCGGCGCCCATGAACTGGAAGAAAATTTTTCAGCCCTTAGTACCCCTGATTCAACTTCTATTTTTCACTGATTTTGTTACATATATACGTGTTACATGCTTCGCCCGCCTCTTGCTGCGCTCGGTATAAACAAACATAATGAAATAATTAAATACCATACAACTTATTCAAATGTTTATAATCCTTAACATATAACTTGCAATAACGTTTTAAAATTTCTATTATAGAATGATTTTTACATCACATGTAATGGGAAAATTGTCCAGACGCATGAAGACATTAAAGAGGGAAATCTTTATCGGATTGTTCCTAGATTACTTGGAGGCAAGGGAGGTAAGATCATTTTTCTTATTAAATAAAAATGTATGCTAAACCAACTTTTATTTGCATGCGAAAATTTTTTGTGAGGTTCTCGAGAGCTTCATTCTCACGAATATTTCTCACCGCAAATTAGTATTTGAATGTCTCTGGTACATTATTTTTCAGATAATCTATGCAATTAGTCAAGCAAACCAGTTTATATCTGGTCAATCACAATCTAAAGTTGTTGCAAATGAAAGTTGGTTTTAAATAGTATTTCATATCCATCCATATGAGAAACACCACAACAACCCCTGGAACTAAGTCAACAGACAAGTTTAAATCTTTCCATGGGCTTGTAATGTGAAGGGAAGTTGATTTTCAAGAATAGAGATCCTTTATATCTTGGGGTATAGGTCATTACCAGAATTTGACAGTAAGATCCCTTCCATTGCTCCAAATGCTCAGTTGGTTACTGTGGAATCATTTAAATTCGTGCGGGCCAATTTTCGTGGATTGTGGGTTTTTAGCTCACCGGGACGAAGTCGGGGGGAGCTTTTGCTATACCCCCGGCATCGGCGTCGGCGTCCGGACCTGGTTAAAGTTTTTGTTGCAGGTCCTGTATCTAAGTAATTACTAGTCCTATCTTCACCAAACTTGCATGGATGATGCATCTGGACCTACTTATGGACTTGAAAGACTTGGATGCTGAATCTGGGTCATGAGTTTCAGATGCTGGAGGAGGTTAAGGTTTTTGGAGCAGGTTAAAGTTTTTGGTGCAGGTGCCCTTTGATAGCAATTTCTAAGTTATTACTGGTCCCAAGTTCACCAAACTTGCATGGATGGTGCATCTTATGATACTGATGCACCAGACAGGCTTGAATGCTGAATCTGAGCCATAGGTTTTGGATGCTGGAGGAGGTTAAGGTTTTTAGAGCTGGTTAAAGTTTTTGGAGCAGGTGTCCTTTGATGATTATATCTTAGTCTTTACTGGTCCTAAGTTCACCAAACTTGCATGGATGGTGCGTCTTATGATACTGATGCACATGACAGGCTTTAATGCTGAATCTGAGCCATAGGTTTTGGATGCTGGAGGGGGTTAAGGTTTTTAGAGCTGGTTAAAGTTTTTGGAGCAGGTGCCCTTTGATGAATATATCTTAGTTATTACTAGTCCTAACTTCACCAAACTTGCATGGATGGTGCATCTTATGATACTGATGCACCTGACAGGCATGAATGCTGAATCTGAGCCATAGGTTTCGGATGCTGGAGGAGGTTAAGGTTTTTGGAGCAGGTGCCCTCTGATGATTATATCTTAGTTATTACTAGTCCTAACTTCACCAAACTTGCATGGATGGAGCGTCTTATGATACTGATGCACGTGACAGGCATGAATGCTGAATCTGAGCCATAGGTTTCGGATGCTGAAGGAGGTTAAGGTTTTTAGAGCTGGTTAAAGTTTTTGGAGCAGGTGCCCTCTGATGATTATATCTTAGTTATAACTGGTCCTTACTTCACCAAACTTGCATGGATGGTGCATCTTATGATACTGATGCACCTGATGCTGAATCTGAGCCATTGGTTTCGGATGCTGAATGAGGTTTAGTTTTTTGGAACAGGTCACATGTTTAATAGATAATAGTACTATTTCAAACTTGCATAGTTGATTTAACTTTAATATAAATGAATTGCAGAGGTAGCTTCAGATGCAGAGCCTGATCTCCATTATCAAGGATGCTAAAAAATATATCTTAGTTATTACTGGTCCTAACTTCACCAAACTTGCATGGATGGTGCGTCTTATGATACTGATGTACCTGACAGGCATTGATGCTGAATCTGAGCCATAGGTTTCGGATGCTGGAGGAAGTTAAGTTAAAGTTTATGGAGCAGGTGCCCTCTGATGATTATATCTTAGTTATTATTGGTCCTAACTTCACAAAACTTGCATGGATGATGTATCTTATGATACTGATGCACCTGACAGGCTTGAATGCTGAATCTGAGCCATAGGTTTCGGATGCTGGATGAGGTTAAGTTTTTTGGAACAGGTCACATGTTTTATAGATATTAGTACTATTTCAAACTTGCACAGTTGATTTAACTATAATATAAATGAATCGCAGAGGTAGCTTCAGATGCAGAGCCTGATCTCCATTATCAAGGATGCTAAAAAAATCTCCTACCTCACTTAAACCTGCTTGATAGATGTGTTTGTTGTTAAATGATATAACATGATTCCTATGATATAGTATTACATGTATATGATATGATACACTATTGTTTTATATGATACAATATTATATCATATTGTTTATATGATACGATATGATATTGTATCAATTTTTTTGTACATTATGATATGATATTGCATCATGTAATTGTTATGTATAGTGTTATGTATTATGATACAATATTGTATAATATGATATTGTATTATATATTTAATATTTTATCACATGATATTGTTTCATATGATATTGCAATATGTAATATTGTATCATATGATACGATATCGTATAATATCGTATAATATGATATTGTATAATATGATATTTTGTTTATATAATATATTATTATATCACATGAATTGTATTATATGATATTGTAATATATAATATTGTATAATATGATATTGTAATATATAATATTGTATTATATGATACGATATTGTATAATATGATATTGTGTTATATAATATATTACTATATCACATGATATTTTATCATATGATATGATGCAATGTTGTATCAAATCATATGATACAATATCATATTATGTATCAAATATGATACAATATCATACAATACAATATCATACTATATTATACAATATAATATCATATGTTACAATATTGTGATGTTTTATGTGATATGATATTGTAACATGTAATACTATATTGTATCATATATTGCATAATGATATTGTATTATGTGATCATATACAATAATGTATAGCAAGATACAATGTCATATTATATGTTACAATATTATATTGCATAATTATTTATTACAGTATTATATTGTATTATATGATACTATATTGAAAGTATCATAGGATGCAATATCGTATTATATATTATTGTATTGATAAACATTGTATCTTATAATACCGTATAAAATGAGCATATGATTTTCATACAATTTTTTTAACATATGATATACGATATTGTGTCAAAACAGTTTCCATGAATATCCAAGATCATTAACTATGATTTTCATATCATATGATAAAGGTGGTCTCATAATGGTGATGCCTCATAAAGGTGATGTCTCGTTTGCTTATTCGTGGGGATGTTATTTCGTGGATGCGTCGGTTTTCAGTTTCAATAACAAAGATGATGCTTTCTAAAATTGTTTTCGTTGAGGATTTAAATTTGTGGGGGAGGGCTACCCACGAAAATTGAGCCATCATGAATTCTAATGATTCCATAGTATCAGTATGTTCCTGACTGGAGATTCAGGTGGCTCAGGTTAAAACCAGTCTTGTCCATCAGTTTTCTAGAACAAAGAGGATTATTATAAGATGATGGTGTGTGTTAATTTTTATAGGGTTTGGTTCGATGCTAAGGGCCATTGGAGCACAGATTGACAAAACAAACAACAGAGAAGCTTGTCGAGATCTCAGTGGACGGCGGATGAGAGATGTTAACAATGAAAAGCAGTGAGTATTTGATTTTATAAACAATTTTATAAACAACAGCATGTCTTCATAAGGTTTTCTGTGCAAATATATGAAATTTGATCTCATCCAGGAATGTTTAGGGTAACTTTTGATTTCATGTTTTGAATTGAAATTTGTTAAGGCTTAAAGAGTGGGTTGCAAAAAAGGCAGAGAAAGAAAAAGAGCGAGAAGAAAAGAGAAAAGAAAGAATGGAGAGAAGACGAGCTGTACCAAACCACAAATTTGATGATCCTCTGTATGATAAGCAAAGAGCAGTTGTGGCAGAAAATCAGGAAGATGCTCTCCATATTGGTAAGTTGTCAATTTAAAATCTTGGAGAGATTCATATGTCTCCACAGTGAATTATCATTTAAACAATAAAATACTCTTTTTGGTGGTTCATGCAGGTATGAAGATAGCAAGCATTGCAGAAAGAAATAAATAACCGTATTACATTAGAATTGACTTTATAGAAACACAATTACTTTTAAAGAAAAATTAATCTTAAAGCTGCAACATTGTAGACCTTTCCCCCCCCCCCCTTTTTTTTTGGGGGGGGGGGGGGTGTTGCCAAATTTAAAAACTCGGAGAGGGCTACGTTATTCTAGCTATATATTTGATTATTTTTTGTAAACAAAATTATTTGAGAATTCTTTTCCACTTGCAAGAAGTTGCTTGTGTTTTAAGAAGTTTATTATGAACTCTGTCAATGCAGTGAAAGAAAGCCCTTTGTCCAGTAATTTTTTCTTTGAATTTGGTTTCAGTAATTGGACAACAACTTTGACAAACTTTCAAACATATTGTTGTCTAAAAGAGACAACATTAAATATGACTTTATAACCATAACCATATCTAATACCAGGAAATGTGCTATTACCAGAAAATACATAGATTGAAAGATTAGGTAAAATTTAAATGTCTTTTGATAATTTTTTTTAGGATTACAACGAGCACAAAGTAAACAAAAAGCATCTTGCACTATAACATCGGAGGAAGAGGCAGGACCATCAGGAAGTGGACTGAAACGAAAGTCAGAGAGCAAGGGTGGGCCCTGTAAAAAAGCCACCAAACACAATGAATGGTAGATATCTTGTGTCTGTCTATCAGAGACATCAACATTTTATCTATCCATTTCAGAGGCAGTAACATTGTTAAAAAATGGTGTTACAAGATCACATACAGAAAAATGTGCAACTTGCCATCTGATTGGTTAAATAAAAGTTCATTCTGAGGTCACATAACATGACCCTGAATAGGTGGCTGTCGGATCTCTTTGCACAGAGAGATCTGTATCTTAATCAGATTATCATTATAGATACATAAACCAGTACATAATTAAAAATTGAAGCTCCGGTAGTTGGCCATAAACAAAAACTTGATGTATTCTGACCTTTAATTTTTTCAGGCTTGGAATTGACATTGAGAATTTAAGTGACCTAGACAGTGAAGAAGAAAGTGACTCATCAAAAAGTGAAAAGTCTTCAGAAGACCAAAGTGACAGTTCTAGTAGCTGCCAAGAACAGACTGAAGCTGCAAGCATTGATTCTACCCAAAACACAGCCTCAAAATCACAAGTAACCCAAGATAGTGAGGTGAACATGGAGGAAACTCAGCAAACATCCTTAGATTCTTGCAAGGAATCTCAGCAAGAGAATGCAGGTGGTCAGACAGACAATGGAGGTCAGAGTTCATCCACCAGCAGCAGTACTGTAGAACCAGACAAAGGGGCAACAGAGACACAGGTGAGTCAGTCTAACTGATGCCTTGACAAGTCCTCTGTAGGATTTGTACCTGGTATTCAGTACCAGTAATGTTGTGCTGCCTCTTGCTTAATACCAATATCTTTGTTACTCTAAAAGGTATACAATTACATGTATATGGCATATTTTTCCATCTTCAAAGTATTGAAAATACTTTACTTTATATCATTACTTCCCTGCAAATTTCATGTAATCAATCGTGTTACAATGTTATTATATCCGAATATATTTACCGGTATTTTTGAAATGTAGACACACTTGTACATACCGTATAACGGGTATTTTCTGCGGTTGTTTATTTTCTGTGGTATTCTGCGGGTATGAAAAATCCGCAAAAATTAAAATCGCAAAATATTCTTAAATTATTTTCAAAATGCAATGATACCATATCTAACGAATTTATTCTCAAATGAAGTCAGTACGCTATATAGTAGACTGTATTTTGTAATTCGGTGTGAACTCGTAATATCATTAAATTCGATGTCATTTGGGTGGAACAGTTCGTAAAATTCACACTTATATAGTTATATTCTAATATATATAACTCCAGAAATACACACTCAAAAAGTAACAAAATCATCCGATGTAATTTATTTTTCAGGTTACACGTATCGATCTGCATGTGCAGTTAATGTATTCCAAGCGCATGTATAAAATTCATTAATGTATAAGTAATATCGAAGGTTTTAGGCAGTCAAAACATAAACGCTTAATTTGATTACGGGTCACAAGAAGTTTAAAGAAAGATGGTAATTATAATCATCATTTGAGAACATGAAACATATGCGTGCTTTACTGGAAATTGTTAGATAAACAATGACCATGCGACAATTACTACATTTAGAATCAACAGGTGGCTGATTACGTAATGAGAAATTAACACCCTCATTACACACAGTATCGGCGGTAATACCCCAAGCGGAGTCCAGAAGAATGCATAAAGACGGAGTCAACATTGATACAATGTATTGGGATAATACGTAATATGTTGAAATTTATTTTTTGCGGTTTAATTTAATCGCAGAAATTGGAAATGCAGAATATAATTTGATACCTTTTAGGGCCCAAACCGCAAAAATTTCAAGCCGCAGAAAATACCCGTTATATGGTATATATTTGCTGTTTCTTCTATGCTCATAGTAGGTTGGAAATGTCACACCTCATTAAAAAAGAATAATATTGCTGAATTACTTCAGCTGTGGCATTTGTTGGAGTCCACACACTTTGAAAACTAGAATTTTCATATAAAAGTAAAATCTATACTTGGTATACACTCAAATTTAAATAAAAATGCCATAAAAAAAACATATTTCCATTATTTTTTATCGGAAAATTGTAAGAGATAAAGATCATCTTGGATTTTATTTTTATGATTGTAAACGAAGATATAGATGTACATATATCAAATTTTGGGACAAGTTAAGTTTAAATATTGTAATTCATAAAGAACAAATGATCAAGATATTTTATTGTATAATGTGTATACTTTGTTACTCATTTTCCAGGAGGACAAGGCATTTGACTTTGATGACTACAGCAGTGCGACAGATATGGAGGTCTTGGGACTTGAGAAGTTGAAGTCCCTCCTGATAGAAAGGGGGATGAAGTGTGGAGGGACCCTACAACAACGAGCAGAGAGGCTGTTCTCTGTCAAAGGACTGGATCCAAAGGACATTGATCCCTCATTGCTTGCCAAACCCTCTAATGGCAAGGGGAAAGGAAAGAAATAAAAGAGAGAGAAAATAAAAATTTTAATGATATGAAGAAAGCTTAATGATATGAAGAAAGTAGATGGAAATAGAAAATAACAAGTAGAGCATGGGCTACTGCTGCTGCAAGTGACTTGGTATTTTAAAAATGGGTAAACATGCAGCAATACATTGCAATTCCAAAACTTGTATTTTTCATGTTCTTTGAGACAGTTTCGTATGCTAAATGTGTTATAAATATGTACATTATGTCAAAAGGCATTCACATATGCCAGTACTATAAATGTAATCCATCTGGTAAAACTCCTTTAAAAAGCTTCACAAAATGCTATAATACTAACACTGTGTAAAAATTTCAGCCAAAAATATAATTGTTAATTAATTGGTTTTTAGGTACCCCAGCATAGTATCAATTGCTTCCGCACCTATTTTCATATTTTGATTTTTTCGATTAAGAGAAAAAAGTTCCTCTATTTCATATCTTGCATTTAAAAAAAATGCATGACTTCTGCATTGAAGTTTTGGCCTAAAAAGGTAGAGATTCTGTTATCTTATAATGTGTGTGTTTTAAAATGCACTTACATGAATATGTACATTTAGTAAGATTGCTTCGAAATTTCAAAGCCCATCTTTTGTGGGGGAGATCAAAACTATTTGGTGGAGTTGTTGTTTTAAAATATACTGCCATGTTTTAACTGTGAAATGTTGTTTGATGATATCATTATTTTAAATTTCTAATATGTACATACATATAATGAATCATTAAATTGAATCATCTGGAAATAAAATAAATTTTATATGTAATTCAGGGTTTTGTAATTTTATAAGTCATACATGTATATGGTGCTTAAAAAAGAATGATGGATTGAAAACAAGTTGTTTTACGTTCATGTGAGATTATTTCACTTGTAGTGAAAACTAGTACAGGATCTTTATGTACACTGAATCAATTTACTTGGTGTAGTACTTTAAAATATTCCATATTTTTATCATCATAATACAAAATTGGACTTAAATCAATATTTCTTCAAGTGGTATGGGACACCCTTAGATATTAATTTGGATGAAAGTTGATTATCGATGTTAAAATTTTCAAAATGTACAATTTTTGACCATATACATTTTTAAAAAATTAAAAAAGGTAAAAATTGAAAAAGCTCCAGTGGTCTCAAACTCATGTCATGCAGATAAGTATCGTTGGCCAACATTTTATTCTTTTATGCTATACTAGTGCAGTTAAACATACAGTACAGTACAGTACAAACACAGTACAGTTTAGTACAAATACAGATATAGCAAAATCTCGGATGTAGCAATATTTTATGGATTCTTAATGAATCCTTGCAAACTTTTATGGTTTTAATTAACTCAGTTAATATAACGAATTTACTGATATAGCAAATTGAGTCTTGTAGAGGTGAAAAATAGCGAAATTTACATCTTTTACAGCAAACTGTTTTTAACAGCGTTTTCCGTAGGCGAATTTGCTTTACTTATTATTAGTATGATTTCAATGTACAGATAAAATGAATTATGATATTATTATAATAAGTGAATCCACCATTCTCTAGGACTTCACTATAACTTAAATGAGATAAAGAATATGAAAGAAAACATTTAAAATAGTATGTAGATAATTTGACTTTTTCTTAAGATATTAATAAAGAAAGCTGACAAAGATTAACATTACTTAAATGGTTTTACAATCTCCAGGTTACCACAAAGGCCCACAGGCCTCTTACATGAGAAACCGAAAGTAGCTACCTAAAAATAACCTTGATGAGTTTTGCATATTGAAAGTAAACAAAAATGGCAACCTCCGTGAGATCACTTGGCTTAGGATTAAATCGTGTCCTTCTTCGATCGTTGTGTAACCCCGCTGTCAACAGTTGTCGCACATTCAGGGTGAGTTTGATTTCCACGTGATGCAATAAAATTTTGGTAAAATCTAAAGGCGTTTGATCTCCATATGGTACGATCATATGTGTTATCTAAGAATCTTAGCTAGATCAGGGACGTAGCTTAGTATATACGTCCGTGGTAAGATATTAACGGTATTTTAGACGAACAACGATTTAATAGTACTTTAGGTAGCTCTTTAACTTTATTCTCTCTAATGTAATTACACAAAAGTACACTTTAAACATACAAAGTAGAAAAAGTCGTGAAAATCTCGTACAAGGGCATGAAATAAAAATTGTGTACGAACTTGCATTGGTACGAAGTCGTGAGCTCACTTAGATGTGCATTAAGCTCACAAAGACAGTTTCTGAAAGCCTCATGTTTATGTCACATATCGTACATAATCATGTCAAAGGCATGTTGGACAATGAACAACACTCATCCCCCTAATACCAACTTTTTTTAGGGGGGGGGGTGTAATCACGATGTACATGTTCTAAAATTATAGCAGAATTAAGTATAATCTGCAGATGAATAACCTTTGTCAGATCAGTAGAATGGAAGATGTACTGGCACATATATAATTAATTTTCAGATCGGAGAAGAAATCCCACCAGTGGAATTGTACCCAGAGGACACCCCAACTAAACCACTGAACGCGCAGGAGTTGTTCAAAGGAAAGAAGGGTGTTCTTTTTGCAGTGGTGGGCGCCTTCACTCCTGGGTGTTCACAGGTAGGTGCCCGAGTTCTTCTCTTACTCCTAGCCATCACTTCCCTCTGATGCATAACAAATTGCAATTGGTATAGTGAAGTCTGGTTAATATGTAGCACCTGTGAGTTGCCAATATACTTTACAACTATTGAATCATTTGAAATTTATTTTAAATCAAGAAACAGGTTTAGATATTTGATTACAAGATATATTCAAGTGAAGAGTGGAAATGATTCTAAATGTAGTCTCTCAGTCTTCAATACTGTTTTTTATGCCACTTCCTTAAGTTCAAAGTAATTTTTCCTTGAACAATTGAATTTTGACATTATTATTATATATTGTTTAACCTGTATATATTGTACCTCTACAATTAAAGTAAACTACATTTTATTATTTTTCAGGCCCACATTCCTGAGTATCTAAATAACTATGAGAAATTTAAGGTATGTAATTTATAAAATAGCTTCAAATCATACATGTCATAAGCTAAAATTATCATATACTGATATAACAGGATAGGTGAAATAATGATGGAATTTGAACGTATAGTTTCCCTGAATCTCTAGTCAGGTGCTCTACCAACAGCGATAGAACCAGTCTAACAGTTACTGTATATATATATATATATTACATGTGTGACAGTCACAACTGTCTGATTGCTGGTGCCAAATAGCTCAATTGGGAGAGCACTTGACTAAATTTCAAGGGGCCCAGGTTAAATCTCTGTCAATCCATTTTGTTTACAGATTTATTAATAAGATATGTATGTTATCATTTAAAAATCAATATATATGGCAAGCACCTGTTTGTACCAGAAAGTAATTTTTACAGGAAGAAGGCTATGACATGATTTGCTGTCTGGCTGTTAATGATCCATTTGTTATGTCTGCTTGGGCTGATAAACTCAAGACAAAAGGGAAGGTAGGTTGACTTTTGTTGTTTACACCATGTTATTTGTTGAGAATATTTTCTGCATTTAGATTATAATAATACATAACATTTGAAAATTTCATGCATGTAAAAGATTTTTCAAAGGAAAGAGAAAGAAATTTTGTTAAATACATTTAAAATTGCATCTGATATTCATTTTACAAATATATATGTTTGAATACCTATGCACTCTCTCTCAAAATACTGTTTAATATACAACCACCAATATGATCATAAATTTGAACACCCCCCCC
>WFKH01006014.1:17593619-17650271 GCA_016163765.1 Magallana hongkongensis | reverse complement strand
TCATTCTAGATTTGAATAAAGACTAATGTACATTCCACTCTATCAGTGTTTCAAAACTTAAGCTTTTGCATTGTTAATATAACTAATAGATTAGAGTGTATCCACTACTCCCTAAAAGCTCCCATTAAAACATGCGCGCGCGTCAGGAAGCCAGGTTTTATCTGGCGGTCGCCAGATAATTATGTGGCGGCCGCCAGATAATAAGTGGCGGCCGCCAGAAAATTATGTTGCGGCCGCCAGATAATAAGTGGCGGCCGCCATATAATTATCTGGCGGCCGCCAGATAAAATATTTTTCTTAGTGGCACCAACAGGCTTCCGTAGTTTCTCGATTTATTGTAGTTCACTCGTTTTTAGTGATCCGGAATAATAACAGTTACTCATTTGATTTAAATTTAGTGTGCAGAGAGTATATTTCCGGTCATATGTCAACGTTGGCAAGTTTTGTTAGATTTTTCACGTTTGACGGTTTCGTTAGTTTTATTTATGTAGCTGGTTAATAACCTAGGTAACAAGTTTGGAGTTTCTGTCACTGAAGTCCTTCCTACAAAATGTCTGTGAAAACAATTGCATTGTTTTCTCTTGTTGCTTTAATCACTGCCTATCTTGCGAAAATATATTTTGATAAAAGTGGAAGTTCAGATAGAATAAATCATATTCTGTCAGGACTTCTTAGGGCCGAGGAAAAAATCAGTCTCCCACGAACACGTGTAGCTTTGGGATTTGGAGGATGCGAAGACTTGATCGTAGATGGAATGTCATTCTTTGAGAAGTTTAACTTAGAAGCCCCAGAACAGCCAAAACATCATGACTTTGTAGCGACTAAGGACGAGCTGTCTCAATTATTTGGATACTTTTTTCAGCATGGTGCTGCTGCAGAGTAAGTTATTAAAATTTTGAGCGAATTACGCATAGTTATCAGTCGGGGGTGAGACTGAATTTCATCATTTTTAAAAATGATGATTTCTAATCATAAAACTGATTTTTAGTAATGACTGGAATTCATCATTTTTAGAATAATAATGAAAAACAGTCATAACTATTTGGAGTTTATTTTAAAATATAGAGTGACCTCTGAAAGTAAATATGACTGTATTTCATCACATTTTATCAAATAGGTAAGTTGATCTGGGTGCACTTAATTATCTCATTTGTTTTAAGGGGCGCACTAATTTATTTTGGTTTCAACTGTGGGTCAAGATGTTTCTCTACACATGGGACCATGGCAGGATAGTGTGCTATGAAGTAAATGGGTTGAAAAAATTAACTTGGGAATGGGAATATGATAAAAACAAGTCATATTTACAAAAATATTAATAATAAAGATGTGTACATTACGTAGTTAGAAGAAATGACAATAACCAGTTATTTTTCAATATGATGGATTTCAGTCTCGCCCCTGACTGGTTATACTGAAGAGTAAACCAAAAAAATGAGGAAAAAACTCGAATATGCACTTCATTTCATAGCTGCAAAGAAATGGATGGACAACCTGGGAGCTACAGTTCCTTATGTGTTATAAAGTTGCAATTTACAGCACACAGTTTGACAAAAACTTGCACAATTTTGGACTGATTAATCTTATTTTCATCACATTCTGTAAAAATGGTTGATTCCAAAAAATTCCTCTGTCAAGATATTATTTCAGAAATGGCACTTTCCTTGCCTCTGATATTCTTTTAAACATCAACACCAGCCCAGCAAAGTGAAGTAGAGTAGTTTGTTTACATGTAAAAATCGTGACTCGAGATCTGCCTGTGAATTTAACTAATGCTTCTTTTTCCAGGGTCTGTTAGCTGTCAGAGGGAAGTAAAGTCACAACATCAGTATTAAATTGTCTGAAGAATTTAATGGTACTAATATCCATGGAATTTGTGGGGATATAAAGTTAATCAGTCCAAAACTAGCGGAGACCTGCAGCTATTCATTTCATACATTTTACCTGAACTTTGTCATGACATGATCTTGATAGTGTGTAGTTACTAGCATAAGTAAAGCCCTGTTGACAGTAAAATAGTATAGCAAGATATGTGATTTTTGTGTTTTCAGGAGATTTGTCAGTAACAACACGCTGTTTAAGGAACTGACGGACACAGCATTTGCCATGTCTGATCACAAGTCCATTCTGGGAGGCAATGCTCCAGTGATGGCAAGGAGAATGGCTAATGAGGGAGCAGAGGTGCTGCTGGGGGCAAGGTTCACCAAGGAACTCCGAGAAAGTCTGCCTGAGGCTGTGAAAGGTTGATTGTTTTTACTGTATGATACTTGAAATGACAACAACTGCAGTGCAGAAATGTTCTTATTTGAATTCTGATGTTGTGTTTTGATTTGCAGTTGTTGGAGATGATTTGGATGTGAATGATATTCATCTGCTTATGGAATATAAATCTGGAGACAAATGGGGCAGATTTACCTCTCCCAGGGCTAATAGGTATTGTTCTGTTATCTAGTGCATGTATGTTCTTGATCATATTGTAAAGGGAATTATTTTTCTGAAATAACTATTTACATGTATAATTATTTATCATATGCATGCAGAGTTGAGTGATAACTAGTTACAGTAAAGCTTGTTTTGTATGACCATGAATACAGTAACTTCAAGGATGTAAGCATAATTATATGTTAAAACCCAATTAAATACATGTCTCCATGTAGAAAGACAATCTACTGCATTCAGACAATTTGATTGGAATGTCGCAATATATATATCTCTCAATAGCCTGTTAGCATGGAATGTATTGCAACATTAAAATGCCTGCTTTGCAAGATTTACACAGATTTAGTTCTTTTTATGAGACCTAGACGATATCATTGCAAATACAGGTTAATTTATTACACGAGAATTTTAAGGAATTATGTGAGGTATTTTGATGTCAATACATTTTAAGGCTATGAGACAGCCTTGCTAGAAGTATACAAGGCAAAGACTGCCAAAGTGAAAGTTTGAAATGGTTTACAGATTTCAGGTATTGCAAAGTATCGGTAAATCTTCAGAAGCCTGTTCAAGAATTCTCTATCCCTATATAACAAAAACTTTACCGAGCACTGCTGTACAGGGTTTTGGTTACGGAGACTTTGCTATAACCAATCATTACGTAATTCAATATTTACTATTTACATTTCAGATTGATTGTACACAGTGATGAGAGTAACCCATACATAGAGACTTTAGAGGGCTTTGAAGCTGAGATCAAAAAGTTTAAACCATCAGCCCTAGTTGTTGGAGGACTGCAGATGTTGGATAACTTCCCTTTTGAAGAAGGTAACAATAATTATTTTGTCAACCATATACATATATTCTCAGGAACAGTTTGTTTGTAAATATGTTATTAAATAAATATGGATGACAAATGTGCTGCTTCATTTTGATTTCGTATGACCAGATACTGTACTTTTACTGATTTTCTCATGAAATGATTCAAAAATATTTTTAGCCTTCTTTTTAATGTTGTTAAATGTATGGAGATTTTTTTTTGTTTCTGAGAACTCACCTTTTAATATGGAAAACTTTTCACATATTTGCTGAAGGTAAATGCACACTGTCATACCTTGTTTTATTTGTATATTGCTCGTCTTATTTTAGGAGAAAGAATGCAAAGGCTGTTAAAACTCAAGAACCTACTTGCATCAACACCAAAAAAAACAAGTATTCATTTTGAGATGGCATCATTCACTGATGAAGAATTACTTAAGGAAATCAAAGACAATGTGGTTTTGTATTCTGACTCCTTAGGGATGAATGAACAAGAGTTACCAAACTTGGTGAGTATTCTTACTAAAGGGAAGGTAACTCTGGTAGCAGATGCATATCCCAGGATTGCCTCAGTATTGGACCAAATGAGACATGTTTACGAACTGCTCAGTAATACCGAGGAAGTTGAGGGCAAAAGAAAATTGACCAGGATCCATGTCCATACTCTGGCATACCAAGCTATTCTGACCAAGAAAGGCAGCCAGTGGAAGAACACCATGCATGCCACAGCCAAAGCCTCACTGACTGCCTTCAGACATGTCTGTGACTCTAACTACATCGACACCCAGAAAGCACGACTCATCATGGATGACTCTTTCTCCACCAGCACCCTGCAGTCGGCTCAGCGGATACCCCTGGAGGTAAACCGCCCTGTGTCCTGCTGGGAGGAGAGGGACTATCAGATTTGTGTGGCCCCGGGGCTGGTGTGCACCAAGGTGGTTCAAACTGGAGGGGGTGGGGACAACATCTCTTCGGCAGGTTTATTGGTCCAAGTAGATTAATATCAGTAATTTACAATTAATAACTTTGATAAGTTATGAAAAGATGTGTTATGATGAAGGGTATTCTTTTTCATTCCTATTTAAGTAATGTTTGGGCAAATTTAAAGTTCTACTGGTAGTTATTGAATAATTTTTTGTAAATTTAAAGTTTAAAACATCATAGATACACAAGTATTCAATAATGATAAGTGATGTCTAGATTTTGTGAAGGAATTTTATATTATCATTAAGATATGTGTTATGATATGATATTTCAAATTTCATAAAAATGGGGGCATGTATAAGACCTTATCAAATTTAGTCCTTTAGATCTATGGCTAACTTATAATATTGTAAAATATCATACCGGTACTGAGAATTTATATTTATTTGTTGGGTACATTGTCTCTTTTTGATATTGACAAAATATAACATTAGTTGAGTATAGATTCTTTTAGTTCTATTCAATGGAGAGTGTGAAACTCCATTTTTACACATTCAGCAAATTATAGTGCAAGTCAAATGGGAAATTGGGTTATATGTGTATGTGTGCGTGTAAAAGTACTTTGTGTTTCTATTGATTGACTTCTACAAATATATAAGGCAACTGTGATTTTGTATTTTATTATTCTTTAATGTAAGAATAGTTTTGAGAATATCAACTAGTGGATCCCAAACATTCCTAAAACATTTTCACCTCATTACCATACATGTTTTAAAAATCATGCATGGTAACAATGCTTCATTTATTGCTGAATTTGAAAGTATTCTGCTCTTTTGGGAATGAAGTTAATTCAAGAAGCATTTCAATCAAGTGTAAATGAATACATTAAAAATTATTGGGTACTCACTTTTATCATATTTAAGCATAGAACATGTTTCATTCAAACCACAGGAGGAGAAGCAAGATGTATCCTATATCAAAAATATCATAATTTTTGGGGGTTCTTTTTTAAAAATGAAATTACACTTTTTTCTTCATTTCATAGTGTTTCTGATATGGAGCAATATAGTACTCAAAGTATTCAGCAGAATTAGATTGATGTCTGTATTACCCTGGTAATCTGGTAGATAATAGTTTTGTACAATATATGTGTTCTATATCTTTTTGAAACATCAAGTTAACAAATGTTCTCTTATGCTCTGTTAACAATAATGCTTGTTTATTACTTTTTCTATTCATTCATTAAAGTAAAACTGTCTTGTTAATAAAACCAGGTTTCGTAATCTGTTGAGTGAAATATTTTAGCAGATGTTTTACAAATTCAGGTAATGCAAAAAACTTGAAATGTTTCTTTTCTTTCTTGTTGGCATTATAAATGTTTGCCTATTGTATTTAGTCCTTAAAGTTTAAGCAATTCAAATTTTGGTATTCTTTGTTTAAAAGTTTTTTTGCCTACCATAAAACCTATATTCTTATTAAACATACTAAAATAATATAAAGTATACCCGGTACATGTAATTCTTAGATGTATTTTCTTATATACAAATAGTCACAAAAAACATGTTTGAAAATAACAGTAGATCTTCCATTTTATATTGTTATAGCATTTTCTATTTGTAGGTTATAGTATGTGGGTGGAAGATCTCTTTGTTGTAAAAAAAAAATATAGGAGAAATGTCTCAAAAATAGCTCATTTCTTACATTCGTTCATTAACCCCAACATTTTTTAAAATTCTTTTTTTTCTCGTGGTATAAAAATCTTTTGGACCCTTTCTTTATACAGCAGTTTGAGGAGTTCTAATTTCATGGTATTGTTGTGCAATCAGAAAAATGCCCTTTGATGTAAAACTTAAAGTGTATCTGCGTGACAATTGAAGTATTCTACACAAATTAGTACAAGATAAAGTAATTGAAAACTTCATTTTCCAGTAGTTTTCCCAGGTTGTACAGATAATGTAAAAATGCTTGATTTTTTACTCAGTCATTGAAAAGTGCTTAAAATTGCATATATACAGCAAAAAGTCAGGAAAATGTAGCCACTGACCTGTGCATGATTACATTCTAGCTCCCAAAGTATTTTAATGTGCTGGAAAATAGCGGCAAACATGCAGTAAAAGACTTGAAAAGTAATGATGTTGGGCTGTACAAACTTTGTATTATTTTATGTAAGCAAAGAAGAGTTTTACTCACAAGCCCTTATGAATATAATTAAAAAATCCAGTTTAATAAGCATGTTCCAGTTGTTTAGTATTGTATAAAGTACTATATTACAGTGTACCTTAATTAAAGGTTACAGAGGGATAAAATGTTATAAAATAGAAAATATATCAATAATCTTCATGTATGTTTGTGTTCCCTGTATGTGTCATTATTTGATTAAATCATGATTTCTCAAACGATGTACATTTTGATGAATTGAGGCATAATATATCAAAGCACAATCTTTTCTTTAATGAGAACTTCCTGTGATAATCACTGCAATTACTATGATTTATTTAGATTTTATATACATTGTATGTTGTATGTTTTGTTGAAATTTGGTGCCATCTTGAACATTCTATTTTTTTTTCATCCATTATTTCAGTTTTGTAATCTATGACAGTGCAAAGCAGTTGATATTTTCTTATCTTATTTATTATATACAAATATTACAGAGAATTTGTGCTGTTTGTGGCATAAAATCATAAATCATAAATTTTAAATGTTGTAATGTTTCCAGCATGTGGTTGAACTGGAGTGAGATATATACAGATCTTAAAACTGTTCCATAAGAATTCATTTCTTTCCGTATAGATTTCATATAGAATTTTTAAATGATTTTCTCTAATGCTATGTTATAATCACTTTTACCTGTAGATTGTTTACCGATATATATCTATAAATAAAGTGTTATGTATAACTTCTGGTTTTTGTTACTACCGTACGTAAAGTAATACATACTTTAAAGCAATAAAATACATTAAGATGTGGCTTATTTTAAGTTTTAGTAAGAAAGTAAGAGACTATTTTAAAAATCGTGTTATTTTCTATTCAGGGATTATTATCCAAAAGAAAAAATTAATTGATAAGATAGCAGTATCCCTTCTAGCGATGTTTTTTGGGAGACGGAGGGGGTGTTGAAAATTAAATATTTCATACCCTCCCCGTTTCCAGTGACGGTAGATCATATTCATCAGTGTTTACAAATAATCATACTGTCAACTAATTAAAGTGACGAACCCCATAATTTGTGATTATGCCTAATTTTCAAAGTAAGTGTCTTTTGTTGTGAAAATTGTTAATAAATACTCATAAAACCCACTTTGAAAAAAAATGTTCGAACTGCGTTGAATTGGTCCCAAATTTAACTCGCTTTGAAAAAATTTAAAGTTCGTTGATTTGGTCCTATTTGAAATCACTTTGAACATTTATTTCCATGTGTGTAATTTCTTCCACAGTGCATTGCCACGATGCTAAGTCTGACGATCATTTTATATCATCTCTGATATAGAACGTACTGTAAAAGTCGCTGTAAGTAAATGATATTGCGCATTATAAACATTATAATTTTTATGGTGGCATATTTCTGCCCCCTACATGCAAGATAAATTATGTCAACATGCAAGAAAATTATGTCAACATGCAAGATAATATATGTCGACTTGCAAGATAATTATGTTGACATGCAAGTTACAAATCCTTTTAGAGAATTTGATTTTTATATGGGTAAAATGACTTACTAATGCCGTACTCTGACATCATAGATGCAAGATGCAACATAATTATGACAACATGCGACTTATTTATGTGAACATGCGAGTTAATTATGTTAACATGTAATATATTTATGTTGACATGCGAGTTAATTATGTCGACATGCGACTTATTTATGTTGACATGCGACTTATTTATGTCAACATGCGAGTTAATATGTAAACATGCAAGATATTTATGTCAACATGCAAGTTATCTCGCATATTGTTATAAATAACTTGCATGTAAACATAAATATCTCGCATGTTGACATAAATTTCTTGCATGTTAACATAATTAACTCACATGTTAACATAAATAAGTCGCATGTCAACATAATTATCTCGCATGTTGACATAAATTTCTTGCATGTCAACATAAATAACTTGCATGTTCACATAAATATGTCACATGTCAACATAAATAAGTCGCATGTTGTCATAATTATGTTGCATCTTGCATCTATGATGTCAGATACGGGCGTAAGTAAGTGATTTTATCCATATAAAAATCAGATTCTCTTTAAAGATTTGTAACTTGCATGTACACATAATTATCCTGCATGTAGACATAATTATCTTGCATGTTGACATAATTTTCTTGCATGTTGACATAAATTATCTTGCATATAGGGGGCAGAAATATGCCACCATATAATTTATACTGTAAACAAAATAAACATTATATAAACTAAACTGCACCCGGCCCATTCGACCTATAGCTCACTTTTTCATTTTATATCATCTCTGATGATAGAACGTACTGTAAAAGTCGCTGTAAGTAAATGATATTGCGCATTATAAACATTATAATTTATACTGTAAACAAAATAAACATTAAACTAAACTGCACCCGGCCCATTCGACCTATAGCTCACTTTTTCCATTAAATTATATAAATTTACACATGCAGAAGATTTTTTCTATGGTTAAAGGCTTTATGTACAAAGGCTAATTTTATCTGGTAATCTTGATTTAACACTTTGAACATGCAAATAGTCCGTATCATTATTATTTGGGTGATCATTATATAATCTATCAAAATATTTTTCCTTATATAATCATAAATTTGACAGTCTAATAAGAACTGTTTTTCATCTTCGACAGAATAGCTTGAACAGAAAACACACGTCCTTTCACAAAAAGGTTCATTTTTATAACGACCAGTTTCTATACGAATATATAAAAGAAGACAAAAAAAATTCCCATGATAATGTCTCATCACGATCCATCACCATCAGACTGTTACATAATAAATATAGGAATTATATAAGAATGCCACATATCTAAGGTGTGCCAGGCTGAACGTTCTTGTTTTGAAATATTTGATGTAACATACAGTTCTGTTTCACAATTCGATTTAAAGGAAATATATGTCCTTAATTTTGGAGAAGTAATTTTGAAATCGTCACAGCATAATTAATTGTCATCACTGTGGAATGCCAAATTAACAAACTCAAGTTATTTAAATTACTTTTCTTTAATTTAAGAAATGGTATAAACAATTACCATTGACTAAAAGTTAGCAAAAACTTGAAAGTTTTCCACATATCTTAAAATTATTGGTTACAATTAAATTTCAATTATAGCAATTTCTTTCCATCTCTAGCCTTAAACTTTTATCCATATCAATTCTACATGTTATTGCCTCACTTTTCTTCACCCGCCATCTTCACTGTGGCATCTACACATGTACCTAATCATGGCGGATTGTGGGTGTGACTTTAGAGGTTAGGGTTGAATCATATTACCATATATATAAAGGATGAAAATTTTCCTATCCTGATTTAAAAAAGATACACTGAAAAATTCCTTTTTTCAAATGAGAACAGAAAGATGAAATGGGGATAATCAAATGAATATAACGTACACTTTAACATTTTTGGCAAGAGAAAATCAATGTTAATCTATATAATTAAATATACGGTTCATTTTTCCTAAGGAGGATATTACAATGTGAAAATACCCCCCCCCACCCCCCACTCCCAATTGTAGCTCCTTTCTAATCTTGTAAGGTCATGGTGCAAATGATATTTAAACTTATATATGTTAAAAAAAAAACAAAAAACACTTATATGTACAAAAGCTCAATGAGCTCAGTACGTCATTTTCGTTGCTAAAAATTAATTTTTCGCAATTAAAAGCAAAACTATTGCGATATAACGAGTTAACGCGAAACTTCTGCGAATAACGCGTAACTTTTCAGAATGAGAATGTCGGGCGAAGCTAAAATTTACGGAGATTGTATGTAAACAGAGTATATATCCATACCTTTATTAATTAAAGGTGTATTTATATGTTCTATGTCATAGTTTTTTCTTGGATAAAAATATAGTATATATGAGGTAATATATCTTTAAAATGAAATACAAAATTTCCGATATTACTTATTTGTCAATTTATCGGGGGCTCAACAAGGAATTGGTGAATCGTATCAAATACCACGTGTTTTACTTTGTTTACACCGGAAGCCGTATATTGAACATGCGCATCGTCATCGTATCCGGGCACCTGTCAACCTCAAAACTCCACAAACATGGCGTCGAAGAGTGAGGGTGGAGGAAAAGACGATATAAATTTTATTAAAGACAAATTTACCACAAGGGAAGGAACTTACATACTAGCGCATTGGTCCGAATATACTAAACCCACCCGTCTTCAAACCAGTGGATCAACAAACACGCCCGTGAGGGCTTCGTTCATTAATGTTAGCGGTGATCCTTCGCCCGAAAGAATATGTTTTAACATTGGGAAAGAGTTATACGTCTACGTTTACAAAGGCGTCAAAAAGGTAGAATGCCAGTGTATCATAATGTTGATTTAAATGCGAACACAATCTGCATTAAGTGTCTGATTGACAATGACATGGGCATCATCGCCAATGTAAACAAGCAGAATGAAATGTTTATTTTAGAACTGAGGAAAATAAGATACATGTGTATCGTCATGGGAAATCGTGTTGAATGAAAATTATGAATATTTTTAATGATGATTTATAAATTCATTGTCTATCAGTGTACTTTATTTAATACCACAAACATGATATATATCAGATTTTTTTTTTACAACAGTAAGGTATAGTCTGTCCCATGTTCCCGTTTGGTATCAGGATCGCCCCATCTACCCGTTCGCCCAGAGTCTGTTCACCATAATTATCATTCGCCCTATGTATACCTTGTTCGCTCCAAACGTATAATGTTTGCCTTTATGTAAATATTGAAATATCTTTTTTTTTCCTTTTTTCACTCTTTTCATTTTTACATGGTTTAAGTTTCGTTCAATTTTTTTTATACAGTTGACAGTGTCTACTATTGTTCAATAAAACCGAATTTACTTTTATTGAAACTATTCTGCATTTAATGTTTATTTAACGTAATTGATTTGATGATTAATATGTTTTACGGTGCGACTGTTGGGGCGAGCGCAGCATAAATTTGAATTAAATACACACATGCAGGTAAATATGTTTCATAATGTGAATATTATAGCCTGGTTCACCAAATAGATGCATCAACGTGATAAAAAAAATTGAATAAAAATAAAATATAAAGTATACATGTATAAACATCTATCATAATGTATTATGGTGTGGTCGTTTGGAGGGCAAAGCCAATAACAGGATCACAATTTCACTGTCAGATTCATTAGAAACATGCACAGTTGGATCCGCCTATCTATTTATACAATACGCTAAAGGTCATGTATAATGAATTTGGGCAGCCTTATCCAAATATGTCCCAATGGTTGCTATTTTCCCAATTTTTATGGCCAGGCCCCATTCCCCTTCCTAAAAAGCGGTGTGAGAGTCCATGCTATAAAAACTTTTTTTTATTAAAAGTCAATTTTGTGCCATGATGGTGGCCAAGGTATGACAAACATGAAATTACCAATCAAAATTACTTGTCAGATGAATGTGTGTTTAGAATGTCACTCTAGACACTGAAGTTTTTGAGGAAGTAATTATCATATGCATGAATAGCTTTTCTTGTTTCTGTATTTTCTGAATCATAAGAAAATAAGAAACAGATGGGAGATTAAGAATCTGCCTTTTAGTCTGAAAATTATAAAATTTTGATGAATTTATTATTTGTGTTGTCACGATGATCGATTTTTAGTCGATGATCAGTTGGAAAGGTCGTCGATTTACGACAATCGATTTGAGATTTTATAATCGATTATAATTGGATTATTACATTAATACTATACTTATCATTTTGTTTATTATTCTGTATTTTATAAAATGAAAAGTTGAAAACTGTTGCAAATTCATGTGTATCTCTGTTCGGCTAGTGTTTTCGTCAGCCATTTTGAAATACTAAAATCTTGTTTGATACGGTAGAAGGATATTGTTTCGGATCAGAGCTATGCTAGAATTTCAAACAAAATATACAATGAAATTTAATAACGTCAAGATCTTCAATTTTCGATATAAATAAAAGCAATTGTCAATCATTATTTTGATGGAAACTCCCATTTTATTTATTACGGAATTATGCATATGTATCCGACAGGGTTCACGTTTTAAAAACAAAATGGTTGAAATTGAAAACACACATACATGTGCCAACACAATATGATCATCCAGGCACAAAAACAAAGTCTGTGGTGTAGAAAAAAGTTTGGATTCTTTAAGAAAATAGATGCAGTGGGGCATAAGTAAATGTATAATAGCACTTGAATATTTTAAAATAAACAATAGCTTAAAATTTAGTGCCCCATTTTAATGAATTTAATACAAATTATTACCAATTCGATTATTGGCTGATCATCAGTTGGTTAGAGTTAACCGATTTTGCCGAATAATCGATTATGATTTTCAACCGATTTGACAACACTATTTATTATACCCCTGGCAAACAAAGTTTTGGGGGTATATAGGAATCACCTTGTCCGTCTGTCCATCTGTCTGTCCATCTATCTGTGCAATTGTGTCTGGTCCATATCTTTCTTACAGAGAAACATTGGAAGTTCTTACTTCACACAAAGATTGCTTATCACCTGAGGGTGGGTCATTAATTTGACCCAAGGCCATTTGGGCAAGTTCAAGGTCACTGGAAGGAAAAGTACAAAAATTGTGTCTGGTCTATTAGAAATCTTTCTTATGGAGAATCATTGAAAGTTCTTACTTTACGCAAAGATTGCTTATGACTTGAGGGTGTGTCATGATTTTGACCCAAGGTCATTTGAGCAAGTTCAAGGTCATTAAAAAGAAAAAGTTCATAAATTGTGTCCAGACTATACCTTTCTTATGGAGAAACATAGGACGTTCCTACTTCACACAAAGATTGCTTATGACCTGAGGGTGTGTCATGATTTTGACCCAAGGTCATTTGAGCAAGTTCAAGGTCATTGGAAAGAAAAAGTTCATAATTTATGTCTGGTTTATACCTTTCTTATGGAGATTGCTTATGACCTGAGGGTGTGTCATGAACTTGACCCAGTTTCAGTTCTGCAAGTTCAAGGTCATTGTGTCATTGTTAAAAAAAAATGCATAATTCCTGTCGACGTCTTATCTTGTAATGGAAAATGATTAGAAGCCAAAATTTGACACAGAGATTGCTTGTGACCTGTATATACGTCCTGTTGTGAGCTTTGGTCATTTTTGCAAGTTCAAGGTCACTGTAAGAAAAATGGTGCATCCTTTACTTTCCAATAAAGAAATACTTGAGTTATTATATTTTCTTAGCGGGGGGGGGGTGTATCATTTGTGAGCTTGCTCACAGTACCTCTAGTTCTATCAGTTTTAAAGCTTACAAGATAACAATTTGTTCAAATTGTATTTTTATAAAATTTGAGTATGTCATGTCCAATCAGCAGAACTCATTTCTTTGACTTGGTTATCAAAGGACTTGTTTAAAATTTTGAATTATAGAGATTAATCTATATGTAAGGGACAGAACATTTTCAGCAAGTAAATGATATCGCATTTTATTGCTAGCGCTCTCGAGCGCTAGCAACTACGTTAGTCTTTTTCACTGGAATACGCATGCTCGACTCCATAGTAGGGGATTCTGGGAATACTGTATTACTGTAGATAAACTGTACCATGTGAATTTCGTTTTATTATCTTTACATGAAGTTTTGTGTTTTATTGTAAATGTCAAAAAGTAACAGTAGCTTAGGTCTTATAATGCAAAGTTATTTTAAATATTATAATAAATTGCTAGCCTTATCTTAACTACCTTCAAGCTCGGAAAACAACCTCGGATATGTTTTCCGAGCTTGCCGGAAAGGCCCGAGAAGATACGATTGCTACAAAACAGTACCAATGATTCTTGAAAATTTTCACCTCGAAATTGAAATTACGGTAGATACATAATGATTAAGGCACAGTCAATGAGCTATGCCATTGCCGATGTGAAGCTCACTCTAGATTCACAATTCTAAATTGAGACCCCACTCCAGCACAATTCCAGTACACCTTTCTATTGTTAATTAATCGATTCAGAAATTTAAACCAATGTTTTAGAAATCTGCTTTGTGTTTTATGATGGCTACATCGCTAGCTCACCAATCTTTTAAAAAGATAAGCTTGTACTAGAATTATAACAATTAATTTTAACATATTCATTTGCATTTTTAGGCTGCAGATCTTACAAAACCTGTTGATAGAAGAGTATACAAGGCAACATTGCCCACCTGTCATGACTTCAATAAAATTTGGGTGAGCAAGGAGTCTCTTCGTTTGTTGGTGGGCTTCAGCCATGGACAGATACAGGTGACTGACCCAATGAGAAAGGAGATTAGCAGTGACCCATTGAAAAGAGAGCTGAACAAATTTTTCAATGAAGAGGTATGTTTTAATAACCAATAGCAATGGTTGCTGGCTACATTTGACAATTCATGGCATCAAACACTTATAATAACAGATGTGTATGTAGAACAAGAATATTTAAAGCTGCTTGGTCTGATTTTTTGGCTATAACTGTCAAATAATTTTCCATACAAACCAATTATCTTACAAAGTTACAGACTTTCACCTATTTACACCAGCAGAATCGGTCTCCTTTCAAAGATAGAAGTATTCAAAGTAACTAAAAACAATTTCTGTATGGGAACACAAAAAATGCATCATGGGAATGTTTAGAAAAGGGAACTGTGTGGTTTCGTCCCCCGATTGGTTTGGTTTATTCAACCCACATTTTATTCATCGAACGTAAACAAAACAAACTTAACAAATATTAGTGAAAAAAATGTACACAGGTTTATTTTTGATTTGCCGAAACATTTTTGAAACCTTACTTTCTTTATTTATAGCGAATGTCAATGTTGTAATACAATCATACCCGCCTTGACACGTGACACTGGGGGGGGGGGGGGGGGGGGCGAATCTTAATAAGGGGCGAAATAACTGGGTACCCTGTTATGTAAAGTTTTTTTTGTAAACAAATTTTGTATATCAATTTCCCATGGAAATTTAGCCTAATTGACCGGGAAAACTAGGCGATGCCTGTTATTATACAAATACTACGCAAAGCTATCGTTTAAAAGCGTACACAAATTTAATAAAAAAATTGGATCAAGCAGCTTTGATATCCGTCTGCAAAATGATGTCATGTTTTCAGGAAAAAGTTCATTGTTCCAGCAATATTTTTGTCTGCCAAAAAATGTTCTGGGCATATAGTTTTACTCTTTTCTGTCTGTCATTCTGTCACTCCATCATACTGTCATTCTGTCAAAGTTGGTTTTCCAAAATTTTGTTCAAAATGCATGTAGATTTTCGTATCACATGTTTATTTATATTGATGACTCAAAGCTCATTGACAAGTTCAATTTACACAATGAATGATCTATTTTCCATAATTCACAAATCAAGTTTAGATGATAGTTTGTTTACCAACTTTATATAGTATAACGTGAGAGTCGATGTCTCCAATTTACATCTTGTTCTTGAATATATTACTGATATGTACACCAGCAATGTAAATAACAGCAGCAAATGCAACCTTACATAAATTTCTGCACTTAAAAATCCTTTATTTCTGCGTAAGCATGATAATAAACACGTTTAACCATCGTATACATTACGTACGGAGGGCTGGTTTAGATAGATGTATATTTCTAAAGTTAGCAAAAAGTTTTTTGATCAAGTTACGAAATATTTTAAAACAGGCTATAATTAAATACCCCTTTAAAAACAAAGCTACCTAAAGGGGCAATTTGATACGGACGATTATCCCAATTGGCAGTTCACACCTTCACACGCGATGTTTTGTGTACACTACACTAGTATCGGTAGGTCACGTGTCAAACACAGGTGATGTTTTCCAGTGTCTTGCGAGCGAGAATGGGAGGAAAATGGTGACATTTAGCGAGAAATTCAAAAAACTGTACAAATTTTCATATTCCGTGAATTTCGGTGTCCCGCCGGTACACTGTGATGGGGTCGAAAATACGGTACATTTTGCGTTCCACCGGTACATATCACATGTATGATTTTCACTAAAGTTACTGCTCTTAGATTCTGAAAATTTTCAATTATTTGCTATTTTCTGAACTTATTTTTGCTATGCTTCTTCATTATGTGTTTAGGAAATTCAAGTGAACAGGTTTCTCATAACATCCATTGTCATTATGTATCCCCAAAGTCGAAGTTTCTCAAAAAGATATGTAAGAAATGTATATCCTGGTATATTATTTGTAGATAAAAGATAAAACATCTTTTAATTTTTTAAATTTCAGAAACTGATAGACAAATCCAGGGTAACCTGTATCAAATGGATTCCAGGCCAACCCGACCACTTCCTGGTGTCCTATGCCAGCGGACAGTTGTATGTGTACAATGATGAACTCCCTTGTGGACCAACCCCACCCACCTACCAACCATTCAAACAAGGAGATGGGTACTCCATACACACTTGTAAAACAAAAAGTACCCGCAACCCACTCTACAGATGGGTGATTGGACAAGGTGCAATAAACGAATTTGCATTCTCCCCATGTGCTAGGTATTTAGCAGTTGTTAGTCAAGATGGATTCCTCCGAGTTTTTCATTACGACTCGATGGAACTGGTAGGATCAATGAGGAGTTATTTTGGGGGGTTGCTTTGTGTGTGCTGGTCACCCGATTCCAAGTTTCTTGTGTGTGGTGGGGAAGATGACTTAGTTACTGTTTATTCTTTTAATGAAAAAAGAGTCGTATGTAGAGGTCAAGGGCATAGGTCATGGGTCAGTGTTGTGGCCTTTGACCCATATACCTCAGTTTTTAGTAGTGACAACAGTGAGTTGCGCAATGGTACCAAAGTACAGGATGTGCAAGCAACTGTTGCCAATGGCAACCAATCTAATCACCAGAAACCCCCAGCTGACCTTTCTCAGACTTCTCTACAGAGCTCAGGGTCGTGTGTGACCACGTACCGGTTTGGATCTGTGGGACAAGACACATTTTTGTGTTTGTGGGATTTAACAGAAGATGTGATACAACAACCAATGAATACCCGAACCAGGACCAGTATACTATTATCCAATCCAAACTCAGTGTCGGCAACCTTACCTCGATGTAACAATGTCCAAAAAACAAACTCCTTAGTGAGCAGCAATGACATTTCTGGTGATGGAAATGCACACCCTGTCGGGAATTCTGTGATGGGTAATTCAACACACCATTTTGCTACCCTTTCCTTAGGAGAAAGAAAGGAAATTACGGAAAAGAAAGAACATAAAAGGAACTTTAGCTTATCTAGTAAATCTAGTGAGAAAAACAATATGCTAAAATCAAATCATGTGAAACATATAGACGAATCCATTAAAGTGTTAGGAACATGCTCATGTCCACGATTAGATGAAGTACCACTTCTAGAACCCATAGTCTGTGAGAAAATCTCTAGTGAACGATTAACAGAGTTAGTGTTCCGAGAAGATTGCATTGTAACGGCCTGCCAGGAAGGAATCGTGAATACCTGGGCCCGTCCTGGAAGAGTGGTGAGTGATAGGGATCAGTAAGGGCGGAGATTTGGGCCACCCTCTTAAAATTTGAAATAGTTTTTCACAAGGGCTGTATGCTTGTTATGTCCACTCTAGGTGCTTGGCATGCACATTGCATATGACTATTTGTGAAAAAACATGTAATTGGGCATAGCGTCTTTGGACTTTCTTCTTGGTAGAAGCACACTTATGAGTTCAGATTTTTTTTAGATGTATACATCTCAGGCATTAAAATATGGCAAAGTAAAGACATGTATGAAGTACAGTTTCTTGTTTTGCTGTTTAAAACATATTTTTAAAGATTTACTGATTTGTAAAAAAGTAAATTTATACAGCTATTGTTTTACTTGAATATGTGCAGAAATTTTATAATACTGTGAGGAAATTTTAGAGAGCAACTTCAAAGATCTGTGATTATGTTATGTTGTGATGTTACAAATTGCACTAAGTTTTATCCATTTTTGTTTTGTTGCATTCAATGAATCAAAAATTATCAACCAGTCTCTTATGGTTGGAGCAAAGAAAGAATGTTGGCCTCAAAAGTCATGACTTATATTTTGATATTTGGAGACAAAGAATTCACAATTGACAAAAGGTGCTTGTATTTTTCATATGATAAGATTAAATATGTCAAGTTTTTGGGGTTATTTAAGCTTATACTGTCCTAAACAAATTATAATACATGTACAAAGAAATGGCTGATTGGGTTTTCATTAAATGCTTACTTAATGTGTTGGCCAATGTGCTCTGGTTCGAAACTCAGAAATGTTTGCTAAACAATAAAGTCTACATATTAAACCACTGATAACATTTATATACATTCTATTCTTCTCTACACCTTGCAATAAGACAATGTTATGGCAGGCATTATGATATTAAGATCCATTTCTGTGCAATGAATTTGAGTTTTTAGTAACATGAGTAAGGGTCTTAATTGGAAGCATTCCACAGATGTAAGTAGCATCTAAATAGAAATGCAATATATATTTGAATGATCTAAAACATTAGTGAACTTATTATCATAGGTAGGGAAAAAGACAATACTGGTATATATTATATAAGACAATAATTTTTGTAATTTTCATTTAAATAATAAATGTAAATTTAATTTACATCACGTGACATCCGTCCTTTTCTGATATCGATGCAAAAGCACGTCCACAAAATATGATCGCACAACACTAAAATAGGTATTGTAAAGACAAAATTATTTAAATGCATCATACTGAAAAAAATTATGAGCAAAATATTCTTCAATTATATTCTGTTAAGCTATAATCTCTATTTTTCGTTGTTAAAAAACTTATTGATACCCTATTATCTGTTCACTTACTGCGTCATTAAGAAGCAGGTGACGTCATGGTAAGATGTGGTCCATATAACCAGGTATCGACCTACAATGAAGTCCATAATTGTATAATATCTGCTATAGTGAATTACCGTTAGGTGATACCCTTTATAATGTCATGTCAAGTGATGTATAGTTATTTTTCAATAACCTGCGTCTCATCACAATATAGACAACTGGCAAGCCATTCAGCTGTTTGTTATACCCCCGAAATACATGTCTTATGATGAACTAGTATATTTACCAGTCCATTGTATGCATGTTTACTTATAGATCTATGTGTGTGGTCAAAATGATGTCAACACAACCAGACAATTGCAAAATTCCTGTAGTCTTTTGGGTATAATATGTCTCAATTTGCATAAATCTTTATAATATCATGAGGACTTTGCAAAATCATCTCAGTCACTGAATATGATGGATTGAGCTCTCTTTACTGAATGAAAATGCTCCATTCATTCTTTATACCCAGGTATATATATATATTTGAATTGACTGAATCTCAGTGAATGATTACAGATATTAACTATTAAGTAATTCAGCATAATTTGAAATGTTGTTTTTGAGGGTAAATTGCAAAAATAGTTTTTAAAGATGCTTAAAATTAGATTCCTTGATTCTTTCACTATATATGATAGCTATACACAAGGATCTATAGTAGCCCAAGAGAAGGTCACATTCAAATGACCGGTTTGATATCCAATCGGATGTTCACTGGCAAGTTTTTGCCAGTGGTTTGAAACATAGAGTATTTTTGTACTACTTTGGATAAGTCCCAGGGTTTATGAATGCCAAGAGTGAAAGCGAAAGTAAAAATTCTTGCAGCTCATACCTAGGAAATGGCTAACTGAAACAGGAGATAATTCTTGTCATAACCTAAAGGTCTTTAGTCCTGTCTTATCATTATATAGAGCAGAACATCCAACATTTGGTTTAAATCTCTTTAGTGCAATATATAAAGAAAAAAACATTTTGAATGCTACTCTCACTTTTTTTTTCTTTCATTTTTTTTTTAACCCAAAGTAGTGAATAGTTGAAGATCAGTGATTGGTCAAATTTATTATGAATATTATATTTGCAATGTACATGTGCAGATTAAAGGATTAGGGCTGTGTTTTACAAAAGAACTTACGGCAAAGTCGTAAATCTTTTCAGTCTCGTGGAATGATCTTTAACGAACAAAATTTATATAAAACCATATATATTAAATAATTTTAATTCCTGTAAGTATATTATTTTGGAATCAAGTTAAAACACAGTCACTTTTAAATAATGAGCATTTATGAATTTGGTCGTAAGCTCTTTTGTAAAACGCAGTCCTGAATTAACCAGATTGTCATCTCTGATGCCCACTGCCCAGTGAAGGAAGATCGAGTTATTTAGCAAGTGCTTGAACAATGAACATATTCTTCCTATATAGAACTTTAACGGGTTATGGCTGTATGTATTGCAGTTTTTCTCCTTTATTTCAAGATTCACTTCATAATCTTTACATGCACTTCTTCATAACAATTGCATTAATAATCCTTAACCCTGTTTTACCCTTATAACTTCATCAGTTACTTTAGTTTAAATTTAACTCAACATTTCATAAATTTGACATATATAAAAGTTGTGCTTATTTATACATGTTCTATAATGGTATTATATTTATAGATCTCTGTGATATTTCATAATTAAGTGTCTTCTAAAAACACCTTTCCCAGAAATACCCAATATAGTACCATACTACATTTGTACTGATATATCTCCCATATCACGTTCACATCCAAAAAGAGGAAGCCTATAAAGGAAAAATGAATTTTATATATGTGTAATTGTGTAGGGTTTTTAAGGTTTACTGAATGCATTGCATTTTATTGGGTTTATATACTTAATGAATGGTAGGAAAACTGTCTTTTTCATTTACTTTGCATTCAGATTACTTTTTAGCTCACCTGAGCTGAAGGCTCTCTGATCAAAATATGTCAAACTTTGTCATCGACATTTTACATTTTTATCTTTAAAGATTTTTTTCTCTTAAGCAACTCTCTAATGCTGAACCAAACTAAGCACATTGCATCTCTGGTCAACGGCTTTAATAAGGATGTCGCTGGATAAGCCAGACGTGAATTAGCACATCAAATTTTTGAGATGACAAAAATTGGATAAGTTTAAAATCACAATTTTAATGTGATTTAGTGTTAGTGTTAAATACCTATATTGCGAGATGGTATTGTGTTTGAAAACTAGTAAAAGTTAAACATTATTAATAAGGTCAGCAATGTGGCTTATGGATCTCTCTTTATGCTTTGACACGAGTGTTTACTAGTAATTTATTTGTACCGGTTATCAGTATTTTTTTCTTTTCTGATATCTATTATTTCCTAGAAGTTGGTGGTTGGCTAAATGGATCCTCTGCATGCCCATATTATGCATATTTCAAATTGCTTGATCACCTGACCTTTTTTGTAGGCCCTGACACAGCATAGAGCCTTTAATCCACAGACACCAACAGGAGGTACTATTGTTTAATTCTGTAAGTTCTTGGCTTGGGTGCACTAATTCTGTGACATACTGGAATTCTTCTTGTCTTGTTTAAGACGTAAGACACAATTTTATGCGTCAGTTTATACAGGTGCTACATGTTCTCATTTCTGCATAACTAAGGGCCATCAAGGAATGGAGAGTGTTGAAAATTCATGTTTTGTTGTTGATTTAGTATGCTGTCAAGAAAAAATCTTACCCCCCCCCCCCAAAAAAAAAAAAAAAATAAAGGTTTTTGAAAAAAAGATGTAAAAGCCTGGTACATGTATTTGAAAATGGAAGTCTTGCTAGTTGATCAAACTTTCACTCTTCTCAATATCCTGTGTGTAGGGACTGATTTTTTTTTAAATTGTTTTGAGGAGTTTGGTTGTGTTTGCTAGACTTATCAGTGGTCTGTATTTTCTACATTGGAGAAAGGATGGTTAAGTCCCATGTAATCTAGACCTTGTATGCATTGGATGCTAGCTGTATGTTGAATGAAACTCTTGCAAAATTTTAAATGCAGGTATAACCCAAAGAACCGAAAGTCATATAAGTCACACAAATATCCAAAGTATTAATTCTAGAAATTGCCCAAATTTCAGATCCTGTACACATCTTTCAATTGCTGATACAAGAGTTTCACCTTGTTTCTTGTTCACCATTCCCAGTGTGTTGAATTCTAGTATGTCATTCAAGCACTTCTTCTACTAATTTATTTCCCACTAATATAGGGTCTTTTCCAAACATAGTTCACATTATGTTACAGAAGTTTTATAATAACATAGCCAGAAACGTAATGCATGTAGTGTACATTTTTCTTCTTCAATATATATATTTTACTAACCTTATGTACATGTGTATATTACTTAATGTTGTCTGTAGAATTTGGACAAATGTAACCATATTCTCTTCATATATAGAAATTTCATTTTCTCCATTTGTGTGACTCCATAAGAAGAACACTAAAATACAACACAATACAAGGCATAATGATATAGCTCGTGTCCTTCCTAGCTGCAATAATGTAGCTTTAGATCTCTTGTTTTTCAGTTGCTTTATGTACATGTACCTTTTTTTTTTTTTGAGATAGAGAAGCATGCTGTTGTTACCCAGTACCCACCTAAATGTAGTTATTTGTCAAGTAACTGTGTATTATCAAAGCTGACAGATATCAACTAGCTGCAGAACTGTAGGTCTGTCAACCCTTTCCCGTAGAGCTACAGTTCTACAGCTAGATATCATTTACAATTTCATAGATAATCAATTTGACTAAACTTTAATTTATATATTGCTAAACCAATATAATTATATAATTTTGATTCTTCAGAGAAGTTACTTTATGATAAGTGTCATGTATTTTGCCCGTTTTTATTTTGATGAAAATGTAACAATTACATCAATATGCAGTGTGTAAGCTGAAGATGCAACAAAAGAGTACAACTTGTTGTTTAATTGTTTATAATGAGGCTGAGTCGTCAACAAAGTAGTCATCAGATTTACTAAAACTTTTAAGATATGATTATTTAAGTTATAAACAATTATATAGTAATTAAAGTAAAGTTCTATATATTTTAACTTCAAACTTTGAATAAATTTGAACATTTTGCTACATCTTTCTGTAGAGCTCTTATTCTCAAGGAGATCAATATAGTCTAAAAATAGCCACAATCATCTAGCCCTTTAATTGTTTCTATTTCAAGACAAGAGAAAGCTGTCAATGTGAGAGCAAACTGGGTTTTCTTTTGTGTGAACAGTTTCCATAATCCATTTGTCAATCAAAAAAATCAAAGTATGATGCTTATCTCTATGGTGCATATTTGTACAAATAAAATGCAAATAACTTTCTATCTTAAAAACTGTAGAAAGAGTTATCTGGACAAATGATGCACCCTGTGTGCAATATTATGGAAAAAGTACTAAGCTCAATAGCTGGCATTTTTCTCATAAATTCACAAAAACAAAATACAAGTAATATACACATCTTGCATATATGTACAATTGAACTGCAAAACAAAATGATTCTTATCTTGAAAACTTTAGGAAAAGTTATCCGAACAAATTGGGTACCCTTTATGCAACATTTTGGTGTAGCGTAGTGGACAATGCACTCGCTTCTCACCGCTGTGACCCTAGTTCGATCCCCATGATCGACAGTGGTGGTATGTGAAAGGTATGGTGGTCGCCCACTTGGACACATGGGTTTTCTCCGGGCATTCCGGCTTCCTCCAACACTAATGTCCCCCTCGTGCTAACATCCCTGCCAACGAAAGATATTATCGATAATATAAGTTGTAGAACTTGTTTATCAATCGTTGTAAAATAAATGAAGTTCAGTTTAACATTTTTTTTAAAAATGACAAAGTTCAACAGCTAATATTTTTCTCAGGTTTTATTAGAAATTAAAATCCAAGTAATATGCTCATCTCTGATATATGAACAATTGATCTGCAAAAGAAAAACTTTCTATCTTGAACACTGTAGGAGGAGTTTTCCATACAATAGGTACCCTATATGCAATATTATGCCAAAAAAAAATAAAAATGACTAAATAAAAATGACTAAGTTCAACAGCTGTTATATTTTGCATAAATTATCAAAAATCAAAATCTAAGTAATGTGCACATCTCTGATATATGTACAATTGATCCGCAAAAGAAAAACTTCATATCTTGATATCATATCTGATCAACTCCCCCCCCCCTTCCTTCCGAGCTTATGAGCCAATTTTAACCAGATGGCACAAAACACCATTGAAACATTCCAAATTAATGGTCAGATCCTTCCTCAAAGCAAAGATAATAAAGGAATAATGAAAACATTGAGTGTAATAATGAGAATAGAGTTCTATGAAAAAATCTTTTTATGTAACAAATAGGTAATATAATAACATAAACATTTCCTTATATATTTGGTAGGTTCAATGGAAAAGTGGCCAAAAAAAAAGTTATTATAGAAATTAATGAAGGCTGTGATTTGTAAAACTAATGAAACAATAACAAACAAAGTGCAGAATTTCATGATTATAGATAAATAAAAATGGCATTGGGACATTCAAAAGATTTGTTTAAAGTATTGGTACTATTTGCAAGGAAATGATTGTCTGAAATTTAATATATGATAGTCATTTTTGCAATTTTTCGCTGTGGAGATGAATCATTGAAAAATATTTTACCAAATCTATATTTAGAGTCTGTGCTTATTACTTCTCACAGACTTATTTACCATGGATAGTAAATGTAGATGGTGTAAATTTCTTTGCTTTGGATGACTTGGAATAACTTTTCACTTTCCTGGCACTGCTGTACAATTTAATTTATATTGATACCCATGAGTGTTATATATTGAAACTTCATGCAGTGGAGTACTCTTTTTTTGTTTATAATGCATCATCCCAGTGAAAAAGATCAGTTTTTTAAAATGTTTTTCTAACACTTTAGATGTAAAAGAATTTTCATATAATTCTTCACTGCTAGTAGATCCAAAAATGTTTCATTTTCTTAATAAAGTAATTTCCTAAGTAATTTCTTAACTTAAATAAGCAATGGTTGTTTTTTTTACAGAAACTTACCCAGTACAATGAGGACATTATGATGACCCCGCTGTGACCTTGCTACATCATTATCCAATTCCTGCTGTGCCCTTGAAGGGCAGAAACCAGTCCAAAGAACCAGTCTAATCCTCCTGATGGTCACATGACTTCCTCGCACATATCAAGACCCCAGTCACCATCAATTCTGATGCTTCCAGTCATCACCATAGCAACACTTGCATTAAGACCATTTTCCAGACCATTTCATGTAGCTTTTTTTAAAAACCCTTGTTTTGCAGAATTTCTATTGCCGTTAATTGTCAGTGTACAATTGTGTGAAGCTTTTGTGTTTTGAATCATTTTGACCAAAAAGTTTTCTTAAAGATCCATGTATGTAAACATGAACATTTTTCAGCAGATCTGATGTTTATTAATTGCTGATAAGTTTAATGTGCTCTTCTGCACTGTCACATTAAATGGTTATATTTCTTTTCTCTAATTCATTCCTGTAACAAATTGCCCCTCATGTCATTGAGAGCCTCTTCCCCCAAAAGGAGTTCAAACTTATACACAAGTTTCTTGCATAATTTGTATTGGGCACTGTTCACTGTATTTGATTGCTGCAATGAAATCAGAGAAAGTAATCTGTTAAAGAGTCTTTGTTAATACTTAATTTTTTGTCAAATCTTAGGGAAACCCCGTTTTTATATTCAGAGATATGACACAACATGAATGACCCCGAATTTCCTTAAAAGCATTTTGACATGTTTATTTGTTAAACCATGGTTAAAAAAAAAGATTTTTTTCAAATTACAACCATGTTTATAAATTAAATCACTAACAGGAAAAATGTGTATATAGAATACACATACATTTCATTGTGTGACTGTGAAAAACCCCCCATTAAAAACAAATATTTTTAAAGTTTGATTTAATACAGCTGGTTTGACCTTGACAGTAAGGCCCAACTTGTGCCTTTGAACTAAATGTACATTTATATTATTTTTAGGAATTTCCTTTGGTTGTTCTTATTGGTACATGATTATATTTAAAGCACTTAAAATATATGTACCGGTAGAGGTTTAAAGTGACACAGGGTAGATTTAGTACTATTTGAATGAACAGATTCTTCATGAAATGAAAAAAAATTTTGAATATTAGTTGTTGGGTACTAGTAGTCTGATATCAACAAGAGGCTTTAGAATGTATGGGTAGAGTTGTATTTTAATCAGAGTTTTATATTTTTAGTGCTTAAACATGTACACAAATATTTATCAGTCAACTATACTCCAGATTGTATCAGAAAAATAACAGAAATCCCACTTGTCATCCTTTAGTGCAATATGTTAAATATACACTACAAGAAAATTCCTGAGATGGACTGTAAATGTTCCTATTAATGGCAATGAATGGCGCCAGGCAGTCAGGACAACTTGTGTATAAATTGGAGTCCTAGAGCAGCAAAACTTGGAAATTCCTGAACGTGAATTGCTGGATGAAGTATTTGAACTTATGCAAGGTTAATAGATAATCAAGTTTTCCGAGTGTCTCGAGTTAAAAGCAACGAGTTATCAGATAAAAACATGTTTCACAGCTTTTAATCATTTTCAGGATCAGAGATGTCAATGGTGTGAACGTTGATCTTTTTAATGAATTTTAGTGTCATGTTTATTTGTTGTATCTGAAACGTCGACTGTGATAGCCATTGTATATATATATATATATGAATATATATATTAAAAAGGGCCATATTGATGAAAGTGCTTGTTTGTGATTCAGTATGGTTCAGTATTTTTATTCTTTTATATCATATTGAATATAAATTATAAACTATGAAGTCCATATGCATAATTATTTGAAGACTTAATATCAGTTCTCAAGTTTCATCATATTTTGGAAAAAGATGGCCATAATGGTTAAATATTTTTTAAACAATTGTGATTGGTTCATGTATAACTAAAGTGAAAACTTTTCAATTAAAACTTTGTGTGTGCATTTTTCCTTTAAATGTTTAATAAGGACAATCCAAATTTCTTGTATTAATTTTTCTTTCTGTTTACCATCCAGTCTTGTACCACTGAATACTGATTGTGTTTGAATCAACTCTGCTTCTCTGACATTGTCAGTCTTATTTTTCTATGAGAATATGCATGTCCTGCATGGCCTGCAGAGTTATTCTTTTTGTTTACAAGGGCTTACCCTTACAACTCCCTGCTTATCCGTGGGGCATTTTCTGTAATTCTGATAAATGGTCTTTCAGATTTGTTAATATTTAGTCACTTATTCTTTTCAACAAATTAAAAAAGTTATATCAATGTTTTTTTGTCTTTTTTTCATTTGCTTTTTTGTACAAGGATGTTATACAGTGTATTGGATTTGGTAAAGGAAGATGGGGGGGATAAGATAGCGCAAACGCCCATTCGGTTTATTTTTTTCCAATTAAATCTATTCAAATATATTATAATACAAGTTTGCAAAAGCACAATTTCTAAATAAATTCAGTTTTTAATATGTTTAACAAACGATAAGAAAAAAAAATATTGCCTTAAATTTTGGTGGTATCGAACCCACAACGTAAAAACCCTAGTTATATAAGGTTAGCTCATGTCTGGTGCTCTAACCACTGAGCCATTTCAGACACAACAAAGTACGCTGTTTAAAAATTATGTGTGTCCTTGGCCACGAATTTAGGCTACATAAAATTAATTTTTAGATTCTCATCCCCGCCCGCCCCTCTGAAAATGGCCCGCCCTGATGCATTTTATTTTGTTTTGAAAAAAAAAAAAAATTGTGGAAAAAAAATTTTGGTGAAAATAGTCGGGCTCGGTATACAAAAAATTCAAAACATTTTAATGGCTGCCTAAAACATGTGGATTACCGTTTGATTCCAGTCATGTTTGTTATCATAAGGATACAAATGTCTTAATGCATTAACAGTTAAGTCGAAATAAAATGGATTTAAAAGATCACAACTGGGTTTGTGTACTCATATTAGCATTAACAACTTAAAAGAATAGAGCAGTTGTTATTTCTAGAATATGAACGGTGAAAAAGGTGTTTTTGAAAAAATAAAAAATAATAAATAAAATCCGCCCACCCGCCCGATATCTTTTGCAAATCAGGATGAGAATCTAAATATTAATTTTATATGGCCTTGGGGACTAGTATTATTTTTTCAAAACGTTCAATTGTTGGGATACAAAATGATATTTTCATTGTATAGTAGGTCATCTCTCCACGTTTTTATTGATTGAAATCGGTTTGTTTTCCATTAAACCTTATTTAGACTATGAGAAAAATATGGAGCACAGACCCACTCTATAATAGAAAAGGCCTTGAAGTTCTAAAAAATGACACTATTTGGAGGTTTTGATACGTATATGCCTGTTTGAGTCAACATATTCCAAGTATTGAACATATTTAAAGGTTAAAAATCGATGATATGTTAAATATATATTGTTGAATATTTTTTTTTTTAAATATCAGATTTATTGATATTTTAATTTTTCAGTATCTTTTCCGTCATTATCATTTTACACGCCTTATCCACCCATCTTTTTTACAATGTAAAAGGTTTGCCATGAGAATGTTGATAATTTCAACTGTTACTTCGAATTAAAGAAAGCAAAATCAGCACAATTAATGAAAGGACACAAAGTATTAGAATTCTTTATAGTTCTCTGGTATTGTAATAAGTAGACAATTCGCATATTGATGCAATTTGAAATCTTTGTACCATTTTGGGTGCTAATGGAATTTTGCTGCAGATCTGTAGCTCTATGGAATTTGGGTTGACATGTACATTCTGTACATTCAATACCCTTTAACATTTTAATATATATATTGTCACTTTACTTCATACTTGCCAATGAACTAATAGTTTAAAACAAACATTTCAAATACCAGGTAATAATTAATGTGGCATATTTACACTAAAAACATAGGAAATAATAAACTGTTATTTGCGACTAATTTCCAACATGGCATCAATAACATCTCCATGCTCCTTTAAGGCTAATATGGCTTCATTTCTACTAATATTAAGCTGTTTCATCATCAGTTCTATATCTCTGTCATCCACTCCACTTGCATCCTCTGCCTTCTCACCAAACACTTGGAAGACTGCCCTCTTTTGAATGCACTCTTTAATATTATCAGCATTCACAATTTTGCCTTTGTGGATGATTTTTATTTTATTGACAGGGACCTGTAACTGGTGGGAGAGGAAGCGATATATTGTGCTCCCATCCCAGTCATCCTGAATGCTGATGGTTTGTTTCTGTCTGTTTGCTTTTACCACAATGTCTGTAAATTCTTTGCTTTTATCTAACACTGGGACATCATGGCATATTTTGTCATTGTCTATGTAGAAAGAATCTTTTCGCGGAGTACATTCACTGACTCCTTCTGGTTTGTGTTCTTTTGTTTTTTTATCATATCTTTTGAAGTCTATCACAGGTGAATAGTTAATATCTTTATCATTCACTGCATTTGCTGAAATGAAGCAATAATTCCTGTAAAAAGACAAGGCATAAAAGATTTTGCCAATTTGTGGCTATTATGAGACAATGAGCAAAGATGAAATGAAATTTTTACAGACTGATTACAATAGTACCTGTTGTGCCCGGGTCTTGATAAATAGAACCATCATTGATTGTAAACTTGGAACTGATAGGATTGTGTGTCTTCTTTTTTCCATCAGTTGAGCTGTCTGTTGTAAGTGAACATTCTGTCTTGTGCATGGGCCAGTCTTTGGCCTGACATTCTCTGGAGCTATAACATGTATAAGCAAAGAAATTTTTATGAACATTTCATATCTTTTACCAAAGTATATTAGATAATCAAGTACATGTACCAAGATAAAGGGGCATAATTGAATCTTTAATGTTAAAAGCTGACATTAATTCATAAGCCTTAGGCCATTTGGTTGGTCGCAATATTATTTTCAGTCATTCCTCAACTGCTACAGGGGTATATATGCTGGTAGGGAAAGTTACGATTGGTTGATTTTCGATCAAGGCATCCAGATTGCATGGACTTCTAAATTCATTATTATACTCTATTTTATGTAAGAACAGAGTTGAAAACAAAATAAACTTACTCCTAGAAAATGGAAAAAAAAATTGTGCAAAAATTGTCAAAATATCGATATTATCTTGCAGGATTGAATTGTTTCTTCTAATAAACACTCCATTTTCTAACTTCCATGCTGCCTCCGTAAAATCTACTGTGTACAATATATATATATTCATAGCAATGTTGTAACTGTACTATAAAACACATGGGAACATTCTGTATGTAGCTGCAGGTCTGTAGCTCCCAGTCTGAAAAAAGGATGGACGACCTGGGAGCTACAGTTCCTAACGTGATAGAGTTGCAATTTATGGTGCACAAAAACTTGCACTAGTTTTGGACTGATTAATTTTAATTCCAAACACATTCTGATCAAATATAAGCTATATTTTGGTGAGGGTAAGAAAACATGAGAGAGGGCAAGGCTTGCTGAGCCCTCTTCATGTTTTTCACCCAAGCCCAAATATCGCTTATATTTTAAGACAATTAACATGTATTTTGTTTATCCTGCAACATAAGATCACTATTGATGCTTCAAATAAGCAAATTTCAACATATTTCAGTGCATATCTGCAGTTGATACCATGACACCATGGCGTAAACAAAGCAAAAAAGATGACGTCATAATACATTTGAATGACGGATAAATGCAGGAGGCTATATTGGGGCATTGACCGAATGTAGCTTTGGTTTATTGGGTTACCTTTATTCGGTCAATGCAAGGGGAGGTTGCAGGATAAAATACAATGTACCATGTTTGGGTTATTGAAATAACTAAATGCAGTTAAACATGAATAATGCTCCCAACCTTATGCAGCAGGTGAGTAGCAATAAGTGTAACAATAGAAATCGAGATAAAACATGTCGGTTGTTTAGATAAAAGGGGAAAGATATGCGTATTTATGAATTAATGTTAGCTTTATTTACAATGATTAAGTTGCAAAGGAATATGACTAAAGGAAGAGGTGAGAACAAGACGTAAGCAGAATTATTGTTTGTTTTTCTGTTAATTTTTTTTTATATAAATGGATATAACCAGGCCATAAACACCAGATAAATTGGAATACTACACCAGTAATACACTTGTCGGCATCTCGTGCATCTTTTCATCGTTTGTCTCCTCTCTTTACATATTTTGCAATCATATTCAGCATCATCGTTCGAATTTTTCATAGTTCTTTTTTTTCTTATTTCTCGACTTGCCGAGTAATGACCTCTAGTCACATCTCTTTCCAATTTTCTCTGAAAGCGGTAGGCTTGGTTTGTTGTCAAAGCATTGCCTTCAAATAGGAAATCATAGAAGTGGAATAAATGCTGAATCGTATGAGAGACAAAACAGAATCCGGAAAAGCGCTGATATTGACCACCAAAGAAGAAATTGGTGGGTTTATTAAAACTCAAATTTGATTTTAAATGCTTACAGAAGCTTGCAATATTGTAATTTAATGTTTGTTATCTTTAGTGTAGGTCAACACCACTTAAACGTACGTGGAATCTAAAAAAAATGATCGTGAAAAAGGGGGAGGGGGTGATTGCCGGTGGGGGTGGGGTGGGGTCCGATGCCTGTTTTCAGTAATTTTTACCATATGAATATTGTGAATTTGAATTTTCCTGGGGGTCAGAACCCCCTGATCCCCGTTAGACCCGCGCATGCTTAAACACTGCATATTTCGGTTCTTATGGCTCTTGGTGTAATCATAGGCGCTCCCCATCAAATTTTTCAAAGTTGATTTTATAGAACAGTCATTTGGGATATTTCGAATCACCCTGAATTTTGTTTCTCGGAATTTGACGTATCCTGATAGTCAGCAACAGCAATATTAATATATATGTTATCTATATTTAAAATTTAAACAGGAATACGATACAGTTATATGTATATATAGCTATAATTAGATGTAGCTGCATGATTTAAATAAAAATATATATATATATAAACGGTTTCCTTGGCTTAAACTCACTAGGGGGTGGTGTGGGGTATGCAATATGCATGTAAACGAGTCATATTTGTAAAGCAGATCAATATATGACAGATGAAAGGGAGATAGGAGTAAGGCAGTCCAGGGACTTTGAAGGTAGGCTGTAAGACATGGGCAATCCCAACAATTCCGAGAAAAACAAAGTGAAAGTCGATAGTTATTGAATGTATATAGGCCTATATATCACAGTTGTACCCAACAAACTGTCAACACTACAGAATACCTCTTAGTATGTCTGTAAAAGAGCTGTCGTCTAATCATACATGTAGCTGTATAGTAAAGGGGGTGGCACATTTTCTCGCAGCAAACATTTTTCTTAAAATTTACATACAGAAAAATAATTAAATTACCATGGAATTGAACCCCCCCCCAACTTTTTTGGAGCATGTAAAAAAATTGAAGTGAAAATAAGGAAATTAACAACAGTGGAATTTTGGATGCCTGTCCATATATATATATATATATATATATATATATAGGCTGATTTCTTGTAAAAACAGATTCACAACTAATTAACCGCCATAACAATCTGATGAGGATAAATATTCGATGATATTTAACTAAATTATTTGTCGAAATTTTCTCAGCAATTATGAGTAATGAAAAAATAATAAAGACTTTGAACTACGAAACAAGTAAAAGTACTGAATTCAACAAGCTATTACTCTATACAAAAGGGGGTAAGTGAGAAAAATTCAGCAACAAAAATCAAATAAAATGTTAACACTGAATAATATTTCACATTTTCACCGTACCTATTTCCCGAAAAGAAATGAAACGAACCTGCCATATTTATAAATATAGCCATGCAGTAGTTTTAAAAGTACGCCTGGTATACTATTTCGCTCGAATCTTCCCGAATAATCCCGCCGTACGGTATGTGTATCAACGTTTAAGGTATGTATGTTATCTATATTATATGGCATCTTATTTATCAAATTGATGGTTTGCATTTTTATATAGTTGTATACACAGTTTTATAAATGATGTACAGTATTGTTGAAAATTGGTGGAAAGTGTCAATCTAATTATTAATTATATCTATACTGTTCAAGTCATTGTAGTATCTTCATGTATATAGTTATACAGTATATACTGTTGACCTAATAGCAAGGCTACGTAAAATAATTATGTATATGAATATGTATTCATATGAAATATTAATTAATTAAGGTATCCGATCCATAATAGCCCCAGATTCAATGAATCTGGATGCATAACAGATATGTATGGGCTTAATACTCAGTATACTTGGACATAATTTTCATATTTAAGTATCGATATGTAAGAGTAGAATGTGTCCTAATTAATGACCTTTTCCTTTTCTTGAAGAGTTGTCCCCCTTTGCTTTTATTCTAGAAAAATCAATTCTAAAAAAATCTATACGGTATAAAATTTATTTTCAATAGTTTTTGTATTCCTAATAATAAAATACATCTTTCCACCAAAGCGTTTATTGATATTACTAGTATTTACTTATTTATTTCAAAAAATGTGCTTGTCCCCATAGACCATAATGCAATCTTCATTAATTAATTACTGCTTAGTTAATAATATTTTTGAAAATTTCTCTCGGTAATTCTTTTTCTACTCTAAAATCCTTTAAATTAATATCAAAGTATTAAATACATGATGGATATTCAAGGTTGGAAAAATTAGGTCCTAATATGGATCGAATACCTTAATTTAAAAATAAATAATCTGAATGGAAATTATTTTAACTTTATATAAAATAATATCTACGTAATCTTTTATTTCTGATTGCTTTTAAGTTACATTAGACCATTAATTAATACTTGTAACTCCTTAAAAAAGTGAACTTTCTTTTTTAACAATCATTTGACAAGCCGCGGCAAATTATACATTATGACTTTCTGGAAAATTTGCAACTTCCGCGGTGTTTTCTAGAATATGACGTTATTTCCGCTCGAATCTTCTCGATTGAGCCGAACTACATATATGAACGGTAGTCTCTACGCATCTCGTCAAAATAGACCTACATGTTTCAAAGGTTTATAAACGATTCCTTAAAGGCAACATAAATACAACGCTACTCTTTGAGTTTGGTTTCAATATTTTGAGAAAGGGTTGGTCGTAAATCAACTGAAAACCCATTAAAATATTTTTTGCATCATATATTACAGCGCTGTAAACAACCCTTAGTCCACAGCGTGAGTTTCGCCCGGTGCAGACGCTTGTTGTCTTGTCCTGCAAGTTTCCTCAAAAGCACATATCTGAAGGTAAGTCATGAGATATCAGATGTTGTCCTAGTTAAAACGGGGTAATTAATCGGTGTAATTGACTTTTTAGATTTGATGTGATTTTATTTTTTAAAAATTTCCTCGATGCGGATACCGGTTAAAATACATGTGTCGGCCATGTGCGTTATATAGGCGTGTATGAACACGAGTTCGGTTATCAATTTCTCTAACAATTTTCGAAAAGATGCGTTAAAATTACCTTTATATAGCTCTCTGTTATAAATATTTCAAAGTTGCAATAGAATAGTAATTAGCATTAAACCATTTTATAAATTTACGCAGCGCATGAAATTAGCTTAATGACAAAATGCACGTGGATACATGTAAATAGAGAACAAAGGCAACGTTGTGAGTAGATGTATATTCATTATTGAGAATTGAAGTGTAGGTACTATTGTAATTAGTGTCGTTGATATTAAATTACGTTAATTGGAAAGTTCTAGAAAATCTGTAACTGACGCGCCCCTGCTCCATCCTTTGTATTATTACTAATGGTGTAATGATTGTTCAACAATATCTGAATTTTTTATTGGGGGGGGGGGGGGGGATGGGGAATATAATTCTTAATAACACTGATGTTACATTCATAATGTTAAGGGAATTAAACATGGCTAGAATTCAAACTCGGTCATGTAGGAAGTAAATGGCCAATCTTTCTTTGCAGATGCCTGAACCAGAACACATGGAGGAAGGTGAAGTTGAAACCTTTGCCTTTCAGGCTGAAATTGCTCAGTTGATGAGCTTGATCATCAACACATTTTATTCAAACAAAGAAATCTTCTTGAGAGAATTGATTTCCAATGCCTCTGATGCCCTTGACAAAATCCGTTATGAAAGTCTCACAGATCCTTCAAAATTGGACTCTGGGAAAGATCTTGAGATCCGCATCGTCCCGGACAAGGAGAACAAGACCCTCTCCATCATGGACACTGGCATTGGAATGACAAAGGCTGATCTTGTTAACAATCTTGGAACCATTGCCAAATCTGGAACCAAGGCTTTTATGGAAGCTCTGCAGGCTGGAGCCGACATTTCCATGATTGGTCAGTTTGGTGTGGGTTTCTACTCCGCTTACTTGGTTGCAGACAGAGTTGTTGTGGAGACAAAACACAATGATGATGAGCAGTACATCTGGGAATCTTCTGCTGGAGGCTCATTCACTGTCAGGACTTGTTCAGGTAGAATTCTTTATCTTTCTTTGATTAAAAGTGTTGTAATTGGATTTAAATACAATTTTGTAAAATGAATGAAATTCATTGTCTGACTATTGGTATTTTATTAATCTTTAGAGAACACAATTGGCCGTGGAACAAAGATCACACTGTTCTTGAAGGAGGATCAGACAGAGTACCTGGAAGAGAGGAGGATCAAGGAAGTGGTAAAGAAACACAGTCAGTTCATCGGCTATCCCATCAAGCTCCTGGTTGAGAAAGAACGTGACAAGGAAGTGTCAGATGATGAAGAGGAAGAAGAGAAGAAGGAAGAAGAAAAGGCAGAGGAGAAGGAGGAAGATAAACCCAAGGTGGAAGATCTTGATGAAGACGAGGAAGATGATAGCAAAAGCAAGGACAAGAAGAAAAAGAAGATCAAGGAGAAGTATACAGAGGATGAGGAACTGAACAAGACAAAGCCCATCTGGACAAGAAACCCCGATGACATCACACAGGAGGAGTATGGCGAGTTCTACAAGTCACTGACCAATGACTGGGAAGACCATTTGGCTGTGAAGGTAAAAAGTTGAAATTTATATCAACTTTGAAGATACAAAAAATAGATTTATAACCAATAATCAATTTAAAATGAATGAAATAAAAATATTTGTTTGTTGATTCTTGTAGCATTTCTCAGTGGAAGGACAGCTGGAATTCAGAGCTCTACTGTTCATCCCAAGGAGGGCTCCATTTGACTTGTTTGAGAACAAGAAGAAAAAGAACAACATCAAGTTGTATGTACGCAGAGTGTTTATCATGGACAATTGTGAAGAACTGATTCCCGAGTATCTTAACTTTGCCCGGGGTGTGGTTGACTCTGAGGATTTGCCTCTGAACATTTCAAGAGAAATGCTCCAGCAAAGCAAAATTCTTAAAGTGATCAGAAAAAATCTTGTAAAGAAGTGTCTTGAATTGATTGAAGACCTGACAGAAGACAAAGACAACTACAAGAAATTCTATGAACAGTTTGCCAAAAATCTTAAGGTAATTAGGAGATTAATGTTATTTAATACAGATTTGAAGTTATAATTCCAATATATTAAGTTTATAACACACATTGAATGCTTTAATTTTTCAGATTTTAATGAAAATCTGTGTGATTCGCATTATATATTAAAAAAACGCTCAATCTCTATGATATTAATTGCTTATTTCAGCTCGGTATCCATGAGGATTCAACAAACAGAAAGAAGCTTGCTGATTTCCTGAGGTACTACTCTTCACAGTCTGGAGATGAAATGACATCACTCAAAGACTACGTTTCCAGAATGAAGGAAAATCAGAAATCCATCTACTACATCACAGGAGAAAGCAAGGAAGTGGTTCAGACGTCCGCGTTTGTGGAACGCGTGAAAAAGAGGGGTAAGAATGCCGTTCTATTACGTAATTCTGCTCTCTTTTTTTTTGATAAATAAAAAGATAATTTAAAAAAATAACTGTAAACTTTACCTTACACGTTACCCTTTGAATGATTACAGGAATGGAAGTAATTTACATGGTTGACCCCATTGATGAGTACGCTGTACAACAGTTGAAGGAGTATGACGGTAAACCATTGGTGAATGTTACCAAGGAAGGTTTGGAACTTCCCGAGGATGAGGAGGAGAAGAAGAAATTCGAGGAACAGAAGGCTGAGTACGAGGGACTGTGCAAAGTCATGAAGGATATCCTTGACAAGAAAGTTGAAAAGGTAAGAATAACTTTCAAATGCATCTCATATCTTTTTGTGATTTCGTTCCAACCATATCGGTTTGTATTGTAATTTGCTCTCTCTTGTTACAGGTGGTGGTATCTAACCGCCTGGTGACATCTCCCTGCTGTATTGTAACAAGTCAGTATGGTTGGTCAGCAAACATGGAAAGAATCATGAAAGCACAAGCACTTCGTGACTCAAGTACCATGGGATACATGGCTGCCAAGAAGCATCTCGAGATTAACCCAGATCACTCCATCATCAAGTCATTGAAGGAAAAGGCAGAGGCAGACAAAAATGACAAATCAGTGAAAGACTTGGTCATGTTACTGTTTGAAACATCACTTCTTGCCTCAGGCTTTAGTTTGGAGGAGCCAGGAACACACGCCAGCCGAATCCACAGAATGATCAAGCTTGGTCTCGGTAAGCGCATTTATTTTCAGGCTAATTATTTCTGATTTTGATTTTCATATTTAATAAGTTGTAGCATCAAAGCAAGAAGTTAATGAATTGTGTTTTGTTTTCTTGCAGGAATTGATGAGGATGAGACCCCAGAAACACAAGAACCCGTCACAGAAGACATGCCACCTCTGGAGGGAGATGAGGATGATGCATCCCGAATGGAAGAAGTTGATTAACTGAACTGTAAAGAACAAACTTTTAACACAGCAAGTCTCAAAAATGTTGAAAGCAAAAAAACATTTTTTGTTCACTGTAAACATGTCAATCCATTATTTCATTTTTGTTTTGTTACATGTGTTATTACCGGTAACTCATCGTATGTAAATTTTTTGATATGTGAAATAAAACTTAAGATTTCATTGTTATAATGTTGCATTTGGGAACAACTTTGAGAGGAGTTTCTCCCCTTTGATTATTCGCCTATAATGATTAATCACTGGTAACAATATAATTGGCCATTTAAAGAGAGCAACTGTACACACCTTACCTTATTAATGCATAAAATGTACTAAAAGTGATTTTGTAGATATTTAGTTAAAATTGGCAAGTGTTAATAAAATGCTTTCTTTGGTGATTCATGCGGAATATGAAGGTGGCGACATTGCAGAAAAAATACATAACCCGCGTTGGTTGTGTAAATTTTTTCTGCAAGCCAATAATCCCCGCATGAATCATCAAAGAAAGCATTTCATTGTTTATATTTACATCTTTTAACAAACTAATAAATTGATTTTAAAAAGTAAGTAAAATTCACTAAATTACTGTTAATGTATATCAGTACGTTGGGTTACAGAAACGGCCTAATTGTCTCCTATGGGAATTTGAGTCTGACATCATCAATATTTTGTGTAGTCTATGATTTTTCTTAGGTCGCTGTAGGTTTCGACCAATCGATAAACGGTGCGTGTAGATATCAGTCTGGCTATGAATTAACTGAAAGTTTCCGTAAGAAATATAGGGAATCCTAGTCGGTAGATGTAAATATATTGAAATATGTTTATCAAGATTGTTGTCCATGGATATTTGCTGGCTTTTACATGCAAGGCATACGGAAATCTTGTTAAGGCTAGCTCATGCGAAAATAACTATAACTTTATTGTGTTTTAAACGCATTTATTGCGGAATATTTTGATCTTAAATATTGCTACCTTACAGCCCGTATGAATCATCAAAGAAAGCATTTCAGTGGTTTAACTTTATTAAATCTCTTGATTGAGTTATTAACATAATGCGCGTGAAGATGCAGACATCATCGTCATTGAATTCTATAAAACATTTATTTGATAGCAAAAAAAAAAAGACCCTGATTGATTTATCCTAATACGTGTAAATCTTAATATGATACAGTTTTAAGTAAAGGCATTAATCTGGATCAATATGCATCGGCGTTGATGTTGATAGCGAGCTATCCCATTATTACACAAGCTAAAGTCAATTTTGTTTTAGGTCACTTGCTGCAATTGGTCTTCGTCCGTCTTCATGTCCGTCCGTCGTGCATTAACAATTTTACATTTTTAACTTCTTTTTGAAACTAACAAGTCAAATTGGTACCATTTTGGATTGAAACATCTCTAGGATAAGAGGAATCTAAATGGTGAAATTTATGACCTTACCACCCCCAGGGCCTTACGGCAGGACCAAATATGCAAAAAGGCCAGATTTTAAAAAATATTATGAAAATGTATTAAAACTTAGAAAATCTTCTACATTCCGTATATATTTGAGAAAAACTATATGCATGATTATGATGTCCTAGCTGGAGGTCTGTAGCTCCCGGTCTGAACAAAATCGGATGGACGACCTGGACAAACAAGGGGCAGGGGTTAGTACTTTTTATTTTGGTGACAAATATATATGGCCATATAGTGAGCATGCATGTATTTTTTTTTAGGTCACTTGGGTATTCCTCCTACTCTTGCCCCCCCCCCCCTCTTTATATTTGCAAAAACCCAAAAATACAAGAAGCCCATGGGCCACATCGCTCACCTGAACAACAGTTCTTGTAATGACTTGCATCATTCCATTTCGAAATTTTCAAATGTGAAACTCTACAATGCATAACAAGAAGCCTACTATTTTGGACATCAATAATTATAAAAAGTGAGAGAAGGTCATGTGCCCTTGATATGAAGATATAATGCTTACGTAATAAAATAACTAAACGTCGCATTGTATTCTAATTTAAAAAAAAATTAAAAACATTTTTCCTATATACTTCTATATTTACACCCACTGTGTATTTTCTCCTATATTTCTTAAGCAAACAAACTGTAATTCACAGCACTATAGAAACTGACAGGGCTGAAATGTACACGATCGAGTTCTAACCAAATTATCGATTGATCGTTACCTTCAGCAACCCACGAAAAATCACAGACTGCACGAAATAATCATGATGATGCCAGACTCAAATTCCCATTTTAAGACGACTTGGCTATTTCTTTTATTTTCTTTTATTAAACGTACTGATGTACACTAACAATAATTTACTTACTTTTACCTACTATATATGATTTATTACAAGAAAGATGTAAATATAAACAATAAAATGCTTTCGTTGATGATTCATGCGGACTAAGAAGGTAGCGATCATTGCAGAAAAAAATTTCCATTAATATTTTGATTGTTTGATTTTATTGTAATTCATAGCTCTGTAGAAACTAGTGTTGTAAAATCGGAACAATTTTACTATCGATTATTAAATTGAATCGGCAGCTCGCAATCGATTATAAAATCGATTATGTAAACTTTCAAATTCCAGCAAAGATATTTTTTCATCCTGTCAATGAGTGAAAGATACCAGCATTAAAGAAAATACCTTTTTTAAATTTATAATTCGTATATCAATAGTTTTTTTTAATGAACTTATTTTCAAATGAATTAAATATTATACTTAGAGGCCAACCTAGGGCAAAATTTTAGATGATATTGGATTAGAAGCAAGATAATAAAAATAAAACTTCTAAAATTTGTAAAACCTTATCCAATTTGTTAAATTTAATTGATCTGATACATTCACACATTTTATACATTACTGATACATTCACACATTTTATACATTAAATGTTTTGTATTTCTGTAAGTTAAATGACAAATAAAATCAGTCCATGTACTTTTGTGTATTTTGGAGGTATTAGTGCAACCCTTAACCCAATTACAACCGTTATGTAGCAGATCTGTTTAATTTTGAAGACAACTGTAAACAAACGTTTTATGATTATTTTAGCAATAATTTGGCAGAATTATTAACTAATTACAAGTTTCAAACTATAATTGTAATATCGGCATGAAATGTAATAAACATCGGTTGTAATTTTCAATGCACAGTATCACCCGTTTTTATAACACATGAAGATAAGACAGTCGCAAGTTACTAATCACAACAGGGTCTAACTGAGCTTGTGAAAACGTCTTATGAATTTGATAAATATCATTTTATTGCATTTGGGTTAAATTAACAAGATCGTAAACTCAGAATACAGTGCGACTTCAACTTCTCTTTCGGAGGAAATTCCGGCAAAGTTAACGACCACAAAGCAGGTCGCCCCCTAGGATGGTCACTGTATATAATACCAGAGATATTGATAACATGTTATTTATGTCTCTGATAATACTTTAGTCTTTTTATGGATATTGCTACGCAGTAAAAGGTCATGCATCTGTCACGTGACTGAATTTTAGCGACTATCGATGATAAAAACTTACTATCGATTGTCGCCGACTTGCTGCCTTCAGCGACGATTTTTCGATAGTCGGCGACTATCGTAACAACACTAGTAGAAACTGACAGGACTGAAATCTACACGACCCGTTTATCGATTGGTCGAAACCTTCATCAACCTAAGAACAATCACGGACTGCACAAAATAATCATGATGATGTCAGACTCAAATTACCATTTTAAGACGACTTGGCTATTTCTTTTATATTAAACGTACTGATGTACACTAACAATAATTTAGTTAATTTTACTTATTCTTTACGATCAATTCATTAATTTGTTAAAAGAAAGATGTAAATGTTTTCTTTGGTGATTCATACAGGTTATGAAGGTAACCGATCTTGGGGCCCAAGTATTGGTCTGGGGGTCACGGTTTGAACAATTTAGAATCTACACTATCTTAATATGCTTTGCATATTAGTAATCTCAGAAATTGTAGCATTCTAGTTCTTGAGACGAAGATTTTTAAACATTTTCCCAATATGTTTCTATGTTTAACTTTGAACCCCTCCAGGGGCCCAGTATTAGTCCGGGGTCACGGTTTTAATAATTAAGAATCTACACTATCTGAGGATGCTTGCATAGTAATCTCACAAGTTGTAGCATTGTAGTTTTTGGGAAGAAGATTTTTAAACATTTTCCCTATATATTTCTTTGAAGCCTTCTTGGGGTCCCAGTATTGGTCTGAGGATCACGGTTTGAACAACTTAAAATCTCCGCTATATTATGATGCTTGCATAGTAATCTCTAAAATTGTAGCATTGTAGTTCTTGAGAAGAAGGTTTTTAAACACTGGCACTAGAGAAGAAGTAAAAATGTGAAAACGGTTTACAGACAGACGGACGGACGGACGACGGACAACAGGTGATCAAAAAAGCTCACTTGAACCCTCGGTTTAGGTGAGCTAAAAAGCCTACTTATGAGAGAACAAAAATACTTTAAAAATTCTCGATTTTCTATGCAAATTAAAATATGATATTTATTAATCAATTTAATCCAAAATATTGCTATGTCATAGACTTCGTTTTTACGGGGGAGCATGCTAAAGTGCAGTTTGCCATTATTTTCCTACAAAACTTGAAAAATACAGTGCAATCTCCAAGGTAAATGTACATCGTTACAAGGTTGATTTCTGAAATTCTACAAATTAATATAAATGTGTGCTTTACATTGTTTACGATAAAATATTTCAAAATTTGAGCAAAGGGAAATGTTAAACTCTGTTTTTAAAAGTAAATGATTTGTACACCGCAAAAAACGCCAATGATAATGATAATTCAATGTTCCTTTTACATATAGGTGCGCAATATATATATATATAATATGCGCAAAGCGAATTAGGTCCGTCGTCCTTAAACCGCTGCACATAAACTTTGTAGGAAATTAAGACACAACATGTAGATGTGCATATTACCAGGAAATTCCGGTTCCATTATTTTCCCAGAAATGTTGGCACTTTTAAATTAATTTTGTTGTTACTAAGGACCAAAGTATAGATGTGCACATTTTCTGGAAGTTGTGATGTGATAATTTGTGAGGAAATGTACCCTTTATTGAATTATTTGTTATTTACTGCGTACCCTGCCATTCATTTTGTGTAGCATTGTCAAGTAACGAGGAAGAGTATGTATAATTCGCGTTATATGTTTAAATCTGACGTTTAATTGGGTTATAACTGGGACTTAATTTTGAATTAAACCCAATTTTTCGTGCAGCAAGTAGGGTATGTAAGCTTGCTTACTTCTTTCATCAGTCTTGAGAATCAGGACTGGCAGGCTAACCGTCAGATGGTTCAAAAACATTTTACCCTCCGCAGCTTGTTAGGTACATGTACTTGTATAAATTGTCAGTTAACGCATTAAACAATAAAATGATTATTGCGTTTAATAAAAAAAAATATCAGTTGCGTTTATTTAAAAAAAAATTATTACGATCAAATTCAAAATTATTGCGTAAAACCGCAAAGATCAATGCGTTTAATCGCAAAAATTGCGTTTTAACGCCAAACTCGCATTGCCTTTAAACGTAATATTTTGCGGCTTGAAACTCCACGAAAATATTACCATAAACACACACCAAAAAATTTGAATTCCATAATCTTTATTGACTCAATAGTGACATGAACCTGTTCATAAATAATTTAAACCTCTTAAAAAAAGAACAATAAAATTCTAGCATATGGTCTTTGATTGTAAATGGTATCACAGAACGTACTGGATAATGTAACAGAACAGTGACTGTCCTAAAAACAACTGGGTTTTTTGTCAGGTGGTTTAAAATAATTACAACAGTGAAAACCATCAATACATTAAATGATGGAAATGTATATGTTCTTTTCTTTTTTAAAAAAAGTTTTGTTTACTCTTAATTAATGTATAAAAATTAGGGCAGTCCAAATTTGGGACAATTTTCCTCATAAACTTATTTTTTATAACCATAAACTAGTGCGTTTTGAGCACAGTTGACTTCACTTTATCACAAGCACTCCCTATCTGAACCTGTGTATAAAAATGTACTATACTATAAAATCAACAAAGCCCACATTTTGGTTTGTTTCATTTTGACCAAAAGAAGTCAAACCTTCATTTATGCTTACATTCAACCTAATTTGAGACACAATTGTTTCAAATAATGACTTTTATTTCCATAAGCATTTGAACAGTTGTAATGTGACTAGGATGAAGGGCGCTAATAAATGATTTTACCTGTAACTTACGGTAAATAGGTAAACAGTATTACAGCTTGTATAGATTAAAAAATAGATGTATTGAACATAAAAAAAAAAAATAATAAAAAAATCTACACTTAAGAAATCCAAAATATCATCCACTAGCGCAGAGATTAATCTATATTCTATACACTTACATGTATTTCATATCATATGACAATTTAATATATCATGTACTACATTGTAAAAAGATTTAATCTAATAATTTAAATATTTTGGTTTTATGCAGATTCAGTGGTAATTATTGTAAATTGAACACAACCTCTTTACAAACATGCATAAGTACTGTAGAAGACATTATCTTTTATACTTACTTAACAGTATATGTACTGCATGCCTAATTATAATATTGTTTCAATTGGTGAAGAAAAACATATCAACGACTGAGATCAACAATTTCAATTCAAAATGGACGGATGAATCACAATGCAATATCTTTACATAGTAGTGTAATACTGATGATGCCAAAACTTAACAATCAACAAGGATATATCGATATAAACATTTGTAGCTTGACAGAAAAGAAACATGCCAACATTACATTTTCTTTCTCTCTGAATTTTATGAATTAAGAGTAAAAATTGAATTTATTGCAGAAAAAATCCATCAATAGTCAACTTTAGAAAAAAATAATTCTTGAAATGATACACTCTTCACATAGGAATTTGATAGCAAAAAAGAATACACACATGGAAACTAAAATTAATAGACTCTTCAATTTACATGAGTTAAGTTTAAAATTTTGGAATCCTCCCTTCCTTAATTAAACAACATAAAATTAGTGTCAGTCATCATAAATCCATGAAAATGATTAGAATATGAGTTCTGTGTTTCTCTAACGAAGTTTTCACCTACACTGTATCTCTTGGTGCACTATAGTACAGGTTTACCGATATACATAAAACCTTAGTTTAAAATTATTTGCTTAACAACTTTCCCTATAAGTTTACTTGGAGCCATAATAATTGTTGCACTGATTAAATGATAAAGTTATAATAAAACCATGTGAATAATTATATAAAGTAATAAATTAAAAAAAAACCCCACCCTTATTAAGCCATACATTCTGTCATTGCATCACATTCAAAATACAAATATGATAACATATTTACCAGTTTAGGTATGTACTAGTAGTGTATGAGATAGACAATAAAACTGAGCTGAACTGATATAAGCCTCTGTTAGACAAATATTGTATATATTCCAGAGTTTCATATGGCCTATTCTGACACGCATCAAAAGTAAATTTTAACACTATGTCTAACAAACAATATTTTAAACATCTGTGATTTGTACATTTGTACATGAAATAAGCAAACATACATATAAATTTAAATCAATATATTGAGAGGGATTCACATACTTGTACATACTGGAAGTGTTTAATACTGCTGTCAAAATGTGTAATATGTAGATTGATGAATTTAATTTAACATAGTCTCCAATGCACCATGCATATGATACCTTATGAGGCAAGAAAAACTGACTTTGGCAGCAGAAAATAAAACTTAGAAAATGACTTGAGCAGCAGACAATGAAACTTACAGAAAATGTAGTAAAATAGATAATGGAACAATTCATAGATAAAAAAGAAAATGCCCAAATGTGTATTTATTGTTCAAAACCTTTTGAAATTGTACAAAAGTTAATAAATGTTTCATTAATTTTCCCTAGTTGTGATGAGTAATTGTATGGGTTTGTTTGTTTTTTTATATATAAAAAACATCAAAGTTATTAGATAGATCAAATATATTAGTACCTAATTGTAAAGGATAAAAAATGGTTTGAAGACAAAACTGAGGTAATCTTTAAATAGAAAAATAATATGAACAAAGGGCCTGTTTACTGTAGAATATTGACTTTTCATGAGTAATCTATACCTCCCTGAAAATTTTAAGAAAAACAACTATCTACCTCATATATGTATATACATGTATACCATTTATCATCTTACATACACAACATTAACCATAACAAAGTTTAGATTAATCATAGAGATGTATATCAAAATCCATCAACCATATAATATGTGTATCCCATAAATCAGGCTCATGTAGCATTCCACCCAGTAATTTAGTGCAATCTCTGAGCAAGTACATATTACTTTCAAACACAACTTTGTACATCAATATTCAAAGAAAAACAAAGTCAAGACAATATTCTTCTCCCGTAAAATCAGGAGCATAAATGTTGTAAATAAATAAATAGAATTCTTTCAGCACCAGTTTATAACTTAATCGTATTAGGATTACACTTTATATAAATAATGTACTTTTTAATTAACTGTAACTCCACATTAAAATAACCTGAACAATTAGTAGCATCTAGCCGATGAAAATAACAATGCTTCATGAATAGAAAATTTTTCAGAAAATACGATTACAGGTGTGTATAATTTTAGATAAGAAAATGTCTATTTTAGTTAGTTTTAACTGAACTTAAAAATAAAAAAAATCTATACAAGCCATATGTACATGTACTGTTAACTATACATACTATCAAAAATTTTAAACTAACTTAAGTATAAATTAACACATATTTGATTTAACTCTAATACATGTAGTTCTTTTAGAACACCTGTTAAGGGATTTTCTACATCATATTCAAAATATGATTTATTTCTACTTATTACATTTACTATGGTTTCATTAAAATTATTGGGCATCAATTTTCATGATTTTAGTAAAAATCAGGATTTTGAGAATACATAAATTTGTGGACTTCCAAGGAGCTAGATTTCAGTCATGTTTTTTTTTTACTCTGTTGAACCTTCAATATTTTGTGAATCAACGCAACAACAAAATCCATGAAAACTGGTGTTCAACCAAATGAATAATGATGAAACCAAATTATATATCTGTATCCAACATTCATTTTATATATTCTTTTCAAGTGTAAAACTAATAAAGATCTAAGTTATAAACAATTGTTTGTCAAGAGTCAAAGAAGTCATCTTGATTGCCATTGGCAGGGCGAGATGAAGCACTGGGTGGTTTGTGAGCAACATGGTCGGAACCTCCGTCTCCCTCCATTCCGATGCTCCCAGTGTAGATTCTCTCCCCTGTACCAGACACAAAGCCATCTCCATCATCATCATTTCTACCATCATCTAGCCAGGTATCAGCTGGAATGGACAGAAATAAAACTTACAGTTATGACAAATTGAGGTACGAAGGTTTATATGGATGAAAACTAGATGTCCAGTATGTTTTTTTTTGTATCCTGTAGTTAACATAGGGTGTGATCAGTGAACATGTATTTTCAGTGGTACGCATTTACCAATGGTAACATTTACTTCCAATGATACCATAAACATACAATAAGTACAAAAAAATCCAGCAACACCAATTAATACAATTTTGATAATCCGGGATTTTGCATCGAGTTCACCAAAAAAAAAAAATTAAAAAAGAGATCCATAGGCGGCATCATTCACCTGAGGAACAATGGTTTCTATGATAACCATCATTAGAGAATAGATGCAAGAAAAATCTGATCAGAAACGCAATGATGACTTTATGTCTCAAATATTCATAATCACAGTACAATTGTATTTTGTGAACTATTTACTTGGTTTTTTTTTTTTTTTAAACAACATGGAAGACAATGCAGAGCAACATCTAATATGATTTTAAAACAATACATCATGCTAATGTGCAGACCATGAAAAAGTCTAACAGAAGGAAAAGTGATTCATGATTTAGAAAACAAACATTTACATATTATACTGTTAACCAACTTTTATTCGCATGCGAGAAATTTTTCATGAGGTTCACCAGAGCTTTGTCGTCACAAGGATTTCTTGTCACGTCGAACCAATTCTCAAATGTCTCTGGTATTCTATTTCCCAGATATTTTACATTTTGATCGCAATAATTAGTGGCAAATAGTCAGTCTCTTAAGTAAATTGCGAAATAAAGTTGTCGTGAACAAAAGTTTGTTTACAGTAGTTATTTACAAATGAAATTAGGTCTTGTATACTGACAACACATTGGTATCAGGATTATCAACTCACTCCAAACACATGCATTAATTTGAACAACATTTTGTGGTTGTTTAATTAATCATTGATCTGTAATACTAGAGATGTGACAATTAAAAGTACATGAACTCAATTTTCCTACCTGCATGTATATTTCTGTGCTAGTTTTCTTGAAATAAAAGACATGATTCAGAACTAGCTTGAAATGGGGAATACCCTGTTAACTCTTCATCAGATCTAACCCATTGGTTGGCAATAGATCTTTGACATCTATGAGGTATGTGAAATGAAACCAAATGAAAGTTTTGATGCTACGTACATTACTGTTCCTCTACATATTATTCTACATTCATGGAAATTGTTCATTATTTCTGTGATATCCAGATTGTGTGTTCATCAAGTGTACAGTTTACAATGCAAGTAGGATTTGTAAAACTTCACACTACATGTATTTGCATTAATATCTCTGTAAGTAAACAATTTCAACAAGAATTAAGACATATGGGTATCCTGTTCAGAAAATAACAATAATTTGCTAATTGTCCAAACTAACAATTAACATTTTCCTATAAACTAAATGACTGAGTTATAAAAGATGGTCAGCTGATTTCAATTCATTACAATATTGTTATTTTGTTCATGATTGCATATTTCTATTTATTACCAAAAGCACACATATAATACAATTAATATATAACCTACTTTTTGCTCAATATCAAATAAAAATATAGCCAGTATGAACATGGACAAAAGAGTGTGTTAATAAGGTGGAAATAAATGACAAAAAATCAAGGTCCCACAGTAAAGATTGCATGATCAAGCTGTGCTTATACATCTATTACAATGTACCAACGTTAATTTAACACATATATCTTATGGCTTAATTTTTGAAAAAAATCATTTTGCCATATTTGTTTGAAATTTTTAAGGTAGATGAAATGAAAAAATGAGTACCTCACCATTGTAGACTTGGAGAAAAATAAAACATGTTCTTTTTGAATTATAAGGGATATAAGTGTAAATACCAGTAAACTTACTATCATCTGCATTAAAGTGACCATCTTTTTCTACTTCTAAAGTTCCTATATCTTCTTGCTCTGCATTGGCCATCTTCTTGTGCTAAAAAGATGAAACAAAAATAACAATAACCATTTACCCATAAACTGTGTTTATTGTTTCACAGGTTGTTATAAGTTTCAGCATCAATGTCTACAGTACGCACCCTTTCTCTTGCTCTGCGAGCTCTCTCCTCGCGTATCCTTTGTCGCTCCCTTACTTCTTGTAACTTGGCCTCTCTCAACATTTCTGCAGTTTTCAAAGAGGCATCGATCTGTCAAAAAAAAAAATCAGCAATCTTTTACCACTGATATTAAGTCCTTAATCTTTTAATTTCAATGTATGCATACAAAAGGTAAAAATTTTGAACAATTAGGTAGTGATCTAATTTTTTTTTTTGGCAGAACTCATAAATATTAATTAAAAACCTGGTGTAAATATACATGCAAATTAAATGTCTTGTGTATATATTACTCTTCAATGGAACATAACCTGTGCCTATAACTATTAATTTTGTATGTATAATATTACACAGATCCAAATATTTTACAGGAGATATAGGAAAGACTCACTTTAGTTTTTTCCTGTTCTGTCTGTTGTTTCTCCTCGAATTCTTTTGCCTGTAATAGCTCTCGTCGTCTACGAGAAGATTTCTTGGAGGCACTTCTCTTCCTCTGCAACTCCTGAAAATTAAAGTTCATCATGTTTATATTTTGGGCAGAATTGAGAAAACATGTCATTTTGCAATGATTATTTAAGATAAATATTCCATTTATCAAATACTTTATTTGAATTCTTAAACAAAATTCATCCTAGCTATAAGAATACTGCTAAAATTTAAAGTTCAAAAAGTTAACTGCGTCTAAAAGGGAGATAACTCTCCTTGCATAAAATGAGTTTGACCTACCTTTTCCCGTTTTTCATCGGCTAATTTCTGTTTTTCTATCAATTCTTCAGCAGACAGGGTAGGAACATTCAGTGGGGCTAATCTCTATAAAAATCATGCGATAAATACTAATACGTACTATCAAATATATATCTTGGTACATAAACTGATATTATGTACATCAGATTGAGATATAAAAATAGAATCAACAATGTACTAACTCAATTCACAGGGTAAAATCAAATCCTGAAGCGAATTTGAATATATATCTGCAAGACCTCAATGCATATTATTAAATGAAAATGATAAAATGTTGCATGTAGAACTCCAAAAAATTACATGCATTTAAGACTGATTTGAGAATAAATTTTTCAAAAAATGTAACTGTAACAATTTAATTTTTCCAGTTAATAAAATGATTAACATTGTGATCAATGTAATTTAATTAAATGCATGATTAGAGAACATTTTACCTTGAGTTTTAATGGTGGATGCTTTAAGATCAGATTTTCAGTCTCCTGTCCCTCCAAATTGACTTGAAATGCCACAGCTTTTGGAACTGAAAAACAGTAGAAAGACACCATAAATAACTAATACCTCATCATATTTGAATCCTGGATTATCGCGCACTGGTTAATTTTAATTTTGAGAACAAAATTTGCATTGTGTACTCTTAAGTGTCCTTGGGTGCTTAAAATGGCAAAAAGGGTGAAGTTACTTCACTCTTGGAATTGAGAGTACAACACAATTTCTGATTAATAGACATGTATTCTGATAAGTGCATTCAGTTTTGGGAACCTACAGATCATACACTGTCATCAAAATTGATCACATTTAACTGTGCTCTCAATTGTCAATATTTGGGAATGCTGATATGTTCCTTTCCCTATTAATATAAAAGGTAAGTTTATCCCTATATGTTTAATTAAATGTCATTTATAACCCTAAAATAGAAAGATCATAATAACTGCATGGCTATATCATCAAACCGGCTTCACATGTTCCTGTGTACATGTATTACAAAGTAATTTTCAAAATAAAAATAAAGTTGATAATATACATGTTGATGTACCAAAAACCCTAAATGTGATGAGTTTTGATTTTTATAACATGTTGTTTTCCTAACAGTACCTTTATACTGTCACTGATTTGCTCTATTTGAGCAGCCAAATCCTCCATCAGAACCCAAAAGTGGTGTGCAAAGCCCTTGATTGATGTTTAAAGTCCCACCAAGATTACTGAGATATATCTTATAAAAAAAATTAGTCAGATGAAGTGGAAAGAGACCTGTAAGGGATTTGTTTACCTGGCTCTCCTAAGGCATATACAAGTACACGTTATCTGATAGATCACTCATCAGGTGTCATTATACATATGAGATGTATTAAAATACATATTTTAATACCAAAGATCCTTATGTTCTAATAAATACCCTGCTAAAAAAATTTTAATCAGACAATTTGAGAATTTTCTTTTACAGCTGATTTTTCTAAGTTAAATTGATTCAGAGGGTTTTTTTTGAGATGAATACAAAACATTTTTAAGACCACTATTTATGTTGTTTTCTTCTTGATGTGGTCTTTCTCCTTAAATACAATTTTGAAAGAAGCTAGTAGAAAGGACTATAATGGACTGAATTCAAAACATGCAGCGTGACGTTACATGTTGCTATATCACTTAATTCAGAAACAATTTAATCACTAAATGTACTATCCAATAACAGTTTACACAAGAATGAATTGAACAGACATTATCCGGGTAGTCATAACAAACTCTCTAACAATATCTATATTAAAAGCTCATCATCAACAGTGTGCAAAGGAGGAAGGATTTCAATAATACTTATATTGTGTGGGGATAATAAAGTAGCAACCAGATCCACGCAATGCTCAACCATTGTCAATTATTTATAGGAAGGAGTTCCCTCAAGGTTCACAAGGAAGCAAAAGAAATTGGGTGATTAATAATAAATCGCAGCATCTCTCCTCCAAAAGCTCATTAAATGGCCTCATCGATTTCCATCTCATTTAGTGAGATTTGTTTATCCTGACTAATATAGAACAATGCATATACATGTACTAACAAATATGTAAATGGAATTATTAAAATTGAAAGATGCAAATATCTAAAATGACAGACTATACGTAAAGATATATTGGGGAGGCTGCATGCATGGCTGGCTGGATGCTCAACAAATTACCCATCAGATCTACCTTGAAATTTTCAATATGATATTTAGCAAAAAACCCAAATATTTTAATTAGGTTTTAAAATCAAGTATTTTCCAATCTATTTTTAAAGATCTCTTCATCCATAGGAGATTAATAATTGGTCTATAAAAATGGCCAGGACCACCCAGCCCAAATACATTCATACATATAAACATATCTGTTTGTTTGCTTAACTTCTCAAATAAAACTAAAAAATAGGCATCGAAAATATTGAAGTGCATGTGCATGCATGCTCATGAAAATTTTTGTGCGCAAACGCCTACTCATTTGACATCAATTAAATACCAGTAAAGGTCTAATTCTCTGTAATTAACAGCTTTATGAGATTAAACTTTTGTCTTGTAATGACTCTATAAGGTACAATTTAATGTCAAAATTTCAGAAATCATGCAATTCACTTTTTCTTTCTATTAGTTATTTTACCAAATGTACTTTAGTAGATTGTTACAGATATGTTTGTACTTGCAAGAACTTTTAAAAATCTAACACTGCATGAATAAGGAGGGGATTGGTTTTCAACTGCAATCAAGAAAATGTCTTTGCTTTAAAAGTAGAAGTGAAATTTCTATTGAATGAATTAAACACTATTTGCATAAAGAAAGTAGAAGGAAACTTCTTTGTTAAAAAAAAAAAAGGTTTTAGTCACAGCTAGATTTCATTGATAAATTTTTCACACTGATCATGCAAGTATGTTGGTTACGTAACTGGTTTTCATGTAGAATTTCTTATAGAATTCTGATGCTTGCATGTTTAATTTTAATTGTAGCCACTTCTCCAACCCATATCTTAACTATTGTACTTCGCATGGAGCTTGTTAACATATGTCAAAATTTTAATAAATAATGAAGTTCACATGTAATTTTATGCAATGCAAAGTCAAACTGTTTTTCTTGGCTGTAATAATTTACAAGATTGATTGACTGGCATACAAAATTAACTTTTACACAGTAATCTGGTGTCTGTACCACAAATATAATACAATGGAGTATGGCAAATTTTAGCATTCTTGCTGTCAATGATTTAAAGAAAATCTCTCTCTCTCTCTCTCTCTCTCTCTCTCTCTCTCTCTCTCTCTCAATATGCTACTTCCACATTGATTTGGCTTCATGCTAATGAATGGTTTCTAAATGTTGGAAGATGCCGTCACTGGTTTTTTGTTTTTTTTTACCTATACAATAGTCATGCATTAATCAAAAAGTCACATTTTATATACAGTACCTTTACATGTACAAATTAAGTCAATCAATAAAACACAAGGCCACTGACCTGGATTATTTGTGTTGATGTCTTTTTGGTTAGCATTGGAGTCTGTCTTTCTCACTTGTCCATTCTTCACGTGACCATTAGCCTTTCTGTCTGTAGGCATGGGCCGCGGTGTTGTGGCCTCATTTCCCTGAGGGTTAACTCGAGAGGGGCTGCAGCCCATGTCTCTATCCTTCCCTCAGCCTCTGATTCTCTTTTCTCTCCTTTTTCTTTCTTTTTCTCTTGAATGAATGTCAATATCTGTAGATGGCTGTAGTCCTTTCAAATACCAAACTATTCGGACATTAACACATCCAGCAGTCAATTGCGATTATTTGGCATTGTGATGGTCTATCTAATTGCTGGAGACCTAGCTTAATCCCTTCAGAAAGCCAAATGATTTACTTGCTGTGCATACATCTACCTGTGGAAATAATCAATTCTATACAAAAATATCGTTACGACAGAGTCAGTGGGTAAATTGAAATCTCCAAAGATCAAGATAAAACTGACATTGTTTGCGATTAATTAATTAATTAATTGATTGATCAAATTCTTCCAGGAAATGCAAGATAATTCCTTTCTATACCAATATTCTACTGCGTAAAATATTCAAATTGCACTATATCTAATAATGGTTTACGTTGAACCCCTTAATATAATATATATATAGACACAACAAAATAAATAAAAACTGGCATATATTTACATATATATAAGCAGTAGATAATTAATTAATATATATTTTTATCTATAAATTAAAAATTTTGTCTCCACAAATTAAATCATTTTTGTTTACTATGGATATGTTCATTATGGGTCATTAATATAGATCATAAATCATCATTATAGATGAATGTACAAGTAGGTATATGTCTGGTGGGAAACAACAATCTAATTAATAATTATATATATAGGTTCCAACATGTACTTAATTTCCGAGAACTATAATTGTACGATTTCAAACACTTGTTTACACATGCTTTTTGTTTCAAGTGTTTAATATTTTAATTTGTATGTATGTAGGATACGATAATCTGAGTTTATGATAAAGTACTTTATTATATATTGATTATATTCAGTATAACAACCAATTTCACACTTTCAAATATCAATATAAAACTTTTTAGAATAGAAACTAAACAATAATATTCCATCCAAGTTGACAAGTCAAAATCAGCTGAGAACATTTATAATTTTACCAAGTCATAGGCCTAACGTTACATGTAGAAATTTTATACAACTGCTTTTGATGTAATAAAACCAACAATATGCAAAATTGGTCCTACAAATAAACATTAATAATCTCCCTATTTTTTAATAATGATCAATTCATAGTATGGACATTTATTAATATGATAATCACCAACCTTGTTCTCCTGTCGTCGTAGACCCGCAGGAATGTGTATTTAATCGCCTATATTCCCGACCACGCTTAGTTGTATCATGGCGACGTGTAAATATTGGGGAGCGGTTATTAACTGAGGCTGTCTACTGCGCTAGGGAGTAGTAAGTAATGCACAATGACCCCCCGGAAAGATTCCCTGGATCCGCGCATGTAACAGTTATTTTTAACAACACCCACTTCACTGACAATGTGAAGGTTTTACAAAGTATAAAATGTAATTGCATTCTAGATCTCTTGCAAAATATATGTCTGTTTGCATGGTCAATCCAAACTTGTACTGATATGTGGGAAAATACTGAGCAAACTTCCTTTTTTTCTTTGACAATCAAAATAAATGATGTTATTTTAAAAAAATTATCAAGTGTTAAAATGTTAAGTGACTATGTTCCAATCATGCAGAGACCCTCCCCGGGAAAAAATATGAATGAATCCTATGGATTCCCCCCCCCCCCCCCCTTTAAGATGACGACAGAACAGAACAGAACAGAACAGAACAGATCATTTATTTCTAATTCAGAGTCCAGAACAGACAAGTACATGACATATTATTATAATTACAAGAGAAAGACAAGCCAAGGATAGTGTAAAAATTATTAAAGTATAACAATTATAGCAAAAGACAATGTTAATTCCAACAATGTTTCACTTAAAAAGGAGTACTATAGCATGTTATCATTTATAAATTTGCCCACAAGATTAAGGGTTTCCTTGTCTTCAATATTGAGTAACCAAAAAAGTTTATTGTTCATTACCCATGTTCTTTATTACGACCAGAAATATGGTGCAGGTGTTGCGTAACCATTCCGTCGTATAAAAAAAGACTGGAAAAGAAATAACACACACTCATACACAACAAATAATTAAAAGAGATTGTGTGATAACTAACGAACAATAATCATGAAAGTAATATAATTATTGTAATAATATAAGCAATATTCATTAGTGAAAAAATTGTCAATCGAAGAATGACATATATTTTCGTGAAAAAGACTGAGGAGGCAGCTAGCGTAAGAATATGAATACTTCACATTTACATTTCTTGGGGTGGGGTGTTTTTTTAAAAATAATTATATGTTAATTTTGTTTTCTTCCACGTATTACATATATACATCGATATTCTAAACATTTATTTTAATGTTGTATCTGCTGATCATGAACAGAACTATATTTTTCAGCGCAATTGTGTAAAGAGTACCTGACTTTAGTAATATATCTTGAAATAGATAGTAGACACTGATCGAATATATTAATAATTTACATTTTCTTGATCCCCCTAATGCCCCAGTCACACATTCACGGATCAACTCCACGGTTCTACTACGGAATATTTTCCACGGTTGACACCGGAAAATCTAATTATCGTTAATGCCCCAGTCACACATTCACGGATCAACCCCACGGTTCTTCCATGGTTGACACCGGAAAATCTAATGATCGTTAATTGATACGGAGTTAATATGGATGCACTACGGAATGGATACAAATTGATACATACGAATTACT
>WFKH01006014.1:17519711-17551631 GCA_016163765.1 Magallana hongkongensis | reverse complement strand
ATTTATTGAATAGCTCGACTTTCTAAGAATTCTGTTTTTAGTTAAATACGACCCATACTCCTCATCATTTAAAACCAAGAAATCCACGTACATGCATCGTTATTAATCAATATTAGTCAAGCACTTGCGGGGTCCCTTCTTTGATTTTAGTGAGAATGTACGTAGGTTAGTTCTAAAGATTACAAAGAATGGGGGATGCATATAAGTATAACACTTTCTATTACTTACTTATCATTTATCATGTTACATGCCACAAACCTTGGAAAGGGGAAAAATTATAGAATAAGCGGTAAATCAGTGGCGGATTCAAGAAGGGCGCACCCCCCCCCAAAAAAAAAAATTGTCAAAATAAAGTTAAATCATACTCCTTCTGGCAAAGAAAATGTACAACTTGCGAGTCCTTATTATCTTCTTTTTTTTTGGAAACTCAGGGGATTTCTCTACATTAGACTGATTTCAATGGTGTATTATAAAGAAAACTCATGGGTTCAATGGTGTAACGTACATAGAAAACCCATTTTGGTTACGCTCTCCTTGTATATATTCAAATGTGACTAGTCACCCACACACCCATCTTTAAGTAATTGGTTATACTAGCTAGTGTATTTAACGACTCTTCCATGTTTATTATAATACAAGATGTCATAGTTATCTTTTTTTAAAGCTTCATTAATTTACATTATCTCATTGAACTTGATTTTTAAACTGATTTTACAAACATTCGAAAGAAAAAAATAAAAGGAAATGTTTCTTATATTTCTAAAAGACAGAGGGATTTAATAACTACAGGTCTTAAATCTACAAACCTTTAACAATTGTAAATAATTTAATTACTTTTAGTATACCGGTAATCACGAGAAGAAATATCACAAAAGTCTGAAGACTTCATTTTTACCCTACAAAATCTCTAGAATCCAGGAGCTTCTGGGGCCGGCTTTGCCCCCTGGGTCACCAAGAGGGCTTTGCCCTGGACCCACTTGGGGCCTCAAAGCGGCACCCAGACCCCCTGCCTTATACTGACGCCCCCTCTAACTTCAAATTCTGGATCTTCCCCTGGTACTAAATATTTCAAAGAGGAGTTGGTGTGTGTGTGTGTGTGGGGGGGTTCGAATCCTACTGTCTGTGGTTTATCTATACGATGGGTTTTTTGTTTTTTTTAATTTTCATAGGACAGCTACTGTCTGTGGAAAATATTGGCTTTTAAAGATCGCTTTTTCTCTATAGTTTCAAAAATGCTGTGAAATTTAGAATAATTGTGTACAAGATTCATTTCTTTTTAATTCGAAATATCAAGACCGTTAAAAATAATAAAAACCTATATATTCTGAGAGTTAACAAAAATCAATCTTACTTGGAAATATAAAAAGTAATCAAGAATCAGCAGTTAAGTAATTAAAACGCATGTCAAAGGGAATTAGATTTTAACTTAAATGATAAGATTTCAAATTTTCAAGTTTTGTATCGGCAATATTTTAAAATTATGACGTACATATTTTGCTTCCTATGTGACCATACATACTACATGTACCTGCAGAGATCTAGATGTGTTCTTTGTCTAATATAGGCCGCAACTTTTATTTAATGTTACTCCCGTAAGGTAGGGTTTCCATTCCGAACCATCTACTAGTATTTGATTTTTATTTTCCAAATATCAAAGAAATTTTGACCACGGAACATCACCTACCTTATGATCTTTATTATTTATTTCAAATTAAAACATCGAGAGTATAGATCGTAAAGTGAAATGCATTATTTGGTTTAATATTTGATTATAAACGCTCGAATATAAGGACGGTGGGTCCCAATGACCCCATAGTCTTAAGAATTATATTAATGTATTTCCACAAATGATTATTTAAAAATAAAATTTGTTAAATAAAAATATATTTATTAAATATTTATTTTAATTCATTTAAAACATCAAATTTTATTCTTAAATAAACATTTATGGAAAGACATTAAGTATGATCGATGTATATATTCTGCTTGAGAATTCGGGTAATTTACAGTTAATTAAAATTAAGCTTGTTTATGTAAAAAAAATATGATAACACTTTAATTAATTATAACACGCATGATAAAAGCTAGAAATTATGAGAGAGAGAGAGAGAGAGAGAGAGAGAGAGAGAGAGAGAGAGAGAGAGAATTCCAGACCGTTAATTACATCGTTCTATATCTACGCCCCCTACCCTTTAATTAAGTTTTCCATAAATATTTGACATAATCACAATTTGTTGATAAGTTTCCCAACTATCATTGGATTTATCGTCTTTGTTGCTCACAAGTTCATAAATTATAGATGCAGACACATCTCAATGCTTGCATGTGAAAAAAGGGCATATGTACATGTAAATAATGTGTTACATTTTGTTGATAAATAATTAATCTGAATACATGTACATTTTGCCTACATGCCAAGACTATTTACATGAATTACCGTGCTCTGTCTTCCTCCAGAGACGTAAAATTTCCTCCACCGGCTTTTGGAGCATACTCCAAATAGTACTCAGCGGAGAACGCACTCCAAAACTTTTATAACCTCGGTTTTTAGAGTTGTACTCAGTGGAGCACATACTCGGAGTACGGAGTACGAGTTTGAGTACGAGTATGAAAAAAGTTTTATAACCTCGGGGCCAGATTACGCACTTTCCAGGCATGTAGCTTCGTTTTTTTTTAAGTGGGGGGAGGTCCAGACTGATCCAAAAATTTTGACAAGCAAAGAAAAAATAGGGAAAATGACTTCATCTTTATTCACTTTTTAATATGTAAAAAAAAAAAATGTTCGCTGCGAGAAAAAATTGGGCCCCCCCTCCGGCCCCCTGACGATACGTGCTTGCTAGATAAGAAATTTTTAAAGAAATAATACGGTAGAATGAAAATAAAAAATCAATTTTTATCAGTGAAAAGACTTTCAGATGACCGGTCTCTCTCTCTCTCTCTCTCTCTCTCCCTCTGCCTGCTTCATTCTTGACTACTAATTATTTTAATTTCAATGTAAAGAAAATAGCTATTTATCCTTTTTTTCTTAAATTCATGATTATTTCCCCAAAACGAAGTACTAGTAACAAAGCGATAACGTTCTTAAATTTCCTTCTTAAACATCAACACTAATGTAGAGCAACTTTGCTTTTACCTCTTCCGGTATAACTGATACCGTTTTTTGGAAATAACCAGCATATCTTTTTTTTTTAAATCTGGGAATTCTTGCATCAAACAGACATTTAGCAGTTGAAAATAGGCATGTTGCCACTTTTTCTTTTTTCTCCCATATACGCGTTCGCGATTTTATATTCTCGCGATTTGGTGCAAAACCGTTGAATCGCGGAATTAAGTACTCGCGTAAAATAAGAAGTCTACAGTAATACACCAACGATAACACATAGGACTTGAAAGGGGGTTCTTCTTGGAACTACCTCTCAAAAAGCTAGAAGTAAAATAAATGGGCTTTGTATAATTGATCACATAATCATGATATGAATAAATAACAGTAATGCACTTTACTTCATTTGACTCAATGTGTACAGTTTTGTTTTTTTTTGTGGGGAGGGGGGGGGGGCGCAAATTATGTTTGAAGACATTTGCAATACAACAGTAAAGTAACTTTATTTCGCATAACAACACCATTTCGATCCGTAAATAAACATCTTTTAAATGTAACACATCAATTTTGAGAAATTTGTTGTATTCAGATGATTAAGGGCTAAAAATAAGAGTAAGACATGAAAATAGAGAATACTACGCATATATTGAAATATGTGTTTTGAAATTAAATAGTATGCTCGAGCATATTTGCATCTGGAAGCTGATTTACAGTAAATACAGTATATGCAAGTTTAAAATTTCCATTTTTTTCCTTTGCTTGTCCAAACTTTTGGATCAGTCTGCCCCCTTTCAAAAATGATGCTACGTGCCTTGAAAATGCGTAATCTGATTTGGTGTTGGACAAGCGCAGACCTGGAATCTCCAGTAAAATCCGATTTTGTTTATTCAAGTATACAATTTTCGCTGCGTTTCAAAAGAGACTCGTTACTTCTAAAAATATACACTATAAAATATATTTTTAAATCATAACGGTTATATATATATAATTTTGCTCGATTTCGTTTTGTTTCGTTTCGTTTCGGAAGGTTTCGTTTTGATTTCGTTTCGGTAGGTTTCGTTTCGTTTCGGTAGATTTCGTTTCGTTTCGGAATATTTCGTTTCGGTATATTTCGTTTCGTTTCGTTTCTATTTCGTTTCGCACTTTACAGGTACCCTGTACTACGTACGGTGGTTTCATCCGTAGTGGAATTTTGAACATGTTCAAAAATTGTCGTAGCTATACAGGTATTGCTATATACGTTTGGATACGATAACAGACGGAAAAGCCACGGGTCAATACATATCGCCACGAATGATGCCGGATCGCTTCCGTATCTAATCCGGCATTTAATCCGTGGATGTGTGACTGGGGCGTAATGCTCTTGGAGGTGTGTGTCATTCAGCCAATAGAATTCCGATATCAAGGAAGCGTCATGCATGGGTGAAGGTCGTAAACCACACACAGACCAAACTGAAGTGCTGAAAACTATAGACAAGTGAACGTAAAAGCGATGTCGGAGAGGGAACCCCATGTTGCTGTTGTTGGCGGTGGATTGGTGAGTAAACTTTCATATTATTTGACCCAATTTATAATGCATTTGTTAAAGTGTTAATTAGGGAACTGCATGGCAATGCAATACGGTATACATACACATGGCCTTGTCTTGGATATTGTGAAACTTAAGAGTTTTAAAATATAAAGCGTTCGTTTTTCTTATACCTTATTTATAAAATGTGCATTGTTTTAAAAGTGTAACGTTACATACATTCATTACCATGAAGGCCCCGTACAAAATTATACATGTATAATTTTGTACGGGGCCTTCATGGTAATGAATTACTGAAGTTTATGAATAGGAGGGTCGTAAATCATTAAGACGTGCATGCGTTTTATACAGAAAAAAAGTAAGAAATTTTCAAGGCTCACGCTGCCAATCGCATTTGTCGCTTTTTGCGACTTTTCTGAATTAAATGCGACAGTTTTGTGTAAAATGTGTAAAATGCGACACCCAGATTTCATTGAAAATCACCTAGCCTGTTGTTTTGATTGCATAATCTCTTCCAAACGACAGTCTGTAGCTGGACTGACTTTAGTTTAGACTATGACACTGGTAAACTGTGGAAGCCATCTGTAAGCGGGGTATACACAACTGTCTTTAAAAATGATAGGTGATTTTCACTGACACCTTTTTACAGCTTAATGGATTTGTAATTAACCACAGACATATCTAATGCTTTCATCAACTGAGCTTACAATGTGATTTCACAAAGAATGTGGATACGGACAACAAAAACCTGCATAAAATAAAATATTTTGAAAAAGTGTAACTGGTTTAAAATATGATATATGGTTGATCAAAATTACTTTTAAAATTTGAATTGTTATGTAAGTTTTTTTGACAAGGTGTTTAGACATAAAATTCTGACATCGTAAGGGTAGTCTATAAATAGAATTATGTAAGCAAACTTGGAATGTTTACATTTGAATTTAGCTAAAATGTTTTAATTATAAAATTAATTAATTAATTGTAGGTAACTGTATACATGGTCTGCATGCAAAAACAACTGGGGGTTTATAACTCTAGCCTATTCAAGGACAGCCCTGTAGATGTATAAACATTCCTCACTCATATATATTATAAATATTACAGCTGTGGAGGTCATGTGATTTCATCAGGGACATTGATGCCTGTCTTATGTTGGTCATGTATAAATTGACACATGACACACATTCAAGCAGAGAACTTCCATACTGGGCCTACAGTATTATGAAGGTTTCCAATGAGCTGAGAAAAAAGGAGGGGGAGGGGGGCTAAGAGTATGTCTACATTAATTGTGTAGTTATGGTAGTTGATCATAAAAGAATTTTATTTTAATTTACAAGATAAAATAATGTTTATGTCTTAATGTCCAACATGTCTCTGTCCTGCAAATTATCATTACACCAGGGAGACCTATTCCTTGGACATTTTGAAAGTATCTGTTCCAAGTAAGTTAGCTAGGTCACTAATATTATTATATGTGACATAATGCACTTGATGCATATCATAATATGGTACAAAAAAATTTATTACAAGCTTCATTCTATCTAGCACATGATACCCCGCACATTCAAACGTTATGAGGGACTATCTGTCAGCTGACATTGATTAGGTTTTAAGCTGCAGGTCTGTAGGAAGGGGGGGGGGGGACTATATGTGTTGGTTTATTTTAAAATTAAATTTGAACTTTGTGCAATGTGTCCTTTGTGTGAAAAATGAAGAATTTGAATGCACGATTATATCTATTTTTTTTATTTCATTTCCAATCTTTAAGATAAGATTTAGTAGTTAGATTAAACTGCTATTTTGAGGCTATACATACATATCGATATTCAATATATATTAAGTAAATAATCAAAAATCAATCCTCACACTTTACCTTTAAATAAAGTATGTACATATAGATAATGAAACAAGTTTCTTACATTCCATTTAGAATTGTGTGTAAGTAATCGGGATATTTGTACATATGACATATACAAGTATCTTTTTAGGAAAAATATTTCTCAAATCTGAGGCACCTTTAGGCTCATATCATGAATACCTTAGCATCCAAAATATGTGAGTTGTAAAATTGATTTTGAAATCCCCATTATTGGATAAAAGTAATGTTTTGAAGTTTATCTGTCATATTGTCAAGAACTTGCAGATATGGCGAGGAAGTTTTTAGACACAAAAGCAAACATGGTTATGTCATGAACAAATACAGCAAACTCCGTAGAAGCGTTTAATAGGTGTTTTACTGCAGAAAAGTTTCAACGTAATATTTTGACTGACCCTTGTCCAATCAGATCGTAGAAGGTAGAGTTGACACATAACCACTCTTGACTTGAATGAGAGAGAGAGAGAGAGAGAGAGAGAGAGAGAAATGACAAAGATGATCGAGCAAAATATCTATCAATAGTTACAAAGTGTAGTATATCCTATAAATTTATGTTTTATGTTTTGAAATTCTTTCACCGGGGAACAACGATGTCTCTATTATATAAATAGTGCCTGTTTGGAAAGGTAACCGTTGAAATTGACACCCTGAGAAAACCATTGTCAACCGACGCGAAGCGGAGGTTGACAATGGTTTTCGAGGGGTGTCAATTTCAACGGTTACCCTCCCAAACAGGCACTATTTATTTTATTATACTGAATGTCTTATTTTTAGAGAAAATTTTACTGCTTTTATATAGAAATGACGTGAATTTAACGGCAAACCGTACGCGCATAATTTACGCGCATATAACAATTCGTTCTATCTGCCCGTTGCTGAGCGTGTTGCTAACGCTGAGGGTAAAAGATGGATTGTCAACTGCGTCTAAACCAATCGGATTTCAGTATTTAACATGAAAGTATAATAAAAGATAATGGCCCTGGGATGAAGTTATGTAAAACATTGAAGATTACGAATATTTAAGAAACAGTTCAAACTACTTTTCATTACAAGTATTACCAGTAGTATTCTAATTAAAGTATGCAGAATCTTCCCCGAATTAAACAAAGGTCGTAATTTCGCTGGAAGACACGTTGAATAATACGTGAATTCGATCTATAAAACTTTCTTCATGGTTACTCAGTGTGAAACATTCTTTACCTTTATCCGCCACTATTTTATTTTTCCACTAAGCTTCTGCCTGGGTTGCCTTTCCGTTTTACCAAATCTTAATTCATAAATGATCATTCATTCACATTTCAAAATATTTATTGCCTGTATACAAATCTCGGACTCTCTGAAAGATTTGGTTTGTCACGTCATCCCTATTTGTAGACACTGCGCGCATGCTGTCGGCGGCCAAAGAAAATTTACGATCTTAACTTAAAACGCTTTAAAGTTACACCAATATAGGATACACATGTAATTTATAGACCTTAATTAATTTATTTGCCATTTTATAAATAATGATGATTTCTTCATCTCCATCACCTCCATTAACCAGTTAACTTTCTCTCACTCTCTTCTCTCTCTCATTCAAGTCACGAGCGGCAATGTCTTAACTCTGCCGTACTACTATCTGATTGGACAAAGGTCAGTCAAAACATTACTTTGAAACCACCTATTAAACGCTTCTACGTAGTTCGCTATATGAATGACAGCACTTTTCTTTCACTGAATATAGGAAAGCAGGTGACTAATATTATGTAACTTAATGCATTTGTTGCATATCATTATTAAATGCCATATTTTAGTAACAAAAGTGAGAAAAACAAATAATTTCATATCATGATACAGCATGCTCCCACCAACTCTACCCCTGAAGTTCAAAGGTCATATTAAGGATGCATGTAACTATCTGTGCAGTTGATCTTGCTCATGCACTATATTATAAGAAATTTAAGAGTCTTATAGCCGTTTGTTGAAAAGTTGTCAAGGATGCATGTATTAATAACATTTACCAATTTATAAAAAAAGGGTTATAACTAAATCTGTACATGCTCAGAGTAAATTAAGAGATTGAATAATGTACAGTATCTGAACTCAAGGCTCTCCCATGGAGTTCCAAGGACAAAATAATTGACATTTTATCTCAGTGTGCCTTGCCAATGGTTGTAATTTTCTTTTCTTAGGTTGGTGCTTTGAATACGTGTTTTCTGGCCAAGAGGGGCTTTATAGTAGATCTTTATGAGAAAAGAAGTGGTAAGGAAACGTTTACTTAACCCTGCTCCTTGAATACAATGGGTGCGTTCATAGTTTTACCAGTGGTACCAACTTTCAATATACTACTATTGGTGCAATTGGATGACAATGGTACCAATTGTACCAATAAACCCTGAACAGTTTTGGCATTCAAATGCTATTGATTTTACCAATGTTACCAATGGGAGCCCAATGGAAATGTTGGTAATATTTTTAAAATTACAGTTTTGTAAACATGTCAAACTACAAACATCTTTTTACTGCCCTAATTATACAACAACAACATTTTCATCATATATTGCTCCCTAATCGTCATAGAGGGAAAATTGCTTTCCCAAAACCAGGATCTGATGTCTTAATTTTTGCTGCCATGTCTATAATGAGTTGTGACGTCATTCACCAATACTTCCCACACTCTAGATCATCTGCAGAAAAATATACCATTGGCAAAAAACATTGGTACCACTGACATGCCAATTGTAGTTAATTTTAATAACATAAACTTTTGTCTACCAACGGCAGAACTATGAACACACTCAATATATACTGTATAGTAGATTCCTAATTAAATGCAAGGATTTATATCCACATAAAATCGCGAGAAGCACAAAAAACAAGAAACAAAACAAGGAATATACAGAAGTATTATGCATATGTACCAGGTAAATCGTGATTAAATCAATTGTTACGCTTATTATATGTACATATTGTCATGACCATGTCTGTTTAATATGTATGATGCAGAAAGGGGGAAAAATAAAGATTGATAAAAAGTCCAAGCATTCTTAACTCTTGAATTGTTTAGTTGTAAACTTATCAAACTCATCAAATAGTTACCATAATTTTGATTAGTGTTTTTTGGCAGACATAAGAAAAGCTGAGCAAGTTAAGGGACGGAGCATTAATCTTGCCCTTTCCACGCGAGGTCGAACAGCATTGCGTATGGTAGGATTGGAGGATACCGTCCTGAAGAATGGCATCCCAATGCATGCCCGGATGATACATGGCGTAGATGGATCAAAACGGCCAATCTTGTATGGAAAGGAAGACCAGGTGAGGAGCAATAAGAAATTATAATATCACCACAAACAAAGTTTGGGAAATAAGGGAATTTTGAAAAGACTACCTAAATTACGGTAATTGAATCTGTTAAGACTCGGATAATAATGTACCGGTATTCAAGGTTTTATCTTCATTAAATGAGAAGGGAGGGGGAATTGTCATTGTGCGTAGTACCTGTATTTTCAGAAACAAATCAGCATATTAGATACAGATTGTGTAAATGTATTTTTTACAGTGATGTTTTGATATTTTTCTTATTCAATTAAGAAAAGTTGTATGAAGATTTTTTCAACAATTCTAAACTTTTATTTTTAATTGTCTTTAATTGAGGAAATTGAAATGAGTCTTGCAGGGGATATTACATAATCCACAGGTGCTTGTTTCTGTAAAAAAAAATTCAATTTACCGGTATTATTAGGTAGGGGTTTGTGTACACTACACAAGTATCTGAAGGTCATACGTCAAACACAGGTGATGTTTTCCAGTGTCCCCGAGCGAGAATTAGAGGAAAATGGCAGCATATAGGGAAAAATTCAAAATACTGTACACATTTATTTTCTGTGAATTTGGTGTCCTGCCGTGATTCTGTGAATGAGGTCGAAAAAACAGTACATTTTGTGTACCACCGGTACATATCACATGTATGCTTATAGTATATACGGGTAAACTTTATTACAGAAACAAGTGCCTGTGTATTAATCCCATTCCAAGAGTTCTAGTTTTTAATTCATTTTCATCAAAAGGGGCATCAAGGAACCTCCCCAAATGTATTTCAAGTGAAAAGTAAATCTTTAATTTGTCAATTAAGAAGACTTCCCTAATTCTTTTTAGAGATGTCAGTAATTGAATTCTTGGATAATTTTTCAGTACATCATGTCTGTAGATAGAAGAAGATTAAATGAAGTACTTCTAACAGGTAACACATGTACAGCTTTATGTACAATTTTATAATATGAGGCAAAATTTTATTTTAATTTTCTGCTTACTTTAGAAAACTTCTGTGTGTACCCCATTTATAATCTTGTGTTACGTAAAACAGCTATATCTGAAATCCAGTAAATTTACTAATTGTGAGCTAAGTCATGTGTACACTTGTCTAATGTCGTAGGTACAAGTGAATAGTACATATAGTTCAGGGACATGTTACAATTACACATATCATATTGTGATATTTTACTCACTTAAAGGTGCATGTAAATGATAAACAATAGTCATTATTTTGCAGCATGAACACAACCTCTGTGTCATTCCTGTCAAAAATCTCATTCTTTGTATTCATTTTGAACAAATAAACTTGTCTACTCTTGTGCTAATACTTCCTGAAATAAGGGACAGTTGTTTTGATAGATAAACACCAATGCTTTGTTTTTTCACACTTTTCTAGACATGCAAGCATTTATGAATGAATTGTGGTGTTTGTAATTTGACAGCTGCTGAAAAGTACCCAAATGTGACCTGTCATTTTGAACATAAACTTGTTAGCTGTGATTTTGAAACTGGAGAAGTGGAGTTAATTAAGTAAGTGTTAAACTATAATCAAAACAACACACTTTTGAATTTTAGTTATGCACAGAAAAGATTTTACCTCAAATTTCTGCAAAATTAAAACAATCATTTTCAGTTTTATATTCTGACATATAGGGGTGGGTATAACGTAACACACCCCCACACCCCCCCTTTTTAACTCAACATTTTTTATCAAACTAAAAAAAAAGATTGAAAAGAATTGAACAAAAACAGATCTTTAGGATGATAACATTTATCATCATAACATAACATAATATTTTGAGGCTGAGGATAAAAAACCCATTTAATTGTAAAAATTCAGTCTAGACCTGTACATAATTAATCCAGCAGGTTTGTTGGACATGCTTATCCTTCTCAACAAAGTTAGTACACACCATCACCAGCAGGCAAATGTTTTGAGAGAGAGAGAGAGAGAGAGAGAGAGAGAAAGAGAAAGTGAGAGAGAGAGAGCAATTGATGGGATAAAATAGATCATAATTATCAAAACATTATATAATAGATTAAAGGTAAAAGTTTGCGACAACGCTTGCCATTTTGCATATAAATTGTTGGAAAACTATATTCTTTTATATGATATTAATTTGACAATTTAGCAATGAAGGGAAGAGAATCAAAAAGACAGTAGACCTAATTGTGGGCAATGATGGAGCTTTCTCTGGTGTGCGTAAAGAGATGATGAAGGCCACACTGCTAGATTATCAACAACAGTACATTCCCCATGGATACATGGAATTGACCATCCCTCCATCTCCCAAAGATGAGGTAAGATTTATCATGTTTTCTACAATTTAAAAAAAATCTTAATTTATCAATTATATGGAAGTAAGTAATTGTTCTATAGTTCGGTTTCATGCAGAATGTATAATATATTTGTCAGTTAAATTTGAAATTCTTGTGTACCATAGTAAATTGTGTCAATATATTCAATTTGTTAATTAATATAACTAATTTATTTCATACTCTAGTATCTGATGGAAACAAACTACCTCCATATATGGCCCAGGAATGAATTCATGATGATCGCCTTACCCAATCTGGATAAATCCTTTACATGCACTCTCTTCATGCCTTTTGAGATTTTCAACAGTATTAAGACAGAGGAGGATCTTATGAACTTCTTCAGAGACAAATTTCCAGATTCCATTCCACTTATGGGAGAGTGAGGACCTTTTTAACACATTTAAATTTTTAATATAAAAATTGAAGAAACATCAGTTTTTTTCATCTTTCTGTTTGTTGGAAAAGTTATGGTCATTACTTTATAAGGGAGAATTTGTAACTTTTGATTGGAATAGTCAATATCAGCTCTCAAGATGAAATGCATTTTTGTCTCTATTTAAAGGGATCCCACTTCATTGCTAATTATTGATGATACCAATACTGATTAAGCCTTCATGTGGGTTTTTTTTTTTATAGAGAAACCCTGAAACAAATATTCATGTCCAGTAAAGCTTTACCCATGGTGTCCATTAAGGTAACTGAAGTCATACAACATCCATGTATACTCTCTTGATGTATATTAAATGTAGGTTAGTCAAACAATCAGTTCAAATTATACCAGCCATGGTCACTTACCAGTAGCAGGTCTTTGGAAGTAAGATTTGAATTTTAATTGCTCAATAATCCTTTGAATATCAACTGTAAACATGATAAATTTGCATAGATACATACAAGATCGGTGTTTCACAGAATAAGATTCATTGTAAATACCTGAAATACATTAGAAACTTATGAGGATGTTTATATCATACAGTTATACGTACATGTATTTCAGTGCTCCCCCTACCATGTTGAAGACAAAGGACTGATAATGGGAGACGCAGCACATGCCATGGTACCATTCTATGGCCAGGGAATGAATGCTGTAAGTATGGAGACTTTTACTTGTACTCAGACATGTACTTAATATGTACATGTACTATGTATATATCCAGTACTTAATGGTAGGTACAATACAGTATAACCAAATGTGATATACTGGGTTTTGAAATTGCTATGAATTTGCAAGGAGGCGGTCTACAACAAAGGAGATATTGGTATAGTTGTTAACAGACATACACCAGGACATGTTGCTTGAAATTGGTACCCAGCATTATCAATATGAAAAAACAAATTTAAGAAAATACATATGATGAATATGTGCATTTATAAATTACATGCACATGAAGGCAGTTCTTTTATTTGAAGGGAATCTGATTCAGTTGGATTAAAAGAAATAGTTAAAGCTGAACACTACTCGTAAAAGGCATTGTCCGCCATATTTATCTTTCATAGCTGCTATCCCTACAACCCCTATATAAGCCCCATACCTCTTAACAGTTCAAAGTATTTCACTGTAGAGGTATCACCTGTGTGGACGTACATCTTACACCGCCGTGTTATTCGCTCGCAATGAAATTATCAAATTTTAGGCACTTGTTCCAAGCCAGGAGAATACTAACATCAAATAAACAGAAAATGCACATAAAACAAGAAACAAATGCAAAATATCTGAGACCACTGAAGGAATACTACACGTCAGCCACGAGTTTCAGGTGTGCAATCGGTTGTAACGAAATTGAAGGGTTTATAACCTGTGTGACGGTGCCTATTTACAAGTAGTGTTCAGCTTTAATAATGTTGTACATGTATACAGATACTAGAAGACTTACTGATTGTAATAACTGTAATCTTTTATTACAAAACAGGGATTTGAAGACTGTATTGTTTTGGATGAAATGCTGGACCTTTACATGAATGATTTCTGTAAGTTCGAGGAATTCTTGAATAATTGTAAAATCTTGTTATTGTTAAAAAAAAATAATGCATAATGCACAAATATAAGCAACTAATTACTTATAATTCATTGCCCAACTTTTTATTTTGCAATTTTAGCCAAGGCTTTACCGGCATATTCGGAGACCAGGACAGTGGATGCTCATGCTATCTGTGATCTGGCCATGTACAACTATGTGGAGGTAAAATACCTATTAGGTCACAAGAGTGTTTAAAGAAACTTTTATTCCTCTTTTAAAAAGATTTAATTTTTATAATTTGCTTTATTACTGCATTGTTAAATAATCACTTTATTAATTTTGAAGGATTGTTCATGTATCGCTATGAACTGACTGTTAAAGACAACAAGCCCGTTGTAAATGTGAATCCCCTTAATCTTTTTCTGCCAAAACTTTAAGTGGCAGGAACATTATTGTAGCTGCAGTTTAAATATATACATGTAATGGCAAATATTTGAGATTCTACGTTCTAGCCCCCCCCCCCCCCCCCAATTGGGTTTTAAGGGAGGCTATCATGACATAATTGCTATTGAGTGTAAGAAGAAGTTCTATTATATCAGCTTTTAAAATCAAATTGAAACCAATCTGCTATTTCTGTCAAGATTTATTCACTGTTGACCTCCAAACTTGCCATAAGCATTTGAGTTTCAAGAAAGCTTTTCTTCCAGATTTCCATCATGATGTTATTGCTATTGAGTGTAAGAAGAGGTTCTATTAAATCAGCTTTTAAAATCAATTTGAAACAGATCTGCTATTTCTGTTAAGATTTATTCACTATTGACCTCCAAACTTGCCAAAAGCATTTGAGTTTCAAGAAAGCTTTTTTTTCCAGATTTCCATCATGATGTTATTGCTATTGAGTGTAAGAAGAGGTTCTATTAAATCAGCTTTTAAAATCAATTTGAAACAGATCTGCTATTTCTGTCAAGATTTATTCACTATTGACCTCCAAACTTGCCATAAGTATTTGAGTTTCAAAAAAGCTTTTCTTCCAGATTTCCATACCCTACAAGCTTTGGCTGGTAAAGGGTTTAGGTCCCGCTTAAAATGCATACACAAAATGTAGGCATAATAAGAAAGTTAAATTGCAAAAGAAGGTGACAGAGGAAAACAAATGAGAAAATATTGGCACCTACAGCATACTCTAGGGAGAGCCAGCCTGCACTGATCTTTAGACCTCATAGAACTGAGCCAGAAGCTTATTTTGATGCAGAGTGTGAATTAAAACCATATTGGTCCATAAAAAAGAAATTTTCTTATCTTATCCTCTGCAAAAACTCATTTTCAGGTGTCAAATGGATATGTTGTTGTTTTTAGCCTACTAACTGAATATTGTCTCTGAAGAAAAATATGTTTTATATTTATTATAGATGAGGAAGGCTGTCAATTCCAAACTCTTCTTGATGAGAAAAAAGTTGGATAACTTATTGTTTACCATCTTTCCAAATTCCTGGATACCCTTATACACAATGGTAAGTTCCCTATTAGTGTTGGGGAAACATAAGCTGCTAAATTTACCCTTATCAACCTAATAAAGGACAGTTTCCCCAAGAAACAATGTCACTTTGAGATAATTTAATAAAAAGTCTGTATATCATTCAATGATAAAAATTAGTCCAAACACTATTTAATGTTTGAATCTTGTTTCAGACAAACTTGACTGCCAATTATGGTTAAAAAAAACTGTATATTATACACAATTAACATGTAAAAGTAATTAATACTAAATTTAGTCAATACTCTTATAGGTTGCCTTCACCAGAACAAGATATCATTTGTGTATTGCACGAAGAAAACACCAAGATGAGGTAAACAATTATTTTGGCTACCAGTACGTTTTTCAAAGTTTAAAGATATTGTTCTAATATACACCCATTGGATTTTTTTTTTAAACTAAATAATTTGCATGCGTTTTAAAAATGCAGCTGTTCTGATCTGTTTTTTCCTAATCTGCACCAAAAAAAGCAAATTACATGAACTTGTATGTGGGAAAGGTCAAGGCTTGGGAAGGATGGCAGGGTTGGAAACAATAACCCCCCTGATCTGCCTTTTACAATTTGCCATTATTTTGAAGATTCAAGGAAGCTCGGTGGTCAACAAATTAACCGTCACATCTACCAAAAATTTTACGATATGATTTGTTTACCTATAAACTATTATTAACTAAAAAAAAAAATCCATAAATTTTGACTTTTAAATTTGGGTATTTTCCTATATTTTTATATAGAGCTCTTCTTCTGAAAGAGATCAATACAGTCTAAAAATGGCCACGACCATTGAGCCCTCTTAAAATGACCTCTTGAAATTGCTCTTCTCTTACAATGAAAGCTTCATGGCTTTAAAATTCATAAGTTTGATTTAAATTACTTAAAAAAACTAGTGTTTTACCTAGTAAGAACAATTATATTATAATAGTTTTTAAAATGTGTTTTTAGATACTGACAAAAGTTCTTAGTGGCGGTATGATGGTATTGCTGGGTGTGTGTGCATTATCTGCCCTGAAGATCTGTAATCAAAGAGGAGTAACATTCCAAAATCTGACAGACAAAGCAGTGGAACTGTGGGAGTCCTTCGCACCTGTGAACCGGTAACACAATGAAAGCTTGATGGCTTTAAACCTGAAAGGAGGAAGATCTGGACATTAATTTGTACATGTTTTAAAACAAATTTTATTTGCTTTATTGTCATGTGTTTAGTGCTTTTATTGATTGAGGACAATTTCCCCAAAGAATAAATCAGATATGTAAATCTCTTATTAATCAGCTTTCAGTATTAATAGTAATTCATCCGGTATATTTGTGTTTGTTTAGTATATACAGTTATCTTATGTTAAAAGTTTATTTTTATAAGAATCTTTTAAACATGCTTCATTGCATGACAGTTTGTTGTAGACATGTAAATTCTTGTAAGTTGTAGTACATGTAAACTTGTACATCTACATTATATGACTTGCTGATACATTAAATATAATTTTATAACATTTCTTTGGATTGCTTAGGATTTTTGAAGTCTATTCATTATGATGTTTTGAAAATATAGTTTATTTTTGATATCTAATAAATAAATATATATTAAATATGTGTTCCTCATTTTTAGTTTTTTGTTTTTACTGTAGACTGGGGGGGGGGGGGGGGGGGAGAAAGAGGATAACCATTTGTGTGTCCATGATGCCATATTGCCTAATTCATAACATTTCAAAGAAGGTAAATATCAGCTTTTTTCTGTACAAGGTAGCTAATTTTGCAGTGTCATCATTCGTAATAATGATTATTTCAATTATTACTTCAAAAATGGTATGCAAACATTTCCATCCACAGAAAAAAACCCAGTTATACAGGTTCTTACAAATAGCTGTACTTTTAAAAGAACACTGATGATTATATTTTATGCTGGGTTGTGACCATAAATAAATAATAAAATAGCATAAGACTAACGTGTCTTGCAGCATGAATCTCAAGTAATGCATAGAAAAGGATGTAACGGTACAAAAGAAATACCTCTAACTCGATCAGCATCTTTATTTTACAACAAATCAACATGCTACATTAGAGCTCTTACAGGAAGGACCCGTGTTACCAGTAATCATATTTTACTGTATCTTTCAAACCATTTGCTAACTCATCCAAATTTCTAAGAATTTGGTTACAGTTTTGAAATGAATTTAGATTTGACCCTGATGTTCAAGGTTTGAATGTCTATAAAACAATAGCACAGTACATTGTTTTCATGTCACTTCAACAGGAACACATGAAGAAATGGCCTTTTTCACTTCTTTTTTCTCCTCTGAAAAAGAAATTTGGAATAGTCTTTGATAGTAAATTGCCCTTTTATGCATTATTATACTTGTGATAAAAAACACCCCAAAACATTTATCTCAGTTGGTCACCTTGTACTAGTATCATATGACATACATGTATGTGGTCTATAGTTACATGTTCTACCACCACAGACTTCAAGAAAACCGTTCAATCTAGACTCTAGTGATTATGCAGATGGCGATCTTAAAACAAGTTTTGTTGGTATCAGTTTTGTCCCACAAAATATCATTCAAGTATATGCACACTTTTATAATTCTTAATATAACTTTAATAATTCACATATTGAAAACTGTCAATATTTGTTTTGTTCCACAAAATATCATTCAAGTATATAAACACTTTTATAATTCTTAATTTAACTTTAATAATTCATATACTGAAAACTTTCAATATATTATACCGTAATATTTACATAATTGAACTACTTATCTCAATAAATGACACTAATGTTATCAACATTAGTCGGTATATGTATATGATAATAAACAATACTTGAAATTGTATAGTAGAGTAACTGTTCAGTACACAAGAGGAAGCAATGAAAAGAGCAGTAGATAGACATTTATCTCTAGTAACCTGGGGTTTTGCATTCTCTGAGAAGCTTTGGAAGTTCTCTTCTGAGATAACCAACGTAGAACTTTTGACATGTCCTAATTGTGCCTATGAGAACAAACAAAATTTATTTAAAAAACATACTGATGAATGGTTTTTTTTCTGGATAATCATATAGTTATGACAAAAAATATAATCCAATGTATTACTGTGAGTTTTATATCCTTTGTCAATTTAGGCCAGGATTAATAATTTATATGTTTAATGTACTCCTACCCAAATTTTTCATAGTCGGTAGGTAGGTAGCTCTTCTTCTTTTTTTTCTTCTTTTTTTAAATTTTGTTGCAAACTGATAATCTGATAATCAAACTATTTTTTTTTAGCTCAGAAAGCTAAACAATTCAATATCTATCGATACAAAAAAATAATCTAAATGTGTTTTTAATATGACATGGACACCCATTTAAAAAAAAAAAATTCAAATTCAAAATGCTGAAAAAAAAAATGATTGGGTAGGGGCAATTTTGATGGGTCGGTCGGAGTACATCAAACAAATCAATTTTTAATTTTGGCCTTATTGCAATTACTTACCTGATATATGGAGAGTGTTAAAGAAAGCCTCATATTGTCCAATCTTCCGAATGAAAAACAGTGCGGACTGTAGCATCTTGTGGGCGTCCCTAGACACCCTGATCATCACTATGTTAGGATGGAAATATGCCTGTAATAATACAAAATTACAAAAAGTCAATGTTAACACTCAATAGTAGAGAAATCCTTTGTTTTATGATGATTCCTAAATTCTAGTAGAGAAATCCTTTGTTTTATCATGATTCGTAAATTCTTGCTATCTTTCTCTTCCTTATTTTTTCTCTATGCTCTTTATTCCTTTAAATAAAGAAAAAATACACTGTATACATGTACACTGTATGTTGGTTTTTTTCTATGCATTCTAACTATGCTAATTAAGGCCAAACAAAAAATTAACGTATTGCTTCTCAAGCCAAAAGTGTTAAAATATAATGCGGCAGGCAGGTACAGTGTATGTTTAGTTTTATTGCAATATTAGCAAATGGGAATATCACATACTGTATAGAGGGAAATATTCGCCCCCATTTTATTTTCGCCCCTTTCGCCCTTGTTGTCAGCGGGTGAATTTAAGACTGGGCGAATTTCAATGTTTCAAATTATCTCTCTTAAAACACAACTGTGTCTGGGCGAATTCAAGATGGGGCGAAACTGTTTACAAGTGTAGAAGGGCGACACATTACACGGGGTGAAAATAACCCTGTATACAGTATTTAAAATATAGTTTGTATTCCCCTATTCTTTATAGTAATAAACTTAATCAATGCAGCAGTATTTGACTTAATGCGAAGGTGCCTGAGAATTTTTTGGCCCAATTCATAATTACATTACCGGTAGGTGGTATATATATATCATATTTACAGGTTAAACACATGTTGGAGATTCCTTCACAAATAAATAATGAATTAATAAATGAAAGCTACATTTAAAGACTAATTACTAATTAAAATATAAACTAAACACTCCAATAATACATTATCATTTAAATATATGCATACAGCTTGATTTCTAATTTTAAAAAAAATATATCATTTACTTGACAATGATCTTAATGCTAAAGCCACTCCATATTCTCCATGCTCCTTGGCCAGGGCATTTCTAACGCAGTGGTATATATCTCTCTGCTGTAGGTTTCTGTGCAGTCTTCTTCCATCTATGTAAATTATCTCGCACAATAAATATCTGAAATTGATATAAAAGTATAGTTTGCTAAATAAAGGAATCGACTACATATTCACATAGAATATTTAGATTGTGAAAAGGAATAGAGAATGGCCCAGTGGTTCTGGAGAAGAAGATTTTTAAACAATCAGTTTCTTAACATCGAAAATATTTACAGAATATATTCCTAAATCATTTTAGTAAGTCCAAAGCCGTGTGAAACTACATGTATTTGTGTGCAATAAATATACCTTTTTTTGGTATGAATGGAACTGTTGCTCTATAGTCTGTCAACCCAAATTTCTTGTAAAGCTACAGCTCTGCAGCTATACTTTGTGTAACAATTAACGATGGGGTATTAAAATACCTTCATACCTGAGGATTAGCTGCAGGTCTTTAGCTTCCGGTGTGAAAAAATTTGGATAGACAACCAAGGAGCTACAGTTCCTTACATGTTAAAAAGTTGCAATTGATGGCACACAAAACTTCCAGTAGTTTTGGACTGATTATTTTCATTTTCAAAACATTCCATACAAATATTCAATTCCAAAAATTCTTTGACATTTTACCTCAGATATCATCACTATACTTGCTTCTGATATTCTTCTAAACACAATCACCAGCTTGTTAAGTGAAGTAGTGTAGATAGTTTACATGTAAAAATAGTGATTCTTGATCTGCACATGAACTTAACATACTTAATTTTCCGAGGTCAATTAGTGTGTTTATATAAGAGTAAGTCTGAGGCAAGTAAAGCAACGACATCAGGAGTAAATTGTCTGAAGAATTTAATGTTACTATTTATTCCTACAGAATTTGTGTGGAAATAAGGTTAATCAGTCCAAAACTAGCGCTAGTGTATTTGCACTATATTATAAAATTGCAAATTTTTGTAATATCTATAAGTAAGTAAAATGTATATGTAAAACTTTAAAATGTATACACTACTACTATTATAAATATACATGTTTATGTACCTTGATCTTTAATGGAGAGAACTAATATAGGCTTATATAATTTTGTTACTTTTACTTACACTTTACTATCAATTCATTAATTTGATAAAGACAGATGACAATATAAACAATAAAGTGCTTTCTTTGATGATTCATGTGGGTTATGAAGGTAGCGATCATTGCAGAAAAAGTTTACATGACCCGCTAATGCAGGTTATGTATTTTTTCTGCGATCATTGCAGAAAAAATTTACATATATACATTTATAAATTTTCTGTGCAATGTTGCTACCTTTATATCCTGCATGAATCACCAAAGAGGGCATTTTGTTGTTTTGAATCTCCCATTGAAAGAGCAAGTGGCCCTACATTTCGACAAACTTGAATCCCCATCAATGCAATCATGCTGCCAAGATTGGTTGAAACTGGCTAAGTGGTTCTGGAGAAGAAGTTGAAAATGTAAAAAGTTTATGGATGGATGGGGATGGACAGACTGACAGACGGATGGACGCCGCACAAAAAGTGATCAGGAAAGCGTACTTTTGCTTTCAGCTCAGGTGAGCTAAAACACTGCACACATGCTGCAAACCAGGGACGTATACTTATTTTCTTGAGAAGTGGACATCCATAACCTTCCATGAAGGCTATGCCTGTCCACTTCTCAAGAGAGAATAGACGTACACCATACGTCATGACCAAACGTACCATGGTATACGTCTGCTGTAAACATAGTGACCGATGATGTGTCCTCTGAATTTCTATCAATAAGCCGTTAAATGTATGGAAAGAGAGAGATATATGCCCTATTATATATAGATAGGGTATAGAGAGATATATACCCTATTACATATATAGATAGGGTATATATCTCTCTCTTCCCATACATTAAACGGCTTATTGATAGAAATTCTGAGGCCTGTGCTGTATCAGTGTATGTGGTACGTCGAAGAACCCAAGATTGATTTTTATGCAACGGGTTATTCAATGAGCTCGAGCATAAAAGAATAACAAGTGTAATTTTACCTTCAACCAAACAAATTAAAAAAACCCAGATAGATAATTAAAGTACAATAGAAAGAAAGAAAATCAAAACACACCTGTTTTTTTGGCGTACCATGTTTACGATTTATAAAAACAACGAACCCGATGCTATTTATTTCCCATTTACCTGTTCACGTGGAGTTACAAAATTTTCCTTCCAAAAGTGTTCAAATGATAAGTCGAAGACCTATTTTATTTGATTTTATACGGAAAATAGCACATTATAAATACATGCTTTCATTATCACGCGCGGATCCAAAATTTTGTTCCACTTGGGGGGGGAGGAGGGGATGTCCGCGCATGATTATGGTTATGGAATTTTATAAACCAGCTGTCAGGATGCCAACTCCTTATACAGACACAGAACATCACAACATCCTAACCAACTACCAGCACGGGTTTAGGAAGAAGCGATCCTGTGAGTCTGATAACACTGAACAATCCATGACCTATTGAGTATTGAAAAAAGTACCCAGACTGACGCAGTGCTATCTCAAAAGCATTTGACAAGGTCCCACATGGGAGGATGCTTGCCAAATTAAACCAACATGGCGTACGAGGCAGTCTTACTCCAACTTGGACCTTGTCAATCTACAAAATTGGGAAGCAGACTGGCTAATGCACTTTAACCCATACAAGTACGAAGTTATCCGTAACACCACGAAATGGAAGCAACGCTTTATACCCCATATTACATCCATGGGAAGGAGCTGGCCGTTACCACCAATGCCAAGTACCTATAGGGGTCAACATCTCCAATAACCTATCGTGGAACCAACATATCGATAGTGTTTGTAAGAAATGAAGGCAAACAGCACCACCGCCTTGTTACAGAGGAACCTCTTGTCCTGTCAATCAAGGACAAATGTTACAAGACCTTGGCCAGACCTTAGGTAGAATATGCATCCACTGGCTGGGACCCTCACACGAAGAATAGAAGCAGTGCAAAGAAGAGCAGCTATATGTTCGTGACTAAAAACTACATATGTACAATGTTTATAATAGCTATAACAATTGACATTTCTCATCCGATTCATATGTGTTAAGGTATCCGATCCATAATAGCCCCAGATTCAATGAATCTGGATGCATAACATATATGTATGGGCTTAATACTTAGAATACTTGGACATAATTTTCATGTTTAAGTATCAGTATGTAGGAGTGCAATGTGTCCTAATAAATGACCTTTTCCTGTTCTTGAAGAGTTGTCCCCCTTTGATTTTAATCTATAAGAATCAATTAAAAAAAAAATATTTACGGTATAAAATTTATTTAAAATAGTTTTTGTACTCCTAAGGATTAAATTCATCTTTTCACCAAAGCATTTTTTGATATTCTTAGTATTTACTTATTTATTTTAAAAAATGTGCTTGTCCCCATAGACCTTAATGCAATCTTCATTAATTAATTACTGCTTAGTTAATAATATTTTTGAAATTTGAAATCTTTTTCTACTCTAAAAAGGTTTGAAATAATATCAGAGTATTTAATACATGATGGATATACAGGGTTAGAAAAATTAGGTCCTAATATGGGTCGGATACCTTAAAGCACAAAGAATCGAGTCCATAATATTTATATAGTAAATAGATCATAAATTTTTTATTGTTAAAATAAAATCTGTCAACCGTGAAGTCATTGATAATTGCCGTTTGATTTCACATGCTAGTTTCTGTGTCATGCTGTATGGATTCTGTAATTTGTATTCAAATTAATTTCCTTGGATTCATCGACCTCGCTATTTCGAAAGTTATTGATTATTATTGATGTTTCATAAGCTCAACATGAATTGATTGCATTTTTACACTTTCTTATTAACCAGAAACTGTTTCACCTAAAACAAAATAATGCAATTTAACATATACGTGTTAGTTTACTTTTGTTAGAGGCTTTGGGTCTAGATAGATTGACTTTTATATTCCTCTAATATATATGATTGGTGAGGATAGCATCCAATTGCAAAATGAAGGAGCATGATGCACATCTCTCAAACATTTAAGTACTAGTATTACAACAATCAACTAAAAAAAAACCCAAAATTAAATGTCCGACTCATATTTGATTCTTTTGACAATCCAAAAAGTAGCAACATCATCCCCTCGTTACAAACCACGGCTAATGTATTTGATCCTCCCTCATCTATACGGACTCCGAGTTGACTGACTTGAGACCGTAGTCCGAGTTGACTGACTTGAGAACGTAGTCCGAGTTGACTGACTTGAGAAAGTACAAACATACCTCTTCTAATACACGACTTTATTTAAAAAAAGAGTATACAATTTTCAATATAAAGTACATTGATACAATGATAACATGTGATAAGCTTAATTATAGATTTCACAACGACATCTCATGATTCAGAGCCCCTCAGTTTTCCTTTTAATGACTTTATTTTTACTAAAAAAAAACCCCGAACATTTATAAACAAAATACATCAAATTTTATTTTAAAAACCCATAAAATATATACTAGGTTGATATAGTATTTCTAATATATTAATATATTACAGTACATTTAAAAAGAAACGTTGCGTCCGTGAATTAAAAAAGGACCACATGATTGTCAATTACACACAATGGAGAATATATACACAATGAACAAGATTTACACTATCTTTGCTAATATGAAACCATTGTAATGCAGGCGCGGAGGGGGGGGGGGGGATTTTCGTGCATTATCTACAATTTTAGGATTCGTGGGAGATACATATTCTAGCCATGGTTGACGACCCGATCCTATTCTAACTTTATAAGAGAAAACTGAAAAAAGGGGAGCGGATAGACAGCTATTAATATTACAGCGGAAAATAATTATGCTTCGGACAGCCGAAATTTTTCTTGAACAAATTTCCAACAGGAAACAGCGTGACTATTTGCTATTCGTAGGGACCATGGTTAGGTAACAGGTGACAACATTTCATTACAGGAGAGGGTCTGGTTCCAGTTTTTCGGGGCTGGGATTCTGATTGCTACTACTCCTTCTCATGTTGAACATAATGGAAATTTTTTCTGATCCCCTCGACAAACTTGCAGAGAGTCTTCTCCAGGTGGTAATCCTATTGTTCACAACTCTTAAAACCTACAAAATCAATGTCTATCATAAGAACGAAGGTGTAGGCGTGTACGATTTTCAGACTGAGGACTATGGAAATAATTATAATATTTTAAGGTTGCCCTATTCCTAGCAAGGTACGATAACTTGCAAATCCGGAAATTATTAATTTTGTGGATATCATAGCATTCTTCTTACGAAATGTGTGTTTATATTTCGTGATAGTAATCATCAATGGCATTTGCAAGTTCATTATCAAAATTAACCCATTGTGGCGTGCGACAGGACTGGGTGGCTGTGGTCACTTAAGACTATATTTATCTCCCATAGAAGAAGAGCTATGTATTAAGATATATTAAAACATTGAAATTTTAAACCTAAAATATATGGAATTTTTTCTTCATTAAATGATATTTTATAGCTAAAAAGCATATCTAAATATTTAAGGTATATCTGATGGGTAATTTGTTGACCACCCAGCCTCCTTAAGAAAACTATAACTCTGATAATTATACTCCACTTAAACTCCTACACATATTTAAAAAAAAAACCCAAAAAACTTTGTTGTTGATAAAGAGTGTACATGTTCATTTTTGCAGGAAGTTTTGATGTGATTTTTTTTTTCCACAGTAAAGCCCTTTTATTATTATTGTTGGGGGTATTTTATGCATACTCTACCGTTAATTATGTAAAACATTGTCAAGTAATGAGGGAGCGTGAAGAATGAGAACTTTCTCACTTTCTTTTTCCTTTTTGAAAACATACGTCCATTGTTTTCGGCGATCATATTATTAATTATATCTGATTTTTGAAAACATACGTCCATTGTTTTCGGCGATCATATTATAAATTTTGTTCATAACCTTGTACTAACCCCCCCCCCCCCAAAAAAAAATTGTTATATAAGAATATATTTCACCAAAAACTTTGTAAACAATACAAAATCAATGTGACAGCTCACAAGCCACATCTCTGCAAATGTGTTATAAACCAGTTAATGTATTTTTGTATTTACTTTCTGACCGCAAGGACTTTCAAGTCCAACATCTAATGTTTGTACAGACGCAAATGCAGCGTTGAATTAAACAAAGTGATACTAGGACTGCGATATACTTCATAAAAATAGCTTTTATCTCTAAAGTTATGTATATAAAATTTTATGATCATATATTATTTATATCAATTTTTCAATGACCAAATTTTATCGTATTTGTAAAAGCTCAAATTAGCAATAACACCCCCTCCCCCTAAAAGATATTCAGTTGGTGCAAAATCAAATGTTTTAAAAGACGAAAAACTCATTACAATTAGTAAGATACACTATCTAAAAACTTAAAATATAAGAAAATGGAAAACAGCGTCTGTGCAAGTATAATATGTTTGTACAATTTGCAATAAAAATTATAGTATCTGCAAGCATGAAGTGTGTTAAGAATTGTCTTAAGATTTCTAATCCTTAAGATAGTTTTGTAGAACGGAAGTGATATATCTTATGATTGTCATAAGTCAGATCTTAGGACAATCGTAAGATATGTGTTATGACAGATCTTACGAAAGTTTTGTAAAACCCAGCCCAGTTTAAGATGTAATAAGGCAATCAGGCTCTATTGATATCGGTTCTATAGAATTGATAGAGTATCTCAATCTTAAACTTCTTTTTTGGTCGATATACAACAATCTGGTCAATAAAATCAAGCATTGACCTAATCAGAGGATGTTATAAATATATTTTATATTTACATCAAATGATGTGATATGTTTTTCGTTAATATATTGCGTTTAATCATTTAAAGCAAACATTTGAGATTTCATAAACGGAATATTTTGCATTTAAACGCAATGAACAATGCGATATTTAACGCAAAAGATTGCGGTTAAACTCAACAAAATATTTTTTTTCCTTTTAGATATCCTCAATAAGTTTCCGTATTAAAGAGACGTATTGATATATCTATTATAAGACAGAAATTACGTTTATATATAGTTAAATATTGAATGAGTTGCTACGATTCTATATTTGTAATGCGTTGATAAGCAATGAACAGTTTACCTCTCTGTTCACGAAACAGAACAAAACAGCGACAACAGCTCCCTACAACAGATATCAAAGAAAAACTGTTGTTGTCATAAATAATGAAACAGATACACAACAGAATGTCTTGTTAAAGAAAACATCCAACGTAGGCTCTAAAGTCATTTTGTTCATTAAATTTGTTTTGAAAACTATTTTATAAACGAAGGACCGGTGACTAAAACATATAAACCTCTGCGACATCTACTAACCAAATATGGTCACTGTATGTAAACACCAAACAAGATACATGTACCAGTATTCATTGTTATAATATTTTACTGTTTGTAAAAGATAGACCTGGTAAGATGACATGACTGCAGCGAAGTATCTATAAAAGATCGAGTCGATTTTCACTGCCACTGTGGGGTTTTGCAACCCCAGGAGAGGTATCAGAATTAGGATGGCGCGGACAATTTTCCTATTTTAAGAAAAAAAAAACAAACACAAAAGTAAACGAACAAACAATAATTTGAATGATTTGGAACCTATTATGAAAACAAGATTCTATTCTTACTTGTATCGCGCAAGAATTCTATGGTTCACTCTGTTTACTTTGGATCGCAGTATTCTTATTATGTTGATGAGGAACATTAGGTTTAACTGCAATGCATGATTTAACAATATTGATACCGAATAAAATCTAAATGAACAATAACAATACAGAATCTTTAAAAACGAAACTGTTTCAATATCAAATAGCAACATATTATTTAACTTCCTTTCACCATCTCATCAGTCACTAAGTACAATGCAACAAGGAACTTGAAGGAGAAGCAGATTGTGCTGCTCCAAAGTTTTGACGACAAGGGAAAAGTTCTTGTCTTGCCTCCCATTTATGTAGCACAGTTTTAAAATACACAAGTTCAACGCGCATTTTATGGACGGAAATCACAGACTTTCACAACATATGATATAATAATTCATTTTGTCCCAATTTTAAAAAATATTTTCTTTCCTAAAATATTTTATTTAATTTTTTTAAAGATCTTCAAGGCTACAACAAAAGCTTGTTTCCTTTTTTTTAATACTTATAAGCTCCAAAAAATTTTAAATAATGTAATTTTCCGTAATATTTTGATCTCAAATTTTTGGTTATTGTAACAATGATCATTGACCTTTAATATTCTGTTCATGTGAAAAGTCAAGTTTGAAATGATATATAAAATTCATTTAAAACAAACTTTAACATTGAAGATAAGTCTCGATATCAACATGAGACAATTTTGGTCTGATAACACCGACATTTGATTGTTTGTTAGTCTACTATACAAAATAATAGGACAGGATACCTCTATAAAGTTCGTAAAACAAAATAACATACTAGGACTATGGGGGAAGTCTTATTTTCCAGAGACTTAGAACTAAATCATATTGATTTAAATGTAAATTTATTTATTTGAAACGTGGACGTACCAACTGAGAAAGGATGACAGGAACGAGTATTATCCACAAATAGTCCACAATTTTCGGCAAATAACTAAAAATTAAAAATATTATCATAGATTGGAATTTTTCGGTCAAAATCTAACACAATTAAATTACAGTACTTCCTTTCAAAAACAATTTTTGGGAGTTGATTTTAATCAACTCTCCTACGCAGTTACTCTGGCAAAACGGAAGTGAAACAGTGTTTGGACCTCAGCACAAATCATTACCGCTGACAAGACTTAGTACTTGAAAATAATCGATAAATTCAATTTAATGTATTCAGAAGCATTGGTTTTCAAGGAAACTTATTTATAAATACCTAGGAAAAAGTCAGATTTTAAATGCTACGAACAATTTAGATTTTTTTTTTAAAGTTGCATATGTATGTATTCCTACGCCAGAGTTCAATAAGACTGGTTCGCGTTGATAACCAAAGCGCCATTTCTACAGCGATAGCGTTTGGAATCAAGGGCTGACTATCCAATCTAAAGATATAACTAGTACGGGCGTAGGCTAGACTTTATTGTTATCTGTTTGTTAAAAAATTGCTTGGATACAATCTTTCAGAAATATTTCGATTACTGATACATAATGCATCGTAGAGTTTGATGGCGTTAATTCTATCTTTAAATATTACACAACATGATTCCGTCTAATGCTCAGAAAAGCCCGAAAATTCATATTAGAAAAATGTGCGTAATTATTCAAATACAGCTAAGAAACTACTTGCCATGCGAAATTACATGTAGTTGATTTTAAAATAAATAATCATCAATAAATCAACTCCCGTCAGTACTTCAGTACGTTGATATTTTCTACTAATGTCTTTTGCGTATATATGAATGATTGAACAAACTTTTCATTTACATGTTTCTGTTTGCCAAGATTTTCAAATAACAGTCAAAGATGAAAAAAATCTCCTTATCCATGAACAATTTTATGAGCCATCATTCGTTTAAATGAAAAAAAAAATAGTTGATATTCGATCTTTCTCCTTCCACACACAAGACAACATAATATGTTCCTGTTGTTAAGGCAGGAAAAACTGAAATGCAGGTGAAGAGATTTATAAAAATTAAAAAATGCATAATAAAAGCAAAGACGTAAAGGCTCTTTCAAGAATAACAGAGAAAAGATTTTTTTAATATCCGGGCTACAAACACAACAACCAATAAAAGTATGTGCTTCATGGTCCAAATAAAACAAAAAAGTGTTCCTCACATTTCATAATATAATTTTATCTCTCACAAGTCAGCCATCGTAAAATATTTTAATTACAGTTATAGGTCTTGTTTTCAAACTAGACGTCTGGGGGCAGAACTCCTTACTTGAGCAAATGTTCATTACTTGTATGAATTATGCATGTACATTAGAAAGCTTAAACTTTGATTTCTCTTAATTCATTCACAGTCATTTTGTTTGGTGTTAGTATACCATTATAAAGAATGGCCCTTTTCGAACACGCGCCTCTTCATCGATGTTTCTGCAAAACAGCTTTTGAATGCAAACTCTGAAGTCTAAATTATTTTCTTCCTTTTTTTAGAGAGTGGGAACATTGGCAGCGATATTTCTAACCCCTTTACCAGGATCCCTCCATGCAAATATGACTAATCATGACTTCGCTGTTCTTTGGTTGTCCAGGGGAAGTTTAAAAAAAAAAAAGATTTTTAAGTTGAAACTCCCGCTGTTGTCTCACCTTACCACCGGAATTCATGATTTAAACTTAAATATACACTATCAGAAGTTGCTCCCATAGAAAACACTACTAAATTCATTTTCTCAGGTTAACAAAAATAATAGCAATGCATTTTCAAAGTCAGTTAAGTGCTCTAGGCAAGAACGCTTCTTCATTCTATTCATAGATTAGTTTGCTATGGAGTTGAATAATTACCCCAGCCGACGATGCAACAAACTCTCAGCAGAGTTTTCTTATTAGAAAAAGCGTTCGCCAAACAGAAATTCAAGAATATTCCCTCGGCCAGCATCCACCCGTAACAGCAGGTCATGGTGTAGAATCCAAAGAAAAACAACGCATACTGAAAATAAAGTGTAATTTATTTATTCCACAAAAGATTCTATGGATATGGAAACTGTTTCATGCACATACATGTGCAGCAAAAATATGCAATATTAATGCAAATGTTTAAACAGTCACATATTTACAGAAAAGCGTTGGGGGTAATACGTCTGTATTGTAAAAATTGCAATCCACGCAAATCCATTCAGAATGTATGATGTGAACAAGTTGGAATGGATGAATACACGCTTGCACCAGAGTTGTCTGAAAAGTATCAGATTTTTATATTTAATAAAACAAGAGGATCTCAGGAACCAAAAATATCTGTCTAAGCAAAATATGTTGGTTGAGATTATGAGTAGTAAGATGTAGATACACAGTAATACTAATATGTATTATGTTCTCAAGTACACACTTAAAGGAATACTCAAGGAAATCCCTGAATGAAGAAGATAATTATGTGGATTACAACATTCATTTTGTGGGGTATATATATTTTTATTTAAATACATCTATTATGTCGATCAGTTTGAACCAAAGTTATCCAAATCTGGTGGTTGAGTAATTGGGGAGTGAAGTATACTCGTTTGGTGATGTGTATCGGTTTTAGAAGTACATGGAAGTGTATGCTGTTGAATGCGCAATGATATTGGTGAGTGTTGAAGATACATGTTTATATGATTTCCATTTATAATTTGTGGGGTATTTGTATATGTATTTGTAGATCAGTCTAAACCAATTTTGTCAAAATCTGTTGATTGAGTTTTTGAGTAGTTAGTGAACGTGATGTGTATTCTTTTTAAAGATTCTCCCATTCTTTGATTCATAATAAAGACTAGTAAACATACCTGAATTTTACAAAGATGATCAATGCAATTACAAGAAGCAATATAGATAATGCGTATCCACTAGATGTAGATCATCTGTAAATTTGTTCTATAAAATACATGTAAAATAAAAAACGTTTAACAGTGTTTAACAAATTCAAGTGAAAAATTAAACTTCTCCCCTGAACATTTTGTTACTCTTGTATTGTTACACACCAACGAGAACTGGAATAAAGCTGAAATTAAATCATTTTCTTCATTTTATTTACGTTTTCAGTTATAAAAAACAGTATGATT